>OZ038447.1:14597386-14794886 GCA_964036265.1 Daptonema setosum
ATAGCGATTGGATCTGAATCATTTCCTACCAAGTCGGTCAATCTGTTTGAGTCAGCCATGGTTCGAACCTACGTATGTAAATAATATTAATTATATGGTATTTTGCAACCGGTTTTATACAGCACATTTTTGAGCTGAGTTTAAGTGAAAGTAAAATCATTTAAATAAAATCAGATTGAATTGATGAACTGTAAATAACTTCATTTTCAATAGAAAGCTTTGGTGTGTACATCACAGGCATATGCACCTCGAATTAAGCACTGACGGCATATTGGTATTGGATGGCACATTATCGATTACCACCGTTGCTATGTGCCCTTGTGGTTTTCATTTAACTGGCATTACAGCCATTTACGCCAATGTTTATTTTTATCTCAGTAATTCATGCAGTAGCTAAATCATTATCAAACATGGTGGTGAGGGGCATAAAAACAATCATACATATACTGTATGTATTTGTATGTTATGTACAGGGTGACATACAGGGTGGGCCAAAAAAAACCACACAACTTTAAAGGTTAATAACTTTATGAGTACGAATCAGATTAATTAACGGTAAACGTCATTTCAATCAGTATATATTTGAAATTTTATAACTCTAATTTTATTCAAAAATTTCAATGCAAGCAGAAGTTACGCAACAATTTCTTAAAAATACCATTTTTCCAACCGGGCGTCAGTTTTCATACATATGGGTTACAATAGGAATTTGTTATTGTTTTATACGGTTCAAACGAACTGCTTTCGTTTCTTTAGCGTTATTCAGCTTAAATCTATATGATGAAACCATATTTTTATTAACTCGGACTGTTCTTAACATGAAAATTACCATTCATGATAGAAAACAGGCAGTTGAGCGTTGAGCACAGAACGTCCATATTGAGCATGTCATCCGCTTTAATATGCTTTCTATGTGTCTTAAACTTGTCAAAAACGGTCAAACATTGTTTCTTAAATTTATGTGTAATCTCTGTCCTCGTTATGCAAATTTATTCTTTATAAAAAATGAAACTGTTCTGGTTCTCAGCAGAAAAACAGCGACTTTTCGGTAAAAGTTTGATATCTTTCCGAAAAATTGAGATTTATTTATAATAATTCCATGAATGATAGTCAAAGATATACCAGTTAAAATGATGCAAACTGCAGTTCAATCCGATTCTTGGTCACTGAGTTATAACCCTCCAAAGTTGTGTGGTTTTTTTTGGCCCACCCTGTATGTAATTCGCAGTAATTAGAATCGACAACTACTGTATGTATAGTCGAATTTTTTGGTTACGCCTTTTTTCGGGAATTTTTTTGTGTGTAAAACCTTTCCCTCACTCAGAAATTGGCGGTCGGAAGCAGCAATTTGGGGTTGATAAAAAGGTTTTACACAAAAAAAAGTTCCTGAAGAAGATGATTACGACTCTTTTCAGGAACTTTTTGTGTGTGAAACCTTTTTGTCAACCCCAAATTGCTGCTTCCGACCGCCAATTTCTGGGTGAGGGAAAGGTTTTACACACAAAAAAATTCCCGAAAAAAGGCGTAACCAAAAAATTCGACTGTAATGGTGTTTCAAGCTTCAATTGGGATTCACGCAAAAAATCATTTACAGTAATCCAGTATTCTGATTGGCGTTCTCATTGTGCAGGGGTTTTTATGTAAAGTTGTTGTCATTCACTACGTTTGTAGTTAATCTGTTTCAACCGAAGGTTCGATGTTTAACAATTCTCATCTGATGACTGATGAGGTTGCAAATCCACATGGTATGTACATACAGGGTGGCTAAAAAACGTGGCACTTTTGAACTGATATTGTGAAAGTTGGAGAGAAGCTTTGTCAATGCGGTATAGTACATTCGATAGAGGACATTTTGACTTAAAAATGCTGTCATATTATTAGGTTTAGAAGCTTACTGCGGTAGCCGCATAAACATTTGTAAAAGCGCGCCTTTTCATACAAAACGTAACCCGTGCGTGCGTGTGTGTCTGTGTGTGTGTTTCATTTACTCTGTTTCGTTTACTAGTTGCTTTGCTTTTGTAGTTTAAAAACGCTGATTTGATGTTAAAACCATGTAGAATTGTTTTATTAAATAGTCAATCGGCTTCATTTCATGAAATATTTGGTAACCGAGGGATTTTTAACGAGCTAATGTTGGCACCTGCTTGGTGTAGTCACCGTCATCAACGACGTTTAACTTACTTTTTTCCGCGTGATTAACAAAAATACAATAACGATGTTACAATTTCGTCTGTTTAATATCTATAGTTATGTTTTCTACTGTTTATACAGTAATGTTAGCTATCTATCATGTTTTGAAACACAAAAAACACCATTTATGACCGCATTCGGCTTTTTTCTCAAATTCGCTTGTTACAGAAAATAGTAGCTGAATTAAACTTCAGTCACATTTTTTAAGTCAAAGTGTCCTCTATCGAAGGCGCTATACCGCAGTATTATAGCTTTTCTACAACTTTTGCAATATCTGTTCAAAAGTGCCACGGTTTTTTAGCCACCCTGTATATTGGCGGTTATGGCGGTTTTTTTACATGTTACCCGTATATTCATTAAAATTTGTTTTAACATGAACAGTATTCGTATGTATTCAATTTGTACTGCAGTATGCACTGTATGTACAGTGTATGTACAGTATGTACAGTATGTGCAGTATGAACAGTATGTCTTTCGCCGCTGGTGCTGGTTGATCAAATGCTTTGGGGAATACGAGGATATATAATGGGCTAAATAAAGGGACATACAGTGAAAAATGCAATCCACAACAGCCAATCACACAATCATACGGGTTAACATGATTTGATTACGTTACGCCCTAAAGGGTAACAACATTGAAACTGTCATCCGGTCAAAGTGTCCAATTTACAAGCCATACAGCTGGTTGCTGGCTTTGGTAAAGAAGCTGCTTCCAAATACTGCACTCATCAATTTAGTGATTTTCGAGGGTACCGCTGGTTTTTTTTTTACATTTGGATGAATGTTATTTCTATATACATTATGAGCGGTGTTCTTTATTCAATTGTTGGTTTAATCGTAATCAATGGTTAAATGACGTTATGTATAACAATTGTCGACCTCGTTTGACCTGCCGGAATGAGGTCTGTTTACATATATGGGTATATCCCACGATTATTGTAAATACTTGAGTGTGTATTTACGTAATACCCATGCAAAGCAAGGAACCCAACCAAGCAATATCATCACCAATCCATATCAATGTCCACAAGCAATCAAGACTGTTTGTCAATCGCATCAAAGCGGAGGAGAAGAGTTCAAATAGAAATCACTCATAAACGTATCAATTGACAACTGGTTCAAATGAAAGGGGAACATTTGTTCGGTTGTAATGTTTTTTGTTTGCTATGGTGCCGTCGATATTCGATATTATCATTGAGAACACAATGTTGCTTGCAATGTTCGGTAATGTTGCCTCGGTGAGCAACAACAAAAATATTATGAGATTTGATAAGGGTCTATGATCAGAAAGCCAAGCTCGACACGAATGATAAGTTTAAGTTGAAATGAAATATGGTTACATCGGTTTTGAAATTTGACCTCTCTCGAGTTCTTCAAAACCATATATCAAGTTATCTAAAGTTGATCCGCCGTGAATGTGTGGCCGTGCCTCTACATAGCAATAAATATAGAAGAATGGTGGTATAAGCCGTGATTATTAGACGTTGTTCACTCCGACTAACCCACTTATCGACGCATAACGGCTCATATAAAACTCAAGTGGCTTCACCCCGTGTAGGGAATGTCAGTCATTTGTCATCAGTGTGTATTTATTGGGTGTTATATGAGGCAGTAATGAGTGCAATTTGTATTGTCCCACTAAACCATAATTGTTGTTTCCGTTTTGATGGGCTATGGCGTCTTGGTCCGCCAGCGGGTGAGCCACCGGTCATCTTTATCAAAGATTATTCGCATTTCAGCCAACTGTTTTTAAATTTTCATTGCATTTTCGAAGTTTAAGAGCACAGTTATTCAGGTTACATTTTATCTAAGTTTCTTTCCATTTCTGTTTTATCGTTCCGCTGCTGCTACACGCAGGGAGTCTTTTGGGAGCCAATGTTCCCTGAGGTTATGCCCCTGAGGGCTGATTGACTGAGTGGCAGATTGGATCTTAACTGCTTATTGCACTTGGCTGCCACCCTTATTAACCCAATGATTTTCTGACGGATGTCCAGTTTGGTTGGTAGTCAATCAGCCTGTTCTTATCTGTCGTTTTGATTATCGTGCTTCATTAGTTCATGAGGACATGTTATCTTTTACAATGCATTCTGCTTATCTCTAACCAGTTACAACCCTGTACTGTCCGTTTGATTTCAAATGCTGATATTTGTACAAGTGCTCAGTATTGTTTTAATTTTTTATTGCTGATGAACACTTTTTTGTATCTAATGGATGCGATGTATGTTGTTGCTTCGCTTTTTGAAAACGAAGAATATTCTTTTCAGAGGACAAAAGTTGTTTAGTGAACGGCCGTTAACTTGACGACAAAACACGCCATGTTGACTCTTGTAGTACTGCTATGCATCACTGGTTGGGCTCATATCACTCACAAACTCACTCACTCACTCACTCACTCACTCACTCACTCACTCACTCAAAACTACTCACCAACTTCTACCTTAACTTCAGCCGTATGTACGGCAGCCAACAGCGATGCTTCGGGCATGTCCACCCAGGATCTCACCAAAATGCTGGCAGACTCCATGAATGTGTTGCACAAGGTGCGTAACTCATTCATTTTAAGATGAACGACAACCAGATTTGTTTAACGATAACCAACCACTAGTTTGTAGTATCTAATATCAGTCAATGCTTTTGGCTGAATTAACTCGGAACCTCACTAATACTTGACTACTTCAGGATTCACCATCGGACTCAGCGCAAGTGGCCCAACTGGAGATGATGGTCGAATGGCGCTGTACCACCGACTGTGCCGTCACCCATCGATCCCAGTGGGAAGCCATTTTTGACGGCACCTCCATGCAGGACGTCGTCAGACCACCGGCCACTTCTTCGCAGAGTTGGTCTTTTGTTTAGTAAATACGTCTTGTATTTATTCAGTGCTTAAAATTACTGGTGAAGTTGGTCTTAAAAAGTTAGACAGATGTACACTGTACACACCAAGAAAGTTCTCGTGTTGTTTAAAATATTTTAATTGTTTGTTAAAATGTTGGACCAAAGAAGTTAACAATATGTTGATTGTAACCATGTTGCATTCTTTGTTTCAGGCCAGGACAATAACAAGGAGCTGGTCAACAATCTGCTTTGGAAGTCCACAGAAATGACCGACGAGGAGCAGCTGACGGTTTGGAACAGAACCTGCAGGTACCACAGTTACTCTACATTTGCCTAAGTACATTTTACAAAAATTAGTGAGATCATCCCATACTCTCTATATTAATCATGCTTATGTCATTAGTTAAATGTTTTTAGCACGTACACGGCCTACCAGAAGTGTCTGGGCATGTGTCCCCAGGGTCAGATCGTGGAGAGCCTCAAATCGGCCATGGGTAGTCTGCGCGTACTCTGTGCCGTCAGTGCTCAAGGTTACAAATCAAATATTTTATCGTCATGTATACATAAAATATCTAAGTAATAACTAACTATAACCAAGGTTAATTATACAAGTCTCTTTGGAGTATCTCGTTACTCCGAAAATTTTACCGTAACCCTATTAGCGCGCATTAAAACTCCAGTGCGCGTTCAAACTACACCAAAATGTTCAGTTCAGCTGAAACAACATACTAATAAACATGCCCAATGCATTAATTGTACCTTGACCAAGCTATAATAAACGTATGTTAGCCTCTCAAAACAAGCTTGTATGTATGTGATGTTCAGATTACCTTGCTGCCTCCAAATGTCTATCGGTGCACGAATCTGCGCACATTGACGAGTGCTCGCACACAATGGACCAGCTCGCGGCCGCCACCAACAACCTGCAGAACACATTCGGTCAGACCAGCATCCAGCAGAAACTCAGTCGGACGCAGTGGGCCAACGTTATCGTTGACTTCTGCGGGTTGGCTCACTCACTAACTCACTGCAGAGCGTCAGTCCCATACACTCACACTCACTCACTCGATCACTGACTCACTCACTGCAGAGCGTCAGTCATTGACTCACTCGATCACTGACTCACTCACTCGCTCACTCACTGCGGAGCGTCAGTCAGTCACTCACTCACTCACTCCGTCACTCACTTAAGTCACTCACTCACTCAGTCACTCACTCATTCTCTGCAGAGCCTCAGTCACACACTCCGAGTGCACGCTGCCGCTGATCAAAACGAAGTGCGACGCCAAATCAGCGGACATGATGGCCTCATTGCTCCGGGAAACCATGAGTCAGTTATTCACCATGTTTTTGTTGCAATTTATGAAAATTAATTAACAAAATCATAAAAGCGATTGTTTTTCCTTTGACTAGCTTTCAACGTTTTCAGGCCAATCGTCGATGCTGCTCGGTCGTCTGGGTGTGGTCGAGCCCAAGGAATGCAAGCGCGATCTGATTGACGTTGATTCGGCCATGTCCAAATACGAGCAAATGAGTTGGTGATGTTCATTCTATTCTCAAAACTTCTATAGTCATTTCCGTGTTTTTTTTTCACTATTGACTGTGTTTACGTTATTTTGATGTGGTATTTCACATTTCATTGTGTATCTCGGATACCATTTGGTATATATTTCAGAGAAGCTGAAGGCCGAAGTGGAGGCGGCGGATGAGTCCGACAAAACACGATTGGGCGTGCGAAGTCTCGAACCCGATACTTTCAGCTCAGGTTGGGGGTGTTCACGTCAGTGAAATGTGTCAGATCAGCTGTAGTTTACGGTAGAACTGGAGATATCAGCCCTGTCTCACTTTCATAACAAAGAGATTTTAAATTTTTACATAGTGTACGACGGAGGGAGTGGAAACATATGTACATAGAAGGAAGCTATTTTATCTATAGAAGGCAGCTATTTTATCTATTTTAAGGTTTTGTTCAAGCCTTTTAAGTAATATTATACATGTATTTCAGGCACACAAGCCTGGCCAACATTACTGGTTATCGTCAGTGCCGTGATCATCTCGTTGCTATAACCCAAGACTGTATCATAGTTTCTATTCTTTATTGTTTGTGCACTATAATTTCTAATGAATGATCTCGTTCACCAGTATCTTTGCGAAGTGACGGCTTTATATGTATAAGAGTTATTCCGTCAGCCTTCACTTCGCAAAGTGTGAAGTTTTGCATAGCATTTTTAGCAAAACGCTTTTCAGAGAATTAACTTGTGTTCATTATATGTACGTTTTGCACCATTTGTTTCATGACTGATTGGCTGTCGTTGGTATTAACCAACCAATTCTCAAGAAGATCTACATATTATGCTCAAATTAACGCTAACCATCTTTGGCTGCTTTGTATATTATACCTACTTGTTAAGGTATTTATTTTCTGGTGTGGAGAAATGTTCTGTTTTGCTTCCTCTATTTCTCCTCTGTACCTGTTTTCAAGAACCCTTCCCGATTCTCAAAGGAAGTCGTTTTATTTGCCATGTATAATATAATATATTTCACGCTTACATATAATGCTAATGTAGATAATCGAATGCTCTTAGCTCTGTTCATTCGCATGCATTGCGGTACCTCCGTCATAATTCATTCAAGAGTAATGAATGTCTATATGAGCTAATAAAATGATATTATCGTACATAAAAAGCAGCTTTAATTCGAAAACATGTAAACAAGGATTAAAATCGTAAGTAAACGTGTAAGCTAAATATAGTCTTAACAATGTGGTGTGGTTATAAAATTCATTAGAAATGTAGCCGTGAACCAAAATAGAATGGGAGCCGTGAACAGAAGTATTCCTCAATGAAGTAATGGGATAAATGTAACGTGAAAAAAGTTAGTACTTTCGTTTCGTTACCATCAAATATGAAGCGTTGCCATTAACTATGAGGCTTAACTATGAGGCTAAGTCATGAAGGTGAAATATATGTAAGTGCTCGTAATACGAACATGTACTCGTTCCTCCTTTAATGGTTCGCAATCAGAAATACAGTTCAGATTTCAACAAAAGCATGTCTGCGTGAAATAAATCAAAAAACATTACGAAAAGTATGACATTTTTAATGTTTGTGCAATGCTAGTTGAAATGTGGTTATTTTGCGGGGCAACGATAGTCATTACGATTCTTTCATGTTTTCCGATTCGACAGTGATTCGTTAACGTTTTCCATGTAGTAATTCGTAGTTACATATTTATTAGTCGCGTACGTATTTAGTTCTCGTCAGATAAGTAAGAAGAAATCGTTGGGTGCCATTGGGTTAAAAATCATAGTCATGTCAGGTAGGATAACTCAGAATAAAAGAGGTCGACCATAACAATACAAATTGTGTGATCGGTCATCATACGCACATCCACTTCCAATATAATTACTTACTCTAAACGGTTCGATGAAGAGATGGTGATTGAGGTCATCTTTCTTAAAATAGGTTACCTCGTAGACGTTTTTTGAAGTGGATACCGGTGATTAAAAAAGTGACTGAGCTATAACTGACCAGCGTACATTGAGAATACCGTAACCCACAATTTTGCTTTACTGTAGAATTTTTCCTAATCAAAAAGGCGCGCAATTTGAATTCTGAGAAAAGTTTTCGGTTCAGTGACCTTGGTTTTAAATGATTTTAATGACTTTTTTGAAATTTTTATTTCAGATTCGAATTCTCTATCAAATTTGGGGCCTGCATGAATTTTTTCAACTTCGTACTTCACGTTTTCCGAGGTTTTCGTTTTTTTTATCTTCCCGTTTCTAAAATAAATTCAAAATTTGTCGAATCGATTGAATTAAACGTTCCAAAAATTCGTGTAGGCTTCAAATTTGATTGAGAACTCGAATCTGAAATAAAATTCCCTAAAATAATGTGAACCGAAGTCTATAGAACGAGCATTTTCGTAATCTATCGTAACCAGATTCGCAATATAAGCTGAAGTCAGTTATTGAGTGAGTGAATTAGTGATCAATAGCGAACGAGAAGGGGGATAAAAAATGGAATCCCACCTCTTTGGCAAGTTTGAAAACTGCGGTTTGTTCTCTTAGTGGTTTAAGTAATCTCAAACTGCTAACTTTCCCCTGTTTCACGAAATTCCCCTCCCTTCGAAGGTTTGGCACGTCCGCCAGTGTGAATGAGTTACTGGTCTGTGTTTTAGCTGAGTCATCAAGTCTGTGTATTATTGCGGTTTATGTAAACACGCTAGGTTACTATAACTCTTGTAATAGATGACATTTTGATGAATAAAAGTATCATTTCAACTTGTCTGAAGACTAACGACAGTAAGTTAAAAGCTCAACTTAGTTATAAACTAGAAAATGTTTAGAAAAAGGTTTTTTTCAGAAGGTTTTTGTAAGTTTATGTAATAGACTATCACTGAAATTTTTATCACGTGATTTTTAAGGTATTTACAAGTAGATTATCACATAAATTGTTACCGTATATTTACCGTAATATATAAACAGTAGTCAACATTTATATTGGCACTTTTATAGTCGGTTAGAGGGTAAACCTTTCTAAATTTGTCATGGAACAATCTTCCAACCACTCAAAACATCGAAAAATTATTCTGTCGTGATAACAGTTTTCGGCATAAAGGTTTACCAAAAAATATGTAGGAGGAAAAAGGAAAACTGTGAAGCTATTCTTCGAAATTTTTTATACGATGAAGCAGGGTTAATGTATCTGTGCAGAAAATCATGAAGACCTTTTTGGAAAGATTGATCATAACCAACTTTATAAATTGTTTTCAGATCCAAAAATAAAAAAATCTGCGGGATTCCCCATTATATATTGGTGAACCATCAATTTATCCAGTTTTTTTGAAATAGAGTTAGGGATTTCTGAAATCAGAGAGGTTAACCCGGAATCGACAAATTGAGAAAAAGCACTCAAGGGTCTCAGACTGAAATATTAAACAATAATGAAATGAAATATACGAAACCCCTCATTTGTTTATTCACTATGGTTAAATCATGCTTATCATCGACTTAATGTGTGGGCGCGTGCATGGGCGGGTGTATGTGATAACTAACCCAGTGTTCATACCAACTGGTTTTTGAAATTATTGAAAAGTCATTACGATTTTTGACGGGATAGGTTTATTGTCAACTCAAAAGTCAAATAGTCTGACTTCAACTGAAAACTTATTGAATCTTTGTGGTCAGCGTCCGAGATAATTAGCATTAATAAGCAGTCTAATTCCTTCTAAACTCTAAATGAATTTAATAATTGAAGAAATATTCATTAAAAAAATATAACCAGTGAAATAGTTCTGTTTCAATTCAAACTAGATAATACAATGTTAAGAGTCAGTCAAACGCTTAGATTTTCATACCCTACTGAAGACGCTTTAGAGACTCTATATAAATACGACGTACCATTTTTTGGTCAGACCATGAAACATGAAATTCACTTTTGATCCACACACTTGGATAATATGTGTGACGGGGATTTGGTCACAACTCAACCGGCCAATCATCATCACTCAAGTTTAGCCAATCACGCGAACGAACAGCATGGCACTGAACTAGCTTGTGGCCCAACATCTGAGTTCGGTGTAAAAGGTGGTGTTTTTACGGGCTATGATATTAATCAGATTTTTTGTATCGTGTTTGAATGCTTTTGCTTGCATCATTATTCGACAAAAGTAGAGGTGATTTCACCCAACACAATTTTTTTAATTGATGGTTCATGGTCTGAGCAAAAATGGTACTTCACTAGAATCTCGAAAGCGTCATTACTGGTATACGTACATTGTAGTACTAAATTTTCAGTTGAGTCGATCACAGAACTTGGTAGTTTAATTTCATTAACAAAACGATTCAAAATTTGAATAAGCATTCCGAATTACCTGTATTACCCATTCAAGTCAAAAAAGCTTAGTCAAACTATAACAGTCAATGGAAAGAACCAAAGCAAGCATTTATTGATACCTAAGAACAAAGCACATTAACCAAACACATCCAGGTGATTTTTCAAATTTAGGTTTCAGTTTGACCAGTTATTCAATGCAAAAATTCGTTATTGAAAAATTCTCATAAATTTCTGATTACGGTAAGCAAAATTTACGGTATTTTTTATTCTGTTATTAATTCACTAACCTATTATTCAAAAACTTTATAATTTATTTTCTTCAGTTGCAGGAAAAATCAAAACGGAAAAATATGCTAAAAAGTTGATTATGAAATAAAAAGGAAAATTTAGAAAAACCGAGAAATTCTTTTTTAATATGGTCACCATGGCCACGCAAAACGGAACGATGAAAACTCCGATTAATTTGGACTTTATGAGTGATGAAGAACTGGACAGGTATTTACGTGCTGAAGAAAATAAGGACAGCATTTTTGAAATTAACGGAAAGTTGTACACCATCTCGACACATACGGTTTCCGAGGATGGTAATGTCACTACGAAGCTCAAACGGGTTAAAATGCCGAGGGAAGAAGAAAGGTCGTACCCGCCAACCAATTCTGCCAGCCAGCACCATCACTCGGCTCCGGTAAAGCAGCGTGCTTCTGCCACGGCTCCGGCTGCGTCGTCCAGTATGACACAACATGAAGAAGAAATGGCTAAGTTAGTGTGTTGCTTTTTGTGACTTTATTGTTTTTGGGCTTGTTAGTGTTATTGGTCCGCGTAACCTTTTGTATTCTCGTGGTGGGATACGCGCAAGCGTAATTACCCGCCAGTTGAATGTAAATTCATTTATTCGTTTTTACCATTGAGTAATGGCCCATACTGCGTTTTTGTCAACCTCATGTATAAATCGGTATACCGTGTTATATTCTTCAAAGAGTGGAGAGTTTCTAAATGGGTTTAGTCTAATGATTAAACACTATCTGTCTCTACGCGAATTTGACGAAAACGACGATTGCATCTAGAATTAAGTCAGTTATTATGGGCCGATCGATTATGAACTGCGATAGCCGTAATCACACATAGCTTTTCATTCATCCCTAACATTCATCCCTAACTTCAAACCCCGCTCAGCAGTTCACTAGAAATCCTTGTAGTTCTATATCTGCTTAGCGACGTGATTCTCAGTGGTAGTGCTTATTCCGTTAAAAAAACATGTATGTTTTTGAAGATGAATTCATGTGTAATTTGCTCTACCCCTCTGCTCTCCGCGCTACCACTGGTGAGTCTCTCTTTTCGTTCACTGAAGTCAATCAGTATATTTGTATTATCTGATATCATTGTTAAATATATTCCTATTGGGTGAGAAAGTAATTGCACGTAAAACACCATATTTTCGTTTAACATGGAACGTTATTTCTAATTAAGAAGTTGTATTATAGTCTAGTTGTACATATTTTCTCAAACTTTTTCGGTTTACTCGTTTAGTCCTGTTTAGATAAGAGGTTCGTGTTGTCGAAGTCACTTGCAAAG
This sequence comes from Daptonema setosum, assembly GCA_964036265.1. Taxonomy (NCBI): domain Eukaryota; kingdom Metazoa; phylum Nematoda; class Chromadorea; order Monhysterida; family Xyalidae; genus Daptonema; species Daptonema setosum. The sequence goes on from OZ038447.1 coordinate 14,609,821, forward strand.
AATTCCGTTTTTATTATTATTTTTGGCTTTTCCGTTCCATCAAATTCAGCTTAATCAAGCAAATCATTGAACTATATTAGTTTTGTTTAACCAGTACGGTTGATAATGATGTCAGTAGTTTCACGGTATAACATTTTATTACCTACCCTACTCTACTTTCATTAAATTGTTGTGCTAACTGGCCTTTTTCGTCTTTTCGGTTTAAGTATAGCCATCATTATTGTCACATCCTTATCATCAAGCTGCTTACTTTCACTCGGACAGATCTTTCAGTGGAATGGACTGAACTTGTTCGATGAAGAAAATTTGGATTCTTGCATTATTGAGTTGAGATCCAGTGGTGGATGAACCCTTTTTATCAAGTTAATGTTTGAATAATCTTAATGAGTTAATATGGATATTTGGATTACAGTTTTTTTAACAAGCAGTTTCTTAACGTTTTTGTATACTGAGCAGTCAACAGTTAATCAGTTTACACGTGTCTTGTAGTGCCACGTAGTTCTTTTTAAGAAAAACATTGTTGTCTTCTGTTTTGTTTATTCCTCTCTTGTGAAGACGCTGCATAGAATTTAGCTTAGAATCTATAACAACAATTTTACTTGGAGTCTGTCATTTGACTTGTTGATTCTTATACCATCTGTTTTACTTTCAGGCAAACGGAAAAGTCGAACGAGGATTATGCTCGGCGTCTTTCAACTCCTGAAGGATTTGCGCAAATGAACAATTGGATGAATAAGGCGGTCAAGGCGGCGGATTGGGACCAGGTGGTCCAGCTGCTAAAACAATGTCGACACATTCAACTCAACGTTGATCTGCTTCGAAGCAACGACACAGCCAAGCTCATCAAAACACTTACTAAACGATCAGATGTCTCTCCTGGTTAGTGCAACACATTCGTGTATTGGATATAAATAGGGCGTTTTGACTTTCGTTTTTTTCTTACGATGATTCTTTATACATGTATATTCGTTTAACTTGATGAACTCCTGATAAAATCTAGGTGTGTCGTTGCGAGGTGTTCTGTAAAATATATGTTATGTTGACATTATTTCAGAAGTGCGTCGTCTATCGGAGACGGTTCACTCGGAGTGGCGTTCGTACGTGGCTGTGCACCACAACGACGTCAACAAGCAACAACCACAGGCATCAACCTCGTCAACGTCGCCCACCCCCGACTCACGGTCGCGTCATTCGATCGATTCTAATTTGGATCGCGAAGACGACGATTCACCCTCTTCTCATGTGATTGCTGACGAGAATCCCATGGCGGGCAGTAGTAGCTCGTTGCACTCTAACAATTCACATTCTACCAGTACTTCTGTGATCAATAATTTGTTACCCTCATCATCATCTACCCATGATAATACTCAACGCGCCACATCCACACACAAAAAGTCTTCGTCCGATGACAAGTCGAAAAAGCGTCGATCCACCGTCAAGGTGGCCGCCTCCAATTTCAGATCAACAGGTAATTACGGTCGACTTGCAGACGGGGTCTGTCAGATCATGTGGTCAGGCGTAGCTTGACAAAACACGTCTAATCGTTGCCGTTTTGGCACGAAAATGGTTACTCTCTTTCAAAAACTGGAGAATTAGATGTTTTCATTAAGTTTACATGACAATCAAAAAATCTGCCTTAGTTCTCATATTTTCATCTGGTTTCATAAATGTTCTCATTCAAAAGTTATAACTAAAACCACTGACTTTTTGTGCCAAAACGGTCACTTTACTGACGCCGACGACGTTCTTCACTGACCTAACTTAAAACAACTTCTGAAACAAATATTCATATAATTCAAGAACCAAGTCACGGACATGTGCATCTTGATCATATGACTGGCGGACTGATTGTTACGTCGTTACGATTCAGTTCTGAGGTCAGCAGCGGTGGTCACACAATACCGGGTCAATCAATTTCATTTTAGCAAGTTTTTTGATTTAATAGTGGTGCTAGCAAGACTGACTAAATTCACGTGAAACATCTTTATATTCATGGAAGTATCTCGTTTTTCATTACGTTTTGTATTTGTGTTACATCATCGACCTGGCTGACCGGGTCTACCGGCTTTGACCGGTCTTCAATCATCTACCACGGTTTCGCCGTATAACGACAGCAAAAAAGAAGTTCGTATACCCGGCAATCGTGAAAAGTAAAGAAAAGTGAAACTAAACATTCAGTGCTCATTGTTTTGATATGTAAATTGATCCAAGCAAAGAAACGAAGCATGATACCATACACCAAGCAAAGTAATACGGTAGTCCTTGAAAAAAGTAATGATCAGCATTCAGAAAGCGTTTTTTTAGTCATAAAATAAGCCGCATGTGCGGCGTTCCATTAATTTTCGATTGAATAAAAAGTATCAATTATTTTTGCAAAACACAGTCAGTTATTCTCAACGCTGTAACGTAGTATCAGTAACAACACATACGAGCTATAGTCTGAATCGTGTTCAGCATACAAGCAACGTATAATGCAGTATGTACGAGTACGTGTGTCGGCAGGCAGCCCTGCGCTGTGCAACTTCTCGCTTGTGAAGCCCATATCGTGAATATGTATGCTCTTGTAGCGGATGAGCGTTTACGGGTCACTGTTGATGGTGGTTCCTGTATATTCAAAGATGCTTAATTCCATTGTTATTCAAATTCGTTCAACGGTGAATATAAAAGCTTGTAAGTCTGTTGCATAATGATGACCTTTATTCGTTTCAATGTTCATGTTGCTACCGTAATCCCAGATTGCGGATGGGTGAGAGAATCTATGGAATATAATAAGATTAAGTGATAAAAAAACTATTCTTCTAGTTCCAGTGAATTCCACTTTCCATATTATAATTTTTTAGTTTCTTATAACCCATTCAGTTCATCCGCTTAGCAGCGATTGGGCTATTGCTGACGGGTGTTTTGTATGTACGCGTTCAGCTGATGTCGCACAAGCAGGGACCAGTCTTTTGAACGTACATGTTAACTAGAATTGTCGTTCCGTCTGTGTCCATCTTTTTTCTTGATGACACAAACAAATTCTCTAAGTCGCCGACTAGAACTTGTTGCGAGTATTTTTTAATTTCGTGAAAACTGGCTGTCTCATGTTCCATTAGGTTTCGTTTCTATGCGACAAGCGTGCCTGGTATTGTCAAGATGTACATAATGTATATACATGGCATCAAACTTCATAAACAGTTGAACGGTCTAATCGTCGGAAAACTATGCAACCTTAGAACTCCTAAATTGCTCGTTTGTCTGCCTTTGTTCGGGCGATAATTGCATTTAACCAAACTAGTTAGGAATTATGTTTGCTGTTTACATTTGGGGTATGTTGTGACCACCGACCGTTTACTAATTCATAACCTTTAGCTTTGCCAAAGTTATGAAAATAATGTCGATAAAATGTTTATGGTTAGAAAGGAGTATCAAGAGGGGCATGATTAAGTATAAGTATTCGTACATTTGCGTACAGCAAACTTTTCTAACTTGCAGGTCTAACCGAAGGCGAAGCATCTGCAGCCAAAAAGGCCAAAGTTGATGAACCGCAAAAGAAGACTTCAACGGACAAGGGCAAAATCCCCACAAGCAGCAGCAGCAATGGCACTTCGAACAAACCGTCGTCACTGCCCACCAATCCGGCATCATCGCCTACGGTCAAACCCGCTGTCAACAGCCCCGTGCAGCCGAAACCACCACCCAAACGTTGGTGGATCACTTTATTTCATTGTTTAACTCTTGACGGAAATCTTATATCACTGCGTATACGTTAAATGTCTTAATATTTTGAATTTTAACCTTTTTTACGTTTCATTTATATGCCTTATATCAGCGTAAACCACCATCTGTTGCAGGGGTCTTCCAAGATACGGGTTTCATGGCCGCTCTGGAGTCGGCGGGCAGCAAACAGCTGATACGTCGGAAGAAGGTGGCACCGGTTGCTGGAGTTACGAGGACAGCTTCTGATGACAAGAAACCGGTTAATCATCGTTGTTTTATTCATTTATATTTATTCGTTATGTTTACAATTGTGGACTGTTTTTTCGTAAGATATTGATGAAAGTGACTTGGACTAAAAACCGGAATCATTGATTTTTTTTCTGTTGTTTAAGCCAGGTTGTTGTCACAGAGTTAATTCTGTTATAACTCAATCATTCACTCCCATTTATTTGTGTATGATACAACTGTCTACAATAAATACAATGCAGTTACGATTTGTTTTTCAGCAACTGATAGCGGCCAAGCCGTTGCCGCCACCCGTCTCAACCACATCCACGTCGCCCCCGCATCAGACATCAGCTGCCAGCCCAACCTACAGTAGCAATAGCAGCACTGGAGCAACACCACGACAGTACTCGCCTACTTATGAAGAAAAGATTGATGCAAGGTCTGTTACCTTCGTATATCCACCGAGTAGATTTGACAAAATGAGTACTATTAAGGTCATTGCAAATTAATGTGAAGTGATAAGGTCCTCTGATCTGATACATATTCTTTACCCAACGTCTTTAAAACAAATGAGCAAACATGATTGTTGTTGCAGGAAAGACCCGAATTCAGTCAAGCTGGACGCCAAGGGTAGAAAGCGAGTGCATTTCGCTGACATGCTGGACATGGAGCTGACCGCTGTCAGATATTTCGAGGTCGATCAAACAGAAAGAGGTGGGTTTATCCTTGGGTTGTCAGCTTGCATTATATTTGATCAATGCATTTAAAGATTTTTTATTTTTGTGCCCAACTTCATAACTAAAAAATTGTAACTTCATTCAAATTCAAAGGGGAAACGTGCATGCTGCTTGCATTTTGTTGTAGTTATCATATTTCAGCCAACGTACACCGTCAGGGTCAACCCGGAGTGGACATGAAGCATCGTGAGATGCAGATGGAACGTCAGATGAAGGGTCAGGTCGTAGGATCTTCCACACTTCATCTGGACCTTATGAAGTGGAAGATGATTCCGTGTCAGGTGCCAATGGACCAGTCGATTAACGTCACCATCGACTCCGAAGCCGCTAAACTGGAGATGCTCAGACAGGCTTCCGTGCAGGACTTCATGACTGATCCACACAGGTTCGTAGAAACTTTGTATGGTACGAACGTTAAACACATTGTTGTGATAACGTATTGCAACTGTTTTCTATATTCTGTTTTCGCGAATTTTTTTTCTTGTTCTCTTCACGAATTTGGGAGTTGCCCTATTGTGTCTAGGAAATTTAGTTGTGTTCATTTTGCAGGCGTCACGAGCAGTACCCGCAAGAGGCAGATATGCTGCCACGAGTGCCCGACAGCAAAACACCAGTCATTCCGATGGAGGAGGTTCAAACTCCGGTCGAACCGGTTTGTTACCACGTTTTATGTGCCATGTCAAGTAAAATCAAGAGACGTTGATCAGAGAGTTATTTAAAATATGTTTTCGTTTGATGTGAATTGGCATTCCACTACCTCACAGGACAGGGTTTCCCTCACGCTCACCCAACACTATTGACAAGAATATAAAGTGAATATAATGCGTTTGTTTCAGTCGACAGTGCCAACCATAGACGTGCTGGGTCTGGTCAATAAGCTGGGTAGCAAGGGTCTCCTACCGCCGTCCACCTCGTCATCATCTGCATCAGCCACGACCACGACGTCAACTCCCAACCCTGCCGCCTCACCGCAACATCAACCGCCCGTCACTGCTGCACCCAGACAGGCCGCTGGATTGCTACCGGATCGTTAGTCTCTGTTGCCTTCTTTTACCAGACACTTTAAAAATGTTTAAATGCAATCAACAAGTAATGTTTATGTATATTTTTTTAACAGTTTTTTTTATTTCTTAGTGCTTCCCATCACGTTTTATTTGCCATTTTCAGGTTATATACAAGTAAAGATAATGCCCATACAAAGCACAAGCACAAAGCGTCGTTTGTTCTAGTCTAGCTATTCCTTGTTATATCTTATGGATAAATTAATTTTGCTTCACTTTTGAGCGAGTTAATGACTCGTAACATAAGAAATGTTACTTTTATCTTGCTGCTTTATTACAGCGTCAGCTGGTGCCCAAATGCCGACGGGCCCTCCTCCACCCATAGGTCACCCCCGGATGCCTATGCCACCGGGTGCCATGCCGCCCTGGGGTATGCCTGGTTACCCGATGCCGGGAATGCACAATGCCATGGGTGGCATGCCTTACGGTATGATGCCGCCCGGGCAGGCCGGATGGATGCCCGCGCCAGGTTTGCTGTTTTCATTTATTAGTTATCACCATGTAGAAACCGAGAAATGGCTTAGTTATTTTATATTTGTGTCGCTTCTTTTGTCAAGTGGTTAAGGTAAGTAGGTTGACCTTAATTTCACTATATTTGTGATTTGGTGTCCAACTTCGCTATTGTGGCACAACAAAGCAAATGAATATATATGATTTTACCGCCGCCTAAGATGAATTCAACTTGAAACTTTAAAGTAAGTTTGTCCGTAATTAAGCAATTCTTATTTTAATTTCAGTTAATTTTGATGATTTGCAGGCATGATGCATCCGAGCATGGTACCACCACCGCATATGGGTCATCCCCATCCGCCCAATGCCCGACCCCCGGCAGGTGGCTTGCTGGGTAGCGGACCACCGAATGACGCATCCAAAAACGAAAAACCCGAGGCACCAGACCCCAAAATGTGTACCTACTTCTTGCAAGGTTGGTTGTTTGGGCATTTACGCTCGCAATGTAGATATGTCCTGAACTTTATTTGTCTTTAGTGAACGGTTGAAGTCCATATAATCAATCAAGTGTCGTTCATTATTTACACTCGAATGATTTTTAGGACGGTGTACGTACGATCTCAAGTGCAAATTCAGTCACGGAGCGGAGAAGGACAAACAGCGGGCTGAATTGGATGCCAAGCAACGGGAGGACTCATTTGCACATCGCGATAGAAATGGGGTTAGCACTAATTGTTGTTCATCAGTTGTGAAATGTTGGTTGACGTCGACGTAACATCGTTTTTTTGTCTGGTTATATTTTATAATTAGTTGCTCATTTCAGTCTGGTGATCGTGACGCTGGACGTGGTGGTCGATACAGCCGTGACGACCAACTATCGCCAAGGCACAACAACAGGTATAGCGGAAGGGACTCTGATAGGTTGATCCATCATTCTTTTTATTATGTTTATCCCGACTGTTATACAGTAATGAGTTTGTTTTTGGTACTGAAGTCTTATTACATCACTTACTGCACTGTAATCCGAAAAAAAATTATTTTAACGTAAACATACGTACTTTAGAAATCTATCTGTAAGGCGGATGCAATGCATGTGATCGAGTTGAACTGGGGGTAAGCACTTGATAGTATTTTAGTTCATACGTATTATTAGAATAGAAAGTACGAGTAGCGGATGATCATTCAGAAAACTGAATTAATCTGTTGTTGCATTCCGAATAAAAATTGATTGTGTATGATTGTAGACGTGGTGGTTACCGTGATGATCGTGATCGTCGTCGTTCACCACCTGCTCGTCGTGGTCACTCTACCTACACTCCACGATCGCGTACCGATGCTGATCGACGTGATCGGGATCTGGACTCGCCCGAACGCGAGCAACGTCGTAAGCGCAGACGGACGCCGTCGCCGAGACGTGAACTGTTGGTTATTTTTATTCTTTCAGGTTTCATGTACTCGTCCAGTCTGATATTTGACTAATGATGTTGATGATGAGTTAACTAACTCATTAAGACATTACAGCCAGATTGTAGTGTACAGCACAACGCCAAGATGAGTCAATAGGTATCGCGCTTCAAAAAATTTCAACACAAAATAATAAGATTTCGTTATACGCGGCCGTGTCAAAAAAGCAACACCGGTATCGTCCGGCTGTTTTTACGATATATTCCTATTTGACGTTGAGTTACTTGGGTTAAGTGTTACTGTTAGCATCTCATGATTTTTTGTGAATAATTGGTTTTTATAAAACTTGATCATCTGTTGACAGCAAGGTGTTTACAAGCAGGTAATTCAATATTGAGAACTATTTTTATTACAGCTCGAACTCCAAATCACCAACGGATCGTGCTGGTTCGAAATCGCCTCCTCCGCCCTCTGTTCCGTACGACAAGTCATCAGATGATTCGGATTAGCTCAACCATATGTAACTACTCTACTTCTAAATACTTGTTACCTTTACAACTCTGTAATCCGCTTTTATTTTCAGAGCAATGCTCTCTGACAGTCAGTCAGTGAGAAATATACTCGTGAATTATCAACACAGTCAGCTTCTTTCTCCTAAGTAGTGACTATGGTGATAAGTCTTTACGAATCCATATTTTTCTTTTCGTATAACTTTCTCAAGTGACTTGTTCACATTCTTGACTTCGTTTCAGTTCTTTGTAGTATTTATATTTTGTTTTTTTTGTAATATACGACGTTAGTCACAAACGGAAATTTTTTGGTCATCCACACTTCGTCACCCATTAAGATTTGAGCACACCTTTTGGTTACTTTGTGAGATTCTTGGCTCGGTGCACTTCATAATAGATGCGTTTTTATTCTTAGTTCACCCACATGATAGTTGGTTAGTAGCCCGTTGGTTAGTACTAGTAGTGGTAAAATTGATTTATGCTTACTCAAAACGCTGAGTTATTCATTAGAAATGTTGAATCAGTATTGTTTCAAATTTCTATCTATAGTTTTCAAACGGCGAATTTTTCATATGTGATTCCTTTTGTCGACGGAATTTAGCCAATTAATTTACGCTTTGCACTTCCTACATCTACATTTAACATTGATATTCACGTTGTTTGGTTTTGATGTCATCTCCTGTTTCTGTGGCCTATCCGCCGTTCATGTGTTGGGTATTTCTTACATGTGATGTATTCCATTTTATCGTTTATTTGTATACTTATGAGTCAAGTTTATCAGCGATCGCTAGAGATACTCGTACTTTTTCAGGGACCAAACCCACCGTTTCACATATTACGATGAGAATAATTGCCATTTTGCTGGTTGTGTTTGTAATTGCACGATGATGCGTGTGTTTGTATACACCTTAATGCCATTTCAGTATGATCTGCCAAATTTATATCCGATTCTAATTGACATATCTGTACATTTACATGTGATACGCTCGGTGAATAAAATAAAATGTTATGAAAACGGAATAAAAGCCACACATGTTTAGTACATCATAAGGAAATGGACTTTCACTTTCAGGACTAATACAATGGAAAATGAATGGACAAGTTAGTTGTATTGTCCAAGATTGGCAGTGCCACTTCAAGCTTGAAACAACATGCATTGTTCACATCAGAAACTACCAGTTTGAAGGCAGATAAGTAACATCAGTGTTTTGGTACCATAGTAGCTAAATCAGCCGTAATGTAAGGGCATATGTCAAGGCTCCGATCGCTGGTAAACTCGTTATGTAGGGTTACATTTCTTTGTTCATGTCAACTAAAATGTTTGTATTTGCACTTGATATGTCACTAATTAACTATCAAATTATTACTGTTATGTTTTGCTGCACAGTTCACATTCATAAAACTTTTTGATGTATAGTCTTACCCGTTCATCCATTACATCGGTTCATATATCACTCATTGTCCTCTTTGCGTTATGTTCTTCAGATTGTTTATATCTAAAAAATAAATGCAATAAAAATATGTGTTGGATTGTTTCTTGTTGTGGCGGTATTCGTTACCGTAATCATATCTGCTAATCATGATTAACAGAGAAGTGGTACATGCATTTCGCTGTTGTCAGCTTAACTGATGGTTATGTCAGACCCAAAATTTTTAAAACAGTTTTGGCAATGTTGCCGAGGTTACCGCTGTTGATCGGACTGGCTGTCGTTGGTGCTGCTGCAGATCTGACATGCCGGAACAATGTCAACGAACCAGTGGATTGGTTGGCTACTTGACTTGACGTAAAAGCATCCCAGTGTACCAAATATTCATGGCTTGCTATATTTATACTTGATCCGTCCGCTTATATAGCTTTCGATAATCAGCTTGCTGTCGTATTATTAAAAAAAATCAAATAATGTGTTTGGTTATCAGGTATGTTGTGTACAAACTGCCCGACATCAACACACATCCATCACCACTGGTGCAACAGGGTGTCGGCTTTATGTACCAGGATGTTAATAGTGCCGGTCAGTGGCGTTTGTCAGATACGAGCATAAATGCGAGTACAGGACATGCCGTTGCGTATACCATGGCACAGTTATACAAGCAGGCTCAGGTTAATTTGAAAGTTTTATCCTGTGCCGCTAGCTTTAGCATTCAAACCCATCATACTTGTACTGATAGCTGTTTGGTTCCTCGTTGCTGTAATAGTGCTGTTCTTTACGATTGCTGTATAGTGCAGTATAATTGCTGTGACAGTGATGTTAGCTTTATGGTTGCAGAGTACGTACTACATAATGTACAACGATGACCATCCTGGTGAGAAGAGCACTGGCTATCGAGGACATACCAAGGGTGTGCAACAGTTCGATTCTCAATCAGGTTATTGATACTCTGAGGGATAATGAACACTTTGCTGAGTAATCAATCACTGCCACCGAGTGGAGTAAAAAATAAATTGAGTTTTTCACGGCATGCTTTGAATTTTTTTTTAGATGATTGTGATTTTCAGGGTGGTGGCTAATCCACAGCGTGCCAGAATTTCCGGGCAACACGAGCTATAACTACCCATCATCAGGCATGCGCAATGGCCAGTCATTCCTCTGTATATCATTCAATACACAACCCGTTCTCGACAGTATTGGTCCGTCTTGCTTTCATTTTACCCCAAGTTTTATATAATCTGTTGATTATATATAGTCATTATCTGTTGATTCATTATGTGAAAATCTGATTTGCATAACAGTTTATTGCTTATTCAGTGCTGTTATAGATAACATAATATTGTTTTTGTTTAGGTTTTATTACGCTTACTACATGTATTTTTTTAGGTTAATCATAGATTTGTGTGTAACTTGAATGAACTATAGTAAGTTTCAGCCCAGCAACTGTACCTCAATCAGCCATCCATATATGCACAGAACCTACCCAAGTCCATGTCTGATTATAAGCTGCTGGCTCAAGTGCTGGCTGGTAAATCAGCCCGTGATCCACCGTACTATCGCATGGCTGAGTTCAGTTCCAGAGGTGGCACCAAGTTTATTGGCTTCGCTAAACACAAAAAGTGGCAGAATGGTTGGGACACCGAAAACTTTAACAGAATATTTGTGATATTAAATGTGGTTTACCCCGTGGCATTATCCCAGAGAAAAGTTTCTAGTTCTAGACATAACCTGACTGAACTATCATAGTAATTATTATTGTGAAATTGAGTTAATGCGTATTTAAATGATCGTAATTGTAGATCTGTACAGCGAGCTAGTAGCTACGAATCTGTCGCAGTCCATCTACACCGAAACCTGGTTGAATGGACCCGGCGATTTGGATGCCGAGTGCAAACTCAAGTACAGAGTTGGTCCAGTTTTTGGTGCTGAAATGTGGTAGCATATTGACGTTTTAATGTTTTAGTAGTTGATTGTTTGAAATTAGTATGATTTGCTAAGCGTTTGAGTTGCCCGTTTCAGACGCAGGACATCCACAGCATCAACTTTGTGGACGATAGCAAGCTGTCGTTCACAAGCAGCAAGGACCACTCAAAATGGGTGGTCACCCAGCAATCCAGTCCGAGTCCGTTTGTGTGTGTCGGGGACATCAACAGACAGGTGGGCATGAGAAGCTTGATCCAGTGGGCCAATATGCTGTAAAACTTGCTATCTTCCAAGTTGTTAGCACGAGTGGAAAAGTTTTCACAAAAATAAACCATGAGTACTAGTTGTTTTTGATTGCAGAAATCGCAGTTCAATCGCGGTGGTGGCACGATGTGCTTTGCGGATGCTCGTGTTTGGAAGTCGTACGAATCGTTGATAGCCACCACGAATAAATGCGATCTGGTGACTGGTTTGTTGAATCTGAATGTAGCAGTCAACGTTTGTTATAATAATACGTGCCTGAACAGTTAACAGTAATCAAACATTCGTTAGGCTAGCTTTCATACTGTCTATGGTTTTCGATCTGTTTGAAGCTGGATTAAAATCTGAAAATGAATGGTTGTGTGTTCACAATGGATTTTTTTGTGAAAACTGTATGTATGAATTATTCAGATGACGACAACGCGTCCAATCTGTTTGGTGGCAAAACATGGATGCTGTCCATCGCTCTGGTGCTCCTCATATTTTTCGTCGAGCTGTACAGAAACAAGGTAATGTGAAACCAAGGTGATAAGTACTGTTATGTGATACATTTACAATTGTACTTATTTATCATTTTTTGATGTGGAATCCGGTGCCATTCTGTGTCGTCATTGTTATTTATTTATCTTCCTTAGATTCTTTTATGATGAGTTTGCTTAGTCTTACCCGTTTATTACCTGCGCTATATTGCCTTAGTTATAGAAAGTACGTTTTGGACACTTTTTTCAGTTTTGGAGTGAACGATAGGCGTGAGTACAAAATCTCCACTCGGGGCCATCACTGGTTGTAGTGATTTATTATTCGCATAATTGCATCTAATAAACAAACCGTTGCTTACTATGTAGTTATTTATCCCAGGCGGCCGGAGAAGGATGTGATTTAACAAGGAACGCTTGCACTAACATGTGTACCATTTCAGGGCAGTATATCGGCGACTATCCGATCCATCCGAGACACCATCAATCGACGCAATCAACCCGCCGACAACCAGCAATCGGATCAACAACAAAGTTTAACAAAAAATTCAATTACTAACAATACCGAACAGTTGAAAGAGGCAGATGAAAAGCCTGTTGTTTGAGCTGTGGAAGTCTTGCTGAATATCACTATAAGAGTATGAATCTCAGGTTTCAATAATGTTACGATCGCATCATTCCCTTAGCCCTGTGACTGCAACATGACTTGTGTTGTGTACTGAACAGTTTGAATATGTATCTTAGTCATAAGACTTTTCATTTGTAGATGTATTTGAACCCCGTTATTCATGATCAAATTGTATTTATTCTGCACTTGTATTGTACATTCTGAAAAAAACGAGTTTTTCACGAGTACGCTTTATACATACTGACTATCGCTCCGTTCGTTTGCTTGCACTTTTCCTAAAGATCTGAATATCTACAAAACTCATTCTGTAAAAAATCATCTTAAAACTGCATAATCGCAATGTAATTAATATCACTGGTGCTTGCGTTTTGTTGACGAAATCGCCGGTGAAATTTTACCTCATGCTTCAGATAAGCGCTCTTTTCAAACAAGCTGTTTCTAGTTATTCGAGTTGGGAAAACTGGAATTTATAAAATTGCTCGTTGTTCTTACAATCAAGCATGTGAACAGCCGAATTGTGTTCTTTTTATTAGTAAAAAGTTTGTTTGATGTATTATCATACGTTACTGTGTTCTGTTCGGACGGAAATCTATTCCAGCTTAGCGCGTATGTGGTTTATTTGCATTTAACCAAAAACTAACCGTTGCTATCTGAGTTATGTTTTCTAAACAAACCAGTTTAACTTTTCATTAATATTTTTTTATTATACAAGCGCATCTCCCTTTCGCTGAAACGTAATAATAACAATGTTATGTTATAATATAGTGAGGTGCGGTTAAATTACTCTTCATCAGACATATAACTTGACGCCAATGACCCACCACAATGGCGCACAATATGTTTTTTTAAAGTCCTTATTTAAGACGGTTAGACTTTTTTCGAAGCTCGTCGTGAATTACAGACAGGATAGGTGAAATTTCGAGGGTATTACTTACAATTATGATCATAAACTGGCGCATTAATGCAGCAATTAATCAAAATAAAAAAGCTTTATATCACGCAAGGAATTTATTAACACCGTAAAAAAATTTCTGATTCACGCATGGAATTTAAAGAAAGTTATAACCAAAAGGAATTCGTCACACCTCTGCTGGACACCATTTAGTGCTACTTACTGAAGAGTAATTTAATCACCACTAAGAATTTATACAGTCCGCACATTTATGTCACTTGTTACATTTTATCCGATATTTTTTGTATGATGTTAGAAAATTAAGTTGTGAAATAAACTTCGAACTTATGTTTTTATTTAATTACACATGAAAACTGTAGGACATAAATAACGTTGTATATATAATTTTTATAATAATAATAGTACAATCATATGAACAATCATTTATCAGATAAAAACGTATACACAGGGTTAGAAAGGTTGACACTGTTGAAGTGGTGAAATGGGAAATATGTAGTGTTGCTTCGCTAAACTCTGTAACTGTAAAAAAGGTGAATATGAATACATTATTTTCGACAAACAATTTTTGCTATATTATTCATTCTTATCTAATATTTAACTCGAAGATACAAGCCGAATTATAAAACCAGACAAAAATTCTACTGTGTACATATCAATTGTATCATAAATATATTTTAATTCGTTAACTAACACAGCATGAGTGAATCATTAAAAGAACTGAGTGTAATCACGTGATACATCGGCGGGTTGAAATGCACTGAATAAAAGATTAACCGGAGTCTGTCTGCGTTCTGATCATAAGTCAAATTGTAAGTTTTTTTTACGTAAAGTTGATAATATTATGTAGCATTCATGAACATTACCATCGATCATCAAGCTTGTACAGTTGTACACCATGTATATTGGCAAAGACCTACTGACTGGTCAACAAGCTGCTAAACGGGGAAATTACCCAACAGATACGCCATCAGTGACATTCCATTCAATCAATACCGAATATAATGGTGTGTAAAGTGACATGCAGATTTCAACATTGAAGTGTAACAGGTATAAATAGTAATGGTTTACAGGATTCGTGTGTATCAGAATGATTTGGAATTCAGCAGAAAATACAGCGCCCGATTGTGATTTTCGCGACAATCAGTCACATAAAATCACAGGGTTATGAGCGCGAAATGAAAGGTACAGGTCAAGCTTACACAGCAACCAGTCTTTTCGACAACCAACCGTTCGAAATTCTGAATGTTGAGTAAACTTTTCGTGAGTTAATGAATGGTCAACATGATCTCTAGTTTGTATGTGATCTGATATAGAAAACCTGGTTTTTGAAATTTTCTGTCGAAGGATGAAATCAGACCGCATACAATTTGAAAAAAACTGTCTACAAATGAATCACTAACGCAATGAAGCGACAAACACGTATCAACCAGTCGGTTCAATAATTATGATAGGCAAATATCGTAGAAAATAATAAATATACACCACGGACGATTTTTCCAGTGTTTTACCAAAATACTCTACTGGACTGGGTGTCAAACTCATGGGAAAATCGTCAGACACAGTGAACAAATAGTTTGTGGTCATTGAGAGCATCAAACATCATGATTACAGGGTGCCTCAGCAAAGTAACGTGAATGATTTTTATAATATTTTTACTTCAAAAACTTCAAAACTCATGTATGTTTCAGTCATAACATGTATGATTAGAAATAACAGAAATCGTTCACCACGTCTTTCTGGGACACCCTGTCTATGGCCGGATTGATGGGACAGCGGAAGCATCACCATTTAACACTTGACTCCTATGTTATGTCTATTGATAGTGGAAAGATAACATTGGCTCCGTAGTCCGTAGTGAACATAGTAAGTAAGTTAAATAAAACAATTGGGGTTGTTGATTTTCTCTTGTTTTATTAGCATATCAGATTTTTAGTCCAACATATTATAAAAAAATTGGACCGGTCTAATCGGACTCTGAATCCCCCTTTTCTCTATTTTTCTACAATAAGACTAATTTTCCCCTCGTTTTCTTCTATTTTGCATACTCTGGTAACGAAGTATGCAGCTGGTAATGAAGTATGCAACTGGTAATGAAGTATGCAAAAATGAGGCTACTTAGGCCGTTCACCATCACCAAACATTTAACATCGGATTGTTGATGTACATGAAGAGCAGAGCACAACCACCACTCTTGTAGAACAAGGTCCCTGTGGGATAAAAAAAAATCATTCACACACACTCACAAACAACTCTATTCCATTAAACTCCGTCTTTATATTTCCAACGCCAACACGCGCCATTTTTTGTTTATTCGTCAATGAAAAGAAACCTATAAAGAAATAGTTTTAATTGAAGATTCACATCACAAAAATAATATGGCACCTGTCAACGAGGTAATTAGTTGGAAACTAGTGGCATGATGCACGTCGTAACTGAGAATTAAACATTGAATCAATCCAGGATAAACTCACGTCTGTTGCTGAATCAACAACTTAACAATAAGCCCAAAACTAGCATTGAAAGTTGACATGCACTACGAACGACGACGCCACTTGAATCAACCGTCAGCAAAATAAGCTAACATACGGGGTAACGAAGGAGTAAAATAGGCCCGAGTCTTGTTCAGCAGTTGCACTGTTTCGAGTCACCCGATGACGGCGTACTGGTGCGCGGAAGATTCTGCTTGGGCTGGACACCCGTATCGGCAGCGTTCAAGTCCAAACTAAAAATAATTGTCTTGTCTTGTCTTTTATTTATTTGCGCTGCGCTTGTAGAAAGCCCACTCACATTCCATTATAATGATAAATCTTCACAACACGAACACCCTTCAAAGTCAAAAACGTCCTAAGGCAGTGGACGATTTTCATTCCAAGACATTAGTTCAGTTCAGTAAAAACATAGCCCACCCACCAACCTGCCGTCCTGAATATTCTGGTAAATCTTTCTGGCGGTGTCCAAAAAGGCATCCTCGACGTTTTCGCCCCTGAAATTAGTTATATGGTGAGGTGAATTTACCGTTCCCTCAGCGTTCAGCGAAGTTTATTTTCAATCTAACAAGTAGTCGGTGTAGATATTTTGCAGTGCACCTACTTAACAGACACCCTATATTTCATTTAAATGGATGGCAGTTGCGGCTCATTTTTCAATACTTTACCATTAATAAAATGAAACTATGAATCCAACGTTTTAGCTGAGCACTCGAGGAACATTAGGCCGTTCTCCTCCGCAAACTGTTTGGCTTCGTCGTAAGTTACATCGCGTTGAGCATCCAGATCTGATTTGTTGCCGATTAGGAATATCACCTGCAATTAGAAGCAAGTTAATAAAACTCTAACACAATCGCATTTAAATAATTTTCTCAATGACTTATGTTGAAATCTAGATAATATAAAGCACCAACAGTGTTAGGATTGGTAAGATTGCGGGCATCAGTCAACCAACTGGACAGATGGTTGTACGTGGATCGTCGTGTTATGTCATATACCATTAGTGCACCAGCAGCACCACTATAAACACGATTATAGAAACAAAATCAAGAGGTTTAATATAAACTTGTATCACGCTGTCAAATCTTACAGGTTAGCATTGAAAGAAACACGCCATGTGAATAGTTTTTGGAGTTCTTTTCACCATGCATACACAATACAAATTACGCTACCAAATGTGGAATGAATCTTATAGATAAGCACATTTTACGGATGTAGTAAAAAGTTTTGGAATCCCGTTCTTCGACTGATGCACGAAAAAAATTTCAATGAATTTTCCCATCGACAATTCCTTCACGGTTCACACGCTTATCTATGAGAAAATAAGTGGTTGAAATTTTGTATGGCTAAAACTATTTGACCATTTGAATGAATTTAAAACAAAACATCAATGATCCATCAACAAATCAGCATCATTAACCGGTAATATGATCTGGTCACAGCCCGGAAACGTTCCTGACCAGCGGTGTCCCAGATCTGAAGTTTGATTTTCTGCCCTGATACTTCGATAATGCGTGTGCCGAACTCAACACCGATCGTGTGCGGACAATCGGCCATAACTGAAATAAAAAGGAAGAGGTGAAGCCACATTAAGCCAGAACCACAGTTGTCTTAGACCAATTTATAGGACTTTAATCTTGAAAGGGCGCTGATAGCGTTGACAATCTAAAAGAACTAAAATTTCGGCTTCCGTTTCAGATGACAATTGTTTTCCATATTGATTAAGAGTATGTCGAGTCAAGATTCGAAGTGAAAAATGGTGCAGAGAAGGAACGTTTCTGAACCTCACGAAGAACTAGGGCAACCTAAGAACTAACACTTCTTTTCCGTAAATTGGTGAAGTAAGCATGATTTTCCAACGCCCATGTCACCTGAAACAAAAAATATGTTATTTCATTAAATAAAAACTAACCTAGACCAGAATAGTAGCTAGACTAGACCAGAATATGAGCTGGACTGAACCAGACTAAGAACTAGAATATGTGCCTACTTTAACTCCCAGTCTGGTCTAGCTAGTCTAGCTCCTACCCTTGTCTAGTAAGCTTATAGTCAGGTCTAATTTAGATCATAGTATATCCATGCCCCTAGTCTAGTAAAATCTAGCCTCTAGTCTCGTCTAGTTAATTACATAAACAGTATACATCTCACGGTTTTTTTTTCATACAAATAGGGCTCGCCTAACGCCTAATGAGTTGGAATGATTCAGAAGAGCGCTTTTTTACTTAATAGTCCAATACCTTCACTCACTCACTCACTCACTCACTCACTCACTCACTCACTCACTCACTCACTCACTCACTCACTCACTCACTCACTCACTCACTCACTCACTCACTCACTCACTCACTCACTCACTCACTCACTCACTCACTCACTCACTCACTCACTCACTCACTCACTCACTCACTCACTCACTCACTCACTCACTCACTCACTCACTCACTCACTCACTCACTCACTCACTCACTCACTCACTCACTCACTCACTCACTCACTCACTCACTCACTCACTCACTCACTCACTCACTCACTCACTCACTCACTCACTCACTCACTCACTCACTCACTCACTCACTCACTCACTCACTCACTCACTACCTCACTCACTCAGTCAAACACTCACTGACACGTTCACTCACCCACTCACGCAGTCACACACTCATCACCATCACTTGATTACGCACTTACTGACATGCTCCTGATTTAGTATCCTCCTCTAGTCCTCTAGCACCTGGTTGAACTGATAATCTTGTTTAATCAAGCTCTTAGTCTACTAAACTACTTTAGCTCACCTCATCTAACTCTTAATCATGTTCAAGGCTCGAGGCTAGGCTAACCAATGTTCATACTCTCTCAGTGTTCCACCGTTAAACTAACCAATAATAATATATTTGAAAATATACGAATAATTGTACGGTCCGGCCATGTTTATTATGTAGATTCTGGTTTTAATGAAGCGACTATCAGCCCATCCAAATATCGTCACTATGAGACGACAAAAGATTTTGGTTTCTTTTCCTCTTGATGATGTGGATATCTTCAATTGTTGGTCGTTGAATTGATTAGTCACTGCAACTGAAATAATAATAACCAGACTGATTATTAGAACTTTTCCAAAGGTGACGAGCATCTGAAAGCGAGTTACTACGATATGAGTTCAACTAATTTTTTTATCTATCAAGGATTTACAAGACAAATATCGTTCTTAAATCAAATGAATAAAAAATATTAGCTTTTAGTCAAATTGACAAAGAAAAGCTCCTCACGATGCATCTCTTACACAGAGGAGCTTTTAGTCAATTCTGAAAATTGACTAAAAGCTCCTCGAGAAAAGCTCCTTCAAAGGAGCTTTTAGTCTTTTTGCCCAGAAAAGCTCCTTTCGAGAGGAGCTTTTCCAAGCAAATTTACTAAAAGCTCCTTTTGCGAGGAGCTTGTCTGGAGGAGCCTATCAAAAGGAGCTTTTCCAAAGGAGCTTTTAGTCAGTGCCCCGAGGGCGATCACTCAAAATTCTACGATCTAAAAAAAGTTTTACAAAAAAAAAGAAATACAATAAAACAGTTTTTACAAATGAAGTTAAATTCGGGACAATTTTTTACCAGCCAGGGATTGATAACATTCGAAACGAAACAAGACGAAATCTTCAAATTTCTTTTCGTTAGCTTGCGAAACAAAAAAAGTAACGATTTCGCTAGGAGGTTTCGTTTCGCATGCTTAACGAAATTTCGTTTCATTATCGATCTCTGTTTATCACCGTAGAGAGTTATCGTTTTCAAATTTTTTAATTGCTCAATCCAAACCAAGGTGTGTTGCTCACTCACACACTCACTTACAGTTTATTTACACCCTCACTAACTCATTCTTTTACTACTCACTATCTAACTTACTGTACTCACTAACCTGCTCACTCACTCACTTACTCAACCTCTCACTCACTCGCTCACTCACTCACTCACTCACTTACTCACTCACTCACTCACTCACTCACTCACTCACTCAATCACTCAATCACTAACTCACTTACTCACTCACTCACTCACTCACTCACTCACTCACTCACTCACTCACTCACTCACTCACTCACTCACTCACTCACTCACTCACTCACTCACTCACTCACTCACTCACTCACTCTCTCTGGGAAACTCAATCTGGGATACTAAGATGCGCCACTTCCTTACAAAGCGAGCATTATGTCAATTCGTTTTAAGGCCGACTCGCGTATTTGGAAACTGTACCGTTTTTTTCCGAATTATTGTGATCCAACGACAGTTAATTACCATTTGATTGATTGTACGGCTTCGGCTTAGTTCCGAACACAGACTGTACGGCAGTAAAGGAGATAGCCCAGCTTAGCCTCTTCGTGAATCTAAGATAAGAAAGTCGACTTTAGCCGACTCATCATATTTTAGCTGCTTTTATCCAGCTATATCTTGAAAAAAGTATTTTGTCCCAGTATTCCAGTTTGAGATCAACATTGATAACAAATAATAACCATACACCGAAAAAAGTTTTTAAGCATACCAATTAATTAGTCAGTCACTCGTTCAGTGAGTCATTTAGTTGGTTATCAGTTGTTCACTCAAAATTGATTCATTCATTTCATAAGTCAGTAAGTCAGTCTCAATCAATCAGAAAGATCGATCAATCAATGTATTTGTTAGTCGGTCAGTCAGTCAGTCAATCAATCAGTCAGCCAGTCAATCAGTCAGTCAGTTCAATCAATCGGACAATCAAAAATCAATAAATCATCCACTCAACCAATCAATCAATCAACCAATCAATCAACCAATCAATCAACCAGTCAACCGGTCAAAGTCAGTCAATCAATCAGTTAGTCAGTGGATCAATATAGATCAATCATTAGAGAAAATCACGTCAGTTAATCCATCATCAGTCAATCAGTCAGTGAGGCACATTCACGTATCGATAACTAACGAAACTATTATCGAAAATTTCAAATTTTCTTTAGGTTCTTATTGCAACTTGTTTGTTTTGAACGCTAACGAACAAAACTTTTCAATATTCAAACGAACCCTATAAAACAAAAAAATCTACAATAAGTTTTTGTTCGGTTTTCTTTTCACAAAAATTGTCTCCTACCTGCAAAACCTTTTCTAGAGTAATGTAATAAATGAAACATCATGTCGTGCATTCTGCATTTTTTCGTAGTAATCTGAGTAGTCGCCTCCTTCCTCTAGTCTTCTAAAAACAAAAATTAAAATTTTATCATCAATTTCACGAAAAACTATACAATAAGATAATAATATTAACTGGTGCTTAACAGGACGTGGCTTATCGACCCGTCCACGTTCCCGATATCCATCAGAATGTCCTCCGAACCAACGTTATGGCGCGATTGTGCGGCATGGATGGTACGGTGTGGAGTTCTGGATCCAACTCATCGCGTTACGAGCCCACATACGGACATTTTTGAATTCGTTCAAATACTCAGAGATGGGGTGCTGCTTTGTAAGTTGGCCGATCGGTTGAAGAAGGGATGCATCGACTTCAGGGAGGTGTCATTGTGCCCGCAGTCATCCCAGGTTGGAATCATTGGATTAACTCAATAACGGGAAACCGTTGCACAGTTGTCTGTTAGACGTTGAAACTTTATGGTAATATTCTAAAATTCTAAACTAAAACTTCAGTTCCTCTGTCTCAAAAACATCTGTCACTTCATCGGCGCGTGTCAACGTGACTTTCGTCTGCCTCAAAACAAACTTTTCGAAGCATGGGAGCTGTATAAGGCTGTTGACTTTGCCAAAGTGCTCAGTACGCTATCTGAACTTTCCCACTCTCAAGTGGCTCGTGAATCCGGAATACCGTTGGTCACTAGGTTGTCTTTTTATCTTTGTTTAATCTAATGAAGTAAAGTGCAGGTAGACAATAAGAGCTGAACTTACGGTATACATGTTGTATGTTGTATGTTAATTGCTTTCATTTCAGTGGGTTTCCTCAGCTCGAACACGAAGCGTCAATATCTCCGAATGTGTCTCACGATTATCAAAATGACGAGGTATATAGGAATCTTGCGGAAGAGGCCGAGTTGGTTTTTATTTTCCGTCTTAGCACAGTGCGGAATTCTGTGCAAGTTTTGTGTAAACCAGTGCGGTCAAATCGTAATTTCAATCCAATATCGAAGCGTATATATGTAGTATAGCTTTCTAATCAATGTAACTAACGGGATTCTCTATTTTATTGTTTTTTACTCTTTTTAATGTTATACAACATATGAACGCCTCGATATTGAATTTTAATTACGATTTGACCGGACTGGTTTACACAAAACTTGCATTAAAATCTGCACTGTGCTAAGACGGTTTGTTGGGTTGAGTTGAGGGTGTGTGCTTTTTTACTGCTGAAGAGATGGATACACGATGATTAGCAAAGTCCATTTTGACTCGTTTCAAATTTGGTGGTCTATCCAGGAATCATGAGAAATTTTCCACTGATAAACACGAATCGATCAATTACATGGATTAACTTGTAAATATTCCCTTCAAATTGTATCAACTATCAACGCTGGTTCCAGGAAAAAAGAAATCACGGAGGAGATCTACACGACAGGGCACGCCGTGGAGGAAGAAGAATCGGGCAAGATCTACGATGAGATCGTGCATCGAATGCATCGGGCGGCGGTGACTCCCGTCTCCCCACCAGCGTCGGGCCGACCTGTCAGCGTAACCCAGGTGCCCAAGCCAAAACCCGTTAAACGTGATGATAAAGATGTCATACAGGTTGGTAGTGTTATATTTTTTTGATTAGATAATGAATATGAATGCATAAACTGTATGTCGTTTGTTAGACGGAAAGGCTCAGTTTCTATAGCCAGTACTGGTATGGTTCTCATTCTCAGTTTATCATCGTAGTTGTATACTTCGCTCTATTTTTATGGGTTTCTTATTTCTTATTTAATTTTTTTCTCTCATGTTGTATGTACTTATCGCAATTCATATTGTGCTCACATATGTATCCAGTCTGGTCTGTTATTTGACTAATAAAACGATGATGAATTATTGCAGGACTTTGTGCCTACCGACAAGCGTGGTTACTGCATCAAGGAACTGGTCGAGACCGAATGTAATTACGTGGATGCACTCAACATGTTGCTGTCCAAGTTTTATACACCACTGAACGGCATACTCTCTCCCGAGGACCACAAAATCATTTTCATGAATCTCCAGGTTGGCGTGATTTCGTTGGCAAACCAGTTATGTCGCATTTTTGGCAATGGTTACTTTAGGTTGTTCAATACTAATGTGTACCGAACGAAAGGGCTCGAAAACGTATTATCAATCAAGTTTTCGTAAGGCGTAGTAGATATGTACCAATTTTAACAAACTATAATAGGTTAGCAATGTGCTTTGTTTCTGGAGTTGACACAAGTCCACACTGCATTCTACTAGAAACTATGATGATAAAAAGACGATAAATTTTTTTGGTTTCAGGAATTAGCGCAAGTGCACATGGCGTTCTACTCGGAGCTGCGTGTGTCCGTCTGCCAGATGCTGCATCTTCACAACTCCAATAGTGCCGCCAACTCGCCACGACTCGGCAACGTCTTCATGCGATGGAAGAACAAATTCGTGGCCTACAGTGTCTACTGCTCTCAGTTACCGGCATCGCAGACTCGAATCGATCGGTTGTGTGCCGAAAGCCCGGCGATACGACAGAGCATTCTCGTTGGTGGAGAGTTTACATTTATACATCTCGCTCAGTTTTAGTGGTTTGGTTTGGTTTACGTTCAATACATACAATATGTATATATGAGTAATTTACCAATAATTTACCGACCTCCTTCCGTTATTATTGTTGATGAATTTATTTGTTTACTCAATCAAATTCTGTTACTACCGAATCTGGTCATTAGTGGCGACTTTAACATACCTCTATTTTGGCCAAACTTCCCTGATTTAGTCACACCTCCTTGCTATCAAAACTTTGTGGACTCTATGACCAATTCTGGATTATTACAATTTGTAAATTCTCCAACCAGAGGTAGAAATTATCTTGACCTTGTATTTGCTCTCCCACTTGATATCACTAATTGTCATGTCCAAAACGAATATTTTGGTGAGAATTCTTCATTCACTGACCATCGAACAATTAAATTCTCAATTAATGCACCTAAGCCTATGAACAAATATGATCAATCAGTTCCGTCTTACAAAAATTTCCGAAAAATTGATCACCTCAGTTCTATGAATTATTTAAATTCCTTAAATTGGCATACTGAATTTTATAATTGTGTCACTGCCAATGACTTTTATTTAAAAATAATATTTCACCTGGATCATATTGTTGATAATTTTGTTCCAATTACTAAGCCAAAATTTGGTTTTGATTTTGGCTTTAGCAAAAAGTGTATTAACTTATACCACTGTGCCGAAAGACTTCGCAGGAAACTACATAATAATCCGAACTCACTTGATGTTAAAATCAGCCATTATTTAGCTGAGAAGGCTTTCATAACTCGCAAAAAGGCTGATGACACCTTTTATGATAATAAACAGCTTCAAAATCAAGACTCTCGTACCTTCTGGAAATTTATTAAACAAAGATTACCAAATATGACATCTTCCAGACCTTCAGTTAACACCAATGGTTTACCAATCAATGATGATACTTCTGCGGCTAGAGCCTTCTCAGAATTCTTTTCGTCCACTTTCAATCATATGGACTATACTGATACTGATGTCTTAATTTGTAGCTCATTTGATCTTCACCCAATTGATATTGTGGAGCCCATACCTTTATTCACACCCGATCATGTTTTAAAATATATTAACATGCTTCCAAATAAACTGACTTCTGTAACTAATGATTTCTCACCATTTTTACTTAAAAAATTATCTACTGGTTTGTTGGTGCCTCTCTCGAAATTGTTCAATATAATTATTTGTAATCACATTATTCCTGACGCTTGGCGACTCAGCACCATTACTCCAATACCAAAATCACCTTCACCTGATACAATCACTCAGTTTAGACCTATTTCAATAACGTGTGCTGACGGCAAGCTCTTTGAATATTTTATCAAAGATTTATTACTCGAACACTTCAATTTAAATAATCTCATTTCCCCGCACCAATTTGGTTTCTTAACAGGAAGATCTACTTGTGGGAACCTTCTATCGTATTTACACAATATTCTTACCTATCTTGATTTGCGCATACCTGTTGATGTTATATATCTTGATTTTGCCAAGGCCTTCGACAAGGTTTCCCACAAGTTACTCATAGCTAAACTCGTAAAATACAAAGTTAACCCTCAACTTGTTAACATTATCCAAAACTGGTTAACCAATAGGTCACAGGCCGTTCGCTTTAACAATTCCACATCTGATCATATGCCGGTTCTCAGTGGTGTTCCCCAAGGAACAGTTCTTGGGCCAATACTTTTTGTTATTTTCACCTTTGATTTAATTAAAATCATTAAATGTCCATTCTTTTATGCAGATGATTCCAAAATTCTACAACCTATTCACTCACTTGATGATTTCCATCAACTTCAGTCCGATATTAATAATATACTTCGTTGGTGCAACCACAACGGCATGTTCCTTAATAACTCCAAATCCCTCATTTTGCATTTTGGAACTAATAATCCTGAACATGTATATGAAGTGGATGGACAACCGATAAATACAGTTGATCAAGTTAGAGATCTAGGCATAATAGTTGACTCAAAGCTTTCATTCAAACAACATATCACAAATCTCTGTCACAAAGCCAACCAAAAAGTAGCTATTCTACGAAACACCTTTTATGCCAAAGATACAGCCTTTCATTTACAACTTTATAAATGTTTCATACTGCCACTCATTGATTACTGTTCGCCTGTTATTATATATAGTACCAAAAAGCAGCTCAACGATCTTGAAACTATTCAAAGGAAATTCACTCTATACACTCTCAATCTTTTTGATATTCCCTATAATGATAGATTAAAATCTATTAATCTGCCTACTATTGAAACAAGATTGCTGACTAATGATTTGGTTACAACTCGCGACTATTTCTCCGGTTCGTTATACTTGAATTTTTATCCATTTACTCATTCTGTTGATTATACTCGTAGTGCCCTTTTTAAACCTCGATGCCAAACATCTACATTTGCTAATTTTTGGTCTAATAGAATTATCAACGTTTATGAAAAGGTTCCTAAAGACACCCTCAAAACCCGTAAATCTATAATTAATTACATAAAACAGCATGAGTTGAAATTCTCTTGATTGATTTTCCACATTGAATTATTTTTTTCACACCTATTACACTATTTTACATTCCATTCGTCCCTACATTCATTCTACTATTAATACCATCTCCATTTAACACACACTTATACTCGAATGTGCTGAATAAAATAAAAAAATAAATAGAATAAAATAAATGAGTTTAATCTGATAGCTAAGTATAACGCAATGTAAAGTAAGATACAACAATAATAAAATGCAATGTAAAGTAAGTTACAACTGACAGGTATCAGCAACAATATACATATGTATCTGTACTACTTGATTATTTTGGATTGCCATTACTCGTACTCCTTGGATTAGCTCTCTCTCACATTCGATTAAGGAGTCGTTAAGCTATGGGTTGGTTGTGGGTGGCTGTTACAGTTTAGATCGAGTCGTTTGGTTTACATACAGTGTGATACAAATTCAGGAATGCCAGCAGAACGCTGCGGCCGCCAACAACAACCGTCAGTTCAGCCTGCAAGACCTGCTATCCGTGCCCATGCAGCGCGTGCTCAAATATCATCTGCTGCTGAAGGTTGGTTGGATTGTGTAAATGTTAATTATTTTGCATTGTTTGGAATAATAAATCTGGGTTGCTGATATTTCTATTTGTTGGTAACCTGGTGTGTATCGTGAGTATTAAATTGTTAATACCTGAAGGAAATGGTAGCGCGCACAACCCCGGACGACGAAGACCTGACTTCATTGGAGGCAGCGCTGGACGCTATGCTGGTTGGTGGCATCATAGGCATACATATACATTTGGCTTCGATCCAGGCAATTCCAATCCTAAAAAAGTAAGAGACGAGGGCGTGTAAAAAATGCAGCTGAAATAAGGAGATATGAGAAAAAAAGATATATAAAAATTTTCTATAAACGGGAAAAGATTTGCCAGGTTATAATGAAAAAAGATGAAAACGCCGGGGAAAAGTAAAATTGGACGAGAAAACCGTTAAAACACACTATAAGTTGATACGGCGGGCTAAATGTACATCAAAGTTGTCTGTTCACTTCGCACAATGACTTAATTGCTCGAACTAGTTTTTTTCATGTTTGCAGGATATTTCGTGCTACATAAACGAGGTGAAACGTGACTGCGAAACACTGCAGACTATAAAAGAAGTATCAGACAGCATACCTGATCTGATGATGCGAATGGTGAGTGAAGGAAGTGACTTGTAATTAGGGGCAATTCTTGTGAATAACCTAACTTCATTTCTTTACTCTTTTCTTGATTCATTTATTATGATATGTAAATCATATTTTTTATAACATGCACGTTTTTGGGTTTGTTTTGTCAAACTTTTTGTGTTTTTTGTTGTTCTGTATTTTGAAATTTCTTCTAATTATTCAGGCTATTGTTTCGATTCACACGGGCATGTACCACGTTATACACTTTTTTGTTCAAAAGTAGTAACCTCTTACCATGCTTGCATTTGGGATCAATCATTCGAGTTTACAAGTATTTTTGAATCAATTTAGCGCAGTGCGTTTCTTTTTCCATTGGTTTTTATATTCTTGTTGTTTCATGGGAACATGATTTCAGCCGCCAGGCACGGAGCTCCAGGATTATGGTCGATTGCAGAAAGACGGTGAAATACGCTTATTCACGCATTCAGACAAAAATGCCAAGTGGAAATTAAGGTCAGTAGTCAAATTCAGATTTAGTAGTGGAATTTCTGCGATTACCATTGCCCTTCAGTTTTTTCTGGTCTTTACGAACACATCATTTCAATATGGTAAGATAACATTTTTGAGCTCATTGGCAGGTTATGAAAATAAGTGTTATTTAATGGGTTTGATTGTTGGCAGGTTCTGTTTCGTGTTTGACCGAGTGCTGCTGGTGTGCAAGGCGCTCAAGAACAACACGCATTCGTTTAAAATGGCTGTCACACTTGTGGAATACTACCTCAAAGACATCACCGATATGGACGACAAGACGCAAAAACCGCTGTCCTATTTTTATAAGCCAAATCAACGGGTTGGTGAAACTTGATTTGTGTCAGCTGACTATGGGACCATGGTTACCTCATCTCTTGTGCTCCAGACTTTAAAGGCGGGAAGACCCGGTAAGGACGCTACCGCCCCGACCCGACCCATCTGTTTTTGAAATTATAGCCCAGTTTTGGGTAATCTGAATGATGTAATCGTTTTTTAGACCAACCAGTACAGCTGGTGTCTCGTACATCGGCACGGCTCAAACATCATTCAAATGCAGGCAAAGTCCGAGGAACAGAAGATTGCGTGGATCAGTGCCTTTCAAGCTGCACTGTTGGTTTCAATTGAATTGATCAGTTGTAAGGTGGTTTGCCTCACAAATTTTGATTGGTTGTCTCTATAACCTCCTGACTCTACTGACTCATTACTTGAGTGCTCATATTCAGTAAACAGGTATGTGTTTTGTGATTGATAACGTAAAGCATATGGTGCTGTGTACTCAAAATCAACTTCAAATCTTTATTTACTATGAAGACCAGAGAGGAAAAAACTACTAAAAAGTTGGTCGCTGCATAATGTGGAGAAAAAAATCGTGTACTAATATCAAATCAAATCGTGTATTAATATCAAATCAAATCGTAACCTAATATCAAATCAAATCGTGTACTAATATCAAATCAAGTCGTGTACTATTAGTGATGATTTGTTTGTGATTCAGGGAGAACACATCTCCGCAAGCAGCTCGAGACAGCGATCACGATCTCACATACCGCACATTCCTCTCGGCCACCGAGTGCTCGCAGTGCAATAAACTGCTCAGAGGACTATTCTTCCAGGGATACAGCTGTGCTCGTCAGTTTTTTCTTTATTTTTGTATTTCATTTTACAGTTTAGGATAATAATAATTTATGAGAACAACTGTGTTGTGTGTAGTAAGTTAAGAATACAGAGTGTTGTTTGTGTTTTAGAATGTGGTCGTCAGGTGCACAAGCATTGTATGCGACTGCTGCCCTCTTGCAACACCT
This sequence comes from Daptonema setosum, assembly GCA_964036265.1. Classification (NCBI taxonomy): domain Eukaryota; kingdom Metazoa; phylum Nematoda; class Chromadorea; order Monhysterida; family Xyalidae; genus Daptonema; species Daptonema setosum. The sequence continues at coordinate 14,639,230 of OZ038447.1, forward strand.
CGAGACACACCAACACTTTGCCCGCAAACGTAAAACGCACCACCAGCTTCAGTCAGCCGCAGAATCTTGGTTATTTTACGACTGTTTATTACCGTATCGAAAGTTTCCCTCTGCATGTTTTGATTACCCGATTACATATGAACTGTACTGTTTAGTTGGACGACGTTTCCGCACGATCAAGACATTTCTGGGCAACAATGGTGGTCCCGACTACCTGTGCTTCAATGTGAACGATTTGGTTGAGGTGTTGGTGACTGCAACCGGGGCTGATGGCTGGTACAAGGGACGGGTCGTTGACGGTCAGGCTGCTGGCAGAGTCGGCCTCTTCCCTGCTGATTGCATTCATATCGCCGTTGGTACACTTTTTGGATTAACAACCCTCCATATATTTAATTCGCATTTTTTGACGAATCAGTCAAAAAAATTTATTACTCTTATCTTAACTATAAGTAAAATAAACACTCAGTTGTACAATGGATTTCACTTGCAACCTTCAGAAACGGAGGAAGCTCATCTCGGTGGTGAGTATTATAAACTTTTACTTAGTGTATTCGCTATACCCATTTGTTAAATATAGCATTTTGTTGCAGTGCAAGAATATATTTATAATTGTATGTTTTGCCGATGCCTCAGCTGAGTAGAAAGTAACAAATTATCTGCGTGTTGAGTTTCTAACGCTAGCTAAAGTCAATATTGGAATTTACTAGTGCGCAATATAAATCCATGACTATAACTATAAAGCATAAAGCCCCAGCCTGCATTAGAATTTTGTATGTTTTCTGTACGTTTTTATGGTTTGATACGGTGTGAGAATATTTTAGTCGTTTACTTATAAGAATAAAAAAGCTAGTGCGTCTGATTCAACATCGGGTTTGGTTTGCTTGTCACGTGTCGCAAGAGGTTTTGAAAATTTATGAAATACTAGAAAAATACTAGCCAAAACAAAATGGGGCACGTTGTAGATGTTGATGTATTTGTAGTACTATAGATTGATGTTATAGACGTCCCCGATCGGTGGTGCCAGCTGTCGTCGTGCAGACACATTCCACGGTGGATCTGTGCGATCGTCAGGTAATCGACACAGCAGTGCCACGGACACAACCGATGTATCTGGTGGGGTACATCACCAAAGGCAGACATCAACCATATCAAATGCCAGCACCACCTCGGTACCACCAGCTCCTCCGCTCTCACCACCCCCACTTAGTTGGTCGTTAGCCCTTCTGGCATCTGTAAATCCATGCATTTGCAACGAGAATTAGTTACTTTGTAAAGTAGTTACCTCTGCCGTAAATACATGCATTTTGAGCAATAGGTACTTTATAATGTCTGACTCGTGATAATACCCGTTACTACTCACTGGCATGCTCTCACTGAGAATATCCCAAGACTGAGTTGTTCGAACTTCAGCGTACCTGAATCTGGACGAGATGAATGTGCATGCGTGGTTTATGGGCACCATCGGACGGGAAAGCGCTGAGAATCAGTTAGGAGGTTGGCGACAGTTGATTTGAAAGCACTACATTTTATGTGATGAAATGCGTTTACTATTGTGGATTGTTGCAGGTATGACCGACGGGGTGTTTCTGGTTCGATACAGCGAGAAACAGGCGCGCTACGCTATCAGTCTCAGGTTAAATTACTTGACAGCGAAAAAATCGTAAAAAAAACACAGCCTGTTGAATCTTGTGGATGGGAACCTGTTTACAAGGGTGGGCCGGGTTTTTTCGCGTTTTGGGGGGCGGGGGGAGGTAGCCGACAGAAAATCCCATCCTACCCGCCTAGTCCGAAAAGTGGGGGGGGGGGGGGGTAAGGTCGGGTAGGGGGGTAGAATTTTTTTTCGCAAAAAGCCCCGTTTTTGCTCTAAAAAATCTTTTATTATAAGGTATAAACATCACATGAACCGGTTTTTTCAGGTTTTAACCAAAAGAATTAACCCAGAAAACGTGTTTGTTCGAGAAAAACAATTTCACAGCCAAAACTTTTTGAAAAATGAGTTTCAAAATCGAGGTTTTGAGGCCGATTTTTTCCAAAATTTTGAGTCGGGTGGGAGGGGTAGGCGACCTAAATTTTTGTCTAGGGGGGAGGGGGTAGGCTACCCACCGACCCTGAAAAGCGGGGGGGGGGGGGGTAACTCACTCCTACCCCCCCCCCCCCCCAGCGGGCCGCCTCTGCCTGTTTATATTGCGGATTATTTTTATTGGGAATTGGGTATTTTCAGTTACCGTCGCGAAGTCAAACACGTGAAGATTGAGCAGTCTGAAATTGGTGGCAACGTATTCTTCTTCCTAGACGAGTCACAGAAGTTTGGCAGTATTGTGGTCAGTTTTACGTGACCTCGCTTGTAATGAAATCAAGGATACGTTTTTGTAAAAAAAATCTCACAGTCATGCAGCTCATTTATGTTATTGACCGAACCTTTGTGTCTATTGTTATTAGTAAATGATTATGAATTGATTGATGAACGTCGCAGGAATTGATCACCTACTACATGGAACACAATCTACATGAGAGCTTTGTTGCACTCGACACGTGTCTCAATGTGCCACTCGCTAATGCCTTCATCGGATATGCCGTTAGTTTTCTTAACTACCTTGATGTTTTATACACCGTATTCGTCGGACGGATTATTCTTTCTTGTAACGGAAGTAATGTAATATTCCATTTAATGTTAAGTACACAGATTACGTACGTAGCGTTGCAGATAATTGAACATGAATACGAGGCCACAGCCGACAACTTGCTGAGTCTGCCGAAGGGAGAAAAGGTGATGGTGCTGAGCAAACAGGGTGCTGACAAGGGATGGTGGAAGGGAAAGATTGGCACTAAGGTACGTTTTTAATGTTTTCGTTTTCATTAGTTTTTTTTCCTAAAAATGCGTAAATAAGTTTATCGTCAGTTATACTTATATATTAAAATAACGAATAAATACAGTGCAACAATTTAGACCACGAAAAAAATATTTTATTGTTATATCTTTTTTCAGATCGGTTATTTTCCACTGGCGTACGTTCGTGAAGTGGCGCCCGATGAGCCGCCTTTGACCAACGGGGTACCGACGACCCCGGTTGCTGAAAACAACGCCTTTGTTTGATCTGCCATGCCAAATGTACCGCTGCTAACTTTGCATGTGACAACTGGGTTGTGTGGAAGAAATTCTAATGTCCGTCCAGTCATTATTTATTACGTAATAGGCTGAGAAAAATGATTTGTGTTGCACACTAAGTTAGTCTTACACAGTACTATTCAGTGGCTACAAGAAAATTCGATTTGTTGGCGAGTTAAAGCACAAATGATTTATCTCTCCTTGTTATTTATGTTCAAATAATCGTTAGTCTTCAGTGTCGCTTGCGCTTGTAGTGCATAATCAATGGAGTGAATTGTTGCTGGTTATATATCATCATTATTATATTCGGTCACCTCTGATCCAGTGTCTGCTTTAATCAACAGTGCCGTACTTTCATATAATTTGTATTTATCCTCATTATCCACTTAAACCTTGTTATCGCCAGTTGAAACCAACTGTCGGTTTTACAGCCGGTAGAGCGATTGGCTTCAAATTTCACTTCTATAGAAGACAAGTGTGCAAATTTGAACTGGCTCGAACTGGGAAACTTCAGTAACTTCAATCTGTTATACGAATATCATTCTCTTAAAAAGTTTGGTTTGGCATGTCTTTAATTGAAAATAGTAACTTGAAGATTTCACTAGTTATATTGCGACAACCCTGTCAACGAAGTTGCAGAAGGTTTGTTCCCACAGGTTCGGCCAGTTTGTTCTGCCCCGCCCATTATTCATTCGCATATACGTAACCAACCAAGTGTGCTTACATAATATTAAAGATTTCTATTTTGTATAGTAATTTATTGTTTATGTTATTCTATGTGCATTACATTAATATTTGTTGTGTTGTGATGATGTAAGGAGTTTATAGGGTTGTTAAGGATGTATGATACTTATGAATTCTGCTCTTTTTCAAGTTGCTGTGCTTCCAAGTGTTATAATAATTGTTCAACCGTGGCCTGGTTTCGATTGTTTGATAATTTATACATATCCAGTTTTTTATTATTATTATCAAAAGCCTTACCTTGCAATGCAAGGGACAACTTCTGTATATTGTTTTAAAATCATCCAGAAACCTTTTGTGTTACATGTGTCATTTCATTATAAAAATGTGAGCCAAATATTTATAAACCACCGTGACTTGAGTATTATCACTTTTGTACACTTTCACCAGTTTTCTGAACAAACTTACCAGCGAGCCTTTGATTACTTTTGATCTTTCTCGTCCATCTATCGCTTATTTGCTGAAAATGTGTTGAAATGAGTAGTTTCGTATTTAGTAGTTGTAAAGAGGATGTGTTTGTATAAGCTAAAGCTTTGGGTACTTCATCCGTGGAACTGCAGAGCTATTATGAATTGTCTGGTCTGCGATTTGGAGGGGTGCTTTATTTCAGTGATGCCAATTTTTATGGCGAGGTTCGCTTCTCGATTCATCTTTGTGCATGTGTGCTTTGGTTAACTTCTCATAGTTCTGTTGATGTGGTGAGTCATTACCTAATAATCACTTCAAAATCATGACAATGCGGTACTTAATTGTTTTGTTTCATTTTGTAGAAAATCATCTTTGCTTTTAATAGTGGATTGACAATCATTTATGTGATTGATATACATATATTTCATATATTTTTGTTAAGAGGATGTGAACGGAACGGTCTCAATAACGTCTCTTTGCAAATCGATTAAGTTCGTACTTTTATTTATTATATATAAAACGGTCGCTATGGAATAGATTTCATAACGAAGATTTACAATCATTATCTTAAAAAAATCTAATTCCATCACCGTTATGTTGTCAGTATTACATGTTTATCTCCGCTCGAGATATAGTAAACCTACAGGGTAGCATTATTTTCCTTTATGAAACTAATGGGTTGGATAAATCAACATAAACTATTAGTTATCTCACAAACGACTTTTATGTCTTAAAAGATTCCTATCTTTTATACTTTCATCTTCATGCGTTTTGTGTGCTAATTACATGTGACCTCTGATCAATGGGGACAGCTCAGTAAGGTGCATAACTAGACAACTTGATTGTCATTTTTGTCAGTGATGCCTTCAGAGCTTAAATTTCATTGCAATTCATCGGTGAATATATAAATATTTAATAAATTTCAATAAAACACTGTTTGGTGCTGGTGTTAATATTTTGGATAAATACTGCTTTTGTCAGATTCGACTTTTTGTCGGATATATAAACATATCAAGGATGATTGATGACCAATGTCAAACTGGAAACGAATCCGTGTTGAACCAAAACAGTTTTCAGACTTGCGTGGTGCCTAATGGAATTCAATGAGCAGGACCAGTTGGTCGTCACGTACCGAGGCAAAACCGGTATGTTCTCGTGTAATGTACGTTTTTGTTTGATTAGGAAAGCAAAATCTTATTTTTCTAACTCCCCATTTGTACTGTATATCTTTGGTGTATTGATTTTGATACGATTATTTACTATTGTTATGTTTGTAGACAAGCTGGCCGTTTTGTGTGCCAGCCAACCTGAGGTTACGGTGGGTCGTGTTCCTGGATGCACCATTGTAATCAACAAAAGTAGTGTCAGTCGCACTCACTTTGTCATCCGAAGGGTAACAGCAAGTAACGTTAGGTTTTTTTGCAATATTATAACAAAAGGTTGTCCGATGTGTTGATTGAATGATGCATGATTAAACTTCTAGCCGGGCACGGTTCGCATTCAAGTCGAGGATCGATCATCATTCGGTACGTACATCGGCGACAACCGACAGCCAGTTGGCAAGGCAAAATGCACCTTTGTCAATGTTGGTTGCAGTGCAGCTTATATATTTTGAACTGTTTGGTAGATTCAGAAAAGCCAAACATGTTAAAAAGTTTTTCACCTAAAGACCTACAGCCAGTTCACAGAAGGTGAAATAGTATTTCCAGCAGTGAAATAGTATTTCGGGAAAAAACTTTGAAGCTTCATTACTGGAGCTAGATAGCTGGTGCAAAGCTGTTTTTCATGTTAAACTGTAAAGACATGATCAAGTTTTTAAACTATATTGAGAAATCAATTTTAAAAAATCGGAACGTATTTTTTAAATCAATTTAAAATTTTTTTTCATACGGAATACGTCAATCGTTTCGGTTCAAAAAACGTCACTCATAATGTCAATGTCAACGAGAACGTCATTCGGTTCCGTAAACAGATTATGACAACAAAAACACTGAATTGTTGCTTTTAAGTGAAAGATAATCAATCAAGCTTTCAGTTTCTATCACATTTTTAGTGTTTAATAGTATTAAGATGCGATGCACGTAAGTGTCAACCAAAACATCATGAAAATTGGGACAAAATGAATTTTTAAATTTTTCCAGATTTAAATGCAAATCGACTCAGTTTGTTCCCGCGAACTCAAAACTACCTTTAGTTCACGTTAAAACCGCGTAAACAAGCCAAAATTGGCATGGCTAAACCGTGCACCCTAATTTCTCTATACAAAACATGCAAAATGTAAGGCCGATTTTCTCGTTGAGTTCGCAACGAAAAATAAAACCAAACACATCATGAGAAAGCTGAGACTCTCCGCTACAAAACCTGCCAAACTAGCAAATGAACTTTTGACTTTTTTTTAATTACCGTAATCGAAAAAATCATTTTTATTACGGTAATAAAAAAAGTCAAAAGTGCATTCGCTAGTTCGGCAGGTTTTGTAGCTGAGAGTCTCACCTTTCTCATGATGTGTTCGGTTTTTTTTGTCGTGCGGAACTCAACGAGAAAATCGGCCTTACATTTTGCATGTTTTTGCGTACAGGGTGTCCCATCCTTTTGTCCTGTTGTTGACGGCTCCGCATTAGAGTTGTACTGAACCAATATGGCTGCAAATTTTTTCTGGAGTAGAGGAGACTTTGGCAATTTGTTTGATACCTACCAGAAAAATATTCGACGTCTGTAGCAAATTTTACAAGCCATGGAAAAAAATTCAATTTTGGCCACAATTTATTCATTATTTTTAATTTCTCGAGCAAGGCACTTAACAAAATAACATAAATTAAAAGGCACCATGAAAAGGAAATCATAGGTAATGATCACATAAAAAGAATAAAAAGAAAATAACACGACTTGTTAACTTCTCGACTTGGGTACCACCGAGATCTCGGCATCGTTTCCATCGATGAGGCACGGCTTTCAGGGCTGCATGGCGTGTGTCCACAGAAATGGCACCAATCTCTTCAGTGATAAAGAGACGTAATTGGTCTGAAATTTTGTGACTTTTCGCTTACACGCACCCCACAACCAGAAGTTCATCGGGTCTAGATCTGGTGACCACCCGAGATTGGCTCGACGAGACCTTTCCTGACTCTTGAGTCAACAGAGGAGGACTACTCCATTGGCCAGCCTGGTCGCATATTTGAAAACTGTACCGGTTTTTTGTCAAAATCCCGAATTCGACTTCTTCATTTTGGATTAAACTAGGCTATCTCCTTCACTAACGTACAGTCTATGCTCGGAACTAAGCCTAAGCCCTACAAACAATCAAATGGTTATTAGCTGTCGTTGGGTTGCACGAATTCGGACAAAAAGTGGGTGCAGTTTACAAATATGCTGCCTGGTCACCAGATCTGACCCCACTGGACTTTTGGTTGTCGATTGATTTGAAGCAGCGCATATACGTGAGATATCCCGAGAACTTGAAAACTTTATCACTTAATTAAGAGATTGGTGCCATTTCTGTGGACACACGCCATGCAGCCCTGAAAGCTTTGTCTCGTTGATGGGAACGATGCCGAGAACTCGGTGGTACCCAAGTCGAGAAGTTAACAAGTCGTTTTTTTCTTTTACGTGCTTATTACCCATGATTTTCTGTTCACGGTGCCTTGTAATTAATGCTATTTTGTTAAATGCCTTGCTCGAAAAAAATTGGCCAAAATTGATTTTTTTTTGATGGCTTGTAAAATTTGCTACAGACGTCGAATATTTTTCTGGTAGATATCAAACAAATTGCCAAAGTCTCCTCTACTCCAGAAAAAATTTGCAGCCATATTGGTTCAGTACAACTCTAATGCGGAGCCGTCAACATCGGGACAAAAGGATGGGACACCCTACACAAAAACATGCAAAATGTAAGGCCGATTTTCTCGTTGAGTTCCGCACGACAAAAAAAACCGAACACATCATGAGAAAGCTGAGACTCTCAGCTACAAAACCTGCCAAACTAGCAAATGAACTTTTGACTTTTTTAAAATTACCGTAATCGAAAAAATTATTTTTATTACGGTAATAAAAAAAGTCAAAAGTGCATTCGCTAGTTTGGCAGGTTTTGTAGCTGAGAGTCTCAGCTTTCTCATGATGTGTTCGGTTTTTTTTGTCGTGCGGAACTCAACGAGAAAATCGGCCTTACATTTTGCATGTTTTGTATAGAGAAATTAGGGTGCACAGTTTAGCCATGCCAGTTTTGGCTTGTTTACGCGGTTTTAACGTGAACTAAATATAGTTTTGAGTTCGCGGGAATAAACTGAATCGATTTGCATCTAAATCTGAAAAATTTTCAATTTTCATTTTGGTCCGATTTTTGGGTGACTTTTATGTGCATCGCATCTTAAGTCAGAAAAAATTAAGAAAACCAATGATTAACGGAATTTTCATCCTAATACGTCATTGGGATTGTATTTGGGTGAATAAAAAACTTTCTATCGACACCACTGCGCGGAAACTTTGAAAACTGGACAAAGAAGCCTTCCTCTTTCGTTATGAGTTAATTATAAAGTATGGTATCTTTTTACATATGCTTATTTTATCTTGTATCAGTTATCATTCTGAATGACACAATGATGAACACTTTTTCAATTTGATAACACAAAAAAGTCGATAAATAAAATTTTCTCCAATTTCGCCGTTTTATGTCTCATTTGAACCACCGATTTTTTTCCAACTGAATGATATATTAACCAATGTGTGTAATCATCAGGACTGCAAAGTTTTTGATGAAATTAGTTTCATGTATGCATTCTGCTTGGTCAAATCATGGCTTTCAGCTTCATGCACACGCGTGTTTGTTTGTGAGCACACGCAAAACGACACGGAAGCATCAATGCGCACGCAACCTAATGTTTCAGACACAAATACAAATACTGATTGACAGGAATTTATGTTGAATGACACGAATTTATGTTAGGCGTAGAAGTCGTGATTTTTTGTTTGTGTACTTGATTAGCACATCAAAAGAACCGTAACGCACCTATTTATCAACCTGAGAACCCACTATAAAAACAGAATCTGATTCAGAGAGTAATTAACCGAATGACGTTCTCGTTGACATTGACATTATGAGTGAGGTTTTTTTTAACCGAAACGATTGACGTATTCCGTATGAAAAAAAAAATTTAAATTCATTTTAAAAATACGTTCCGATTTTAAAAAATTGATTTCTCAATATAGATTAACAACTTGATCATGTCTTTACAGTTTGACATGAAAAAAAGCTTTGCACCAGCTATGTAGCTCCAGTAATGAAGCTTCAAAGTTTTTTCCCGAAATACTATTTCACTGCTGGAAATACTATTTCACCTTCTGTGAACTGGCTGCTAGTTATCCTAACGTGTTGCTCTGGGTTTCTACTGTTGCCCGTCAGTTTGTTGAACCTCTCAGACCACGGCGAAAACGTCATTCTGGTATGGTATTAGTGTGCCTTGTTGGCTTCAGCGATGAAGAAGTCCCAACAAGAAAGTTATTGTTGTTATAGGCGGGTGAGTCAATCGGCAACATGGCCGGATGCCCCGACCAGCACGACGCATTCGCGCTCACTGTTCAAGTCATCAACACCCACAACAACAAGCAGGCTGCTTCAGACACCAGTGCCCGCGATTTGTTCGATGAATCGATGGCCGATGTCAGCGCATTCAGGTTGCAATTATTAAACACCCTGTATAATGTGATTACGCAGGAATGATCAAAGTGAACGACTGATTTGGGTAGCATATAGCTATTATAGTCATGTGAGAAAAGATTTTTTTCTCGATAATTTCAACGTGCACTAACATCACATTGAATTCAAATTGCGCGCCAAAAACTTTTTCAGTAACAAAAAACCTTGGATAGACTATAACTGTGTTGTGTGGCAGTAAGTTATCTTATTGTTTTATACTATATCTTAGACTTAGGCTTTTTGTGTCAACTAAGTAATTACTCAGTGAACGGTCGTCGCCACGCAAATCCCGTGTCAGCCATCCACATGTGGACAACCATAAAGACAACTCACGTCAAGATGCGTCACCCATGCGCGATCGTAATGCGACTGTCACACAACAATCATCACTCGTTCAGGCCACAAACTCCGCGTTTGTTTAGCCTATAAACTTGTTACTTTGCCAACACACTTTCTGATAATTTAATGATTTTCATATTCAACTTAAGTGGAAACGTTTCTTAACTGACATATGTTAATGGAGTATAGCCGTGAATCTAGTATTGAATTGTATAATAGATTTCAATTTTCACTTTTATCCCATCATTAAATGCCTATTTTTATTCAGCGGTCGACCACCAGCTACCAGTCAATCGTCGAGTCTGTTCTCTCAGTCGTCCAGAGCCAATTCAGCGGCATCTTCACGTCCTTCGTCTAAATTGCTGTTGGTCATACTCTGTGTCTTAGACTTTGTTACTAGACTTTACTACTGTTATTCAGACTTATACTAGTTTTATAGAATTTTTTGTACATGAAATTTGTTATAGAGTCGGTCGAACACTTAAAGCCAATGTCAAGCGCCAGTGCCCGACTCCGCTCGTTGAATCATTCAAAAGACCGAAACTGCTGGAGCTTGACGAAGACGACGATGTGGTGCCTGAAACGCAACAGGTTGATTTATTGATCGATTGGTTGATTGATTGATAGATAGATTGATTGATTGGTTTGCTCATCAACCACCAACTCAATTCACATAAGCCAACTGAATTATCGATTATTTATATAACGAATAAAAGTGTCCGTTCACTTATTCATTTTAGAGTTTGTCGTCGCAACGGGGTGCAACAGCACGTGGCACAAAACGAAATTCGACCGAACAGAAGGTGCCGACGCCGAGTACTCAAACCACACTGCAACAACCACGAAAGTCACCACGAAAATCGAAGCAGGTAAGTCATATGCAATATGCATTCACAAGAGGTAGTTGAAACGAATAAAATTAGTATTTTGAAAGCATTGGATCATGTGTAAAGTGTACCTTTATTTCCCCTCGACACCGTTGCAAAAATGGATCAAACTTTTCACCAAATTTGCAGACTTCGCTGTTTGACACGATGGTGCCCCAACCCCGATCGCAGACCACAATACCTCCCGTCGCAACCCGTCTGGATTCAGTAAAAATGGACGAGGATGACTCCGAGCCACCACCTGCAAAGCGACAACCAGCCGGTGCCAGTCAGACAGCCAACACAACTACGAGAGCCAGCACCAGCAAGACTAACGTCAGATTCGCTGTTTTTTTTACTTTCTGTCTGCTTGATTTAACGTACTAATCATCACCTATATTTATTTTATGTGGGCTTGTGAAAGCTTATGATATTTCACAAATATGATCCCCATTTCAATTCTCTTGTTATCAAATATCTTGGAGATATCTCACAATTGAACTCTAAAAATAGTCCATAGGATTAACGAATAAAATGATAATATTGATTAAAATGTATTATTACTTAATTAGCAGAAGCAGACACGTACGACGACGACGACAGGTCGAGTGGTCAACCCGTTCACTCAGTTCGACTCTGTTAAACGACAGCCAAGGCCCAAAGTGGAACAGCCCGAGCCCGACTCCATGCCACCCATCAACGACCAGTTCTTGGCACTCGGATTTCACGAAAAAACGTTAGTCTGGTCAGGGTTTCTATTTGAAAAATTAATTTTCATTAACCAATAATGCAAATACAATGATATGGGCGTAGCATTCGTATGTTGTCCAAAGTTTTTTTCGAAATTTTAAACACGCGACAAAACATTTTTAAATCAAATTATATACTAGTTAGAATGAAAAGATAATGGTTGAGAAAAAGTTTAGAGACGTTAACTTGTTGGCTCATAGTACATGGTCATCATAAACTTTTTTGGTTACTCAGCCGCTGTTGATTTGACGTAAACCACTCCGTTTTCTTATCCTCACGTAAATAGAAAGACCGTTAAATAACTTTAACTACATTTGTGATTTTATATCAAAGTTAGCTAATAAATTTTAGCTGAAATTAAGATTTTGTTTTGATAATGGTAATCGTAAGTATTGAACGTTGTGTTTAGTTTGGACGAAACGCACTGGCTGTCGGGGAACGTTTCACGGGCTTCGTTTGTGACTCCGGACAAGATCGAGCCAATCCCGCTCAAACACTCCAATTACGGTGACCTGATTTTGCCTGATCCAGACAAATTTACGACCTATCAACTCAACTATATTGTTGGTGACTTTATCGTTTTTATTTTTTCGGTTTATCTGTGTGTTTTTTTGTATGAGCTACTGATAAAAGACTTATTTATAAAAAAACCCGTATGCTGACAATTCAATTTTTTATGAACACTTTTATAGTTAAATTATTGTAGCACAACTGTTCCAAGCTGGTGTCACTGGTGAAGCGCGAGGCCAAGAAATCTCCAGATTCCAGTTGTGAAAGCTCGTTCACCAGCATTCATCAGAAGAAGATAAACGTCAAGAAATTCACAAAGGTAAGTCAGATTTGGTAGGAAAATTAGAAAAGCTAAGATAATAATTTACAGAAAACAAATTCTTGACTGCAAAGGATCCACAATTGTAAGTTGATACCAAACACAACAGATATACACATGAATGACGATGCCTTTCATTCAGTTTGATCAGAATTATCTGAACGAATATGACCAAGTAGTATAGATGTTTTATTCGATTTAAAATTTTTATAATGCATTTATTTCTGGCATATACTGTATGTACGTATTGCAGGCAGCGCAGGGCTTGCATCGATTCGGTGACGGTCGATTACCTGCTGTGGTTGACAACTTGGTCGACTACAGGAAGATCACTCAACGCCACTAACAAGCATACCATGTTGATAAAGTTTTTTAAACTTCAAAGTTTTTCACACTTGTTTATTATCAGTTTATGTTTTAGTCAAGTAAGATTAGCCTGCATTTTTTTCCGTTCTGATTGTCATTTCAGTTTTAACAGGATCATGGTACATTTTTTTGATTTTAAGATCGAAATATTTGAGTTTGTGTAATTTCTTGTTAAATATCCGGTGTATCTCACCTCACTTGTATTACATTTGCATCAAATCTGCTCAATACACTTTCAAATCCATTAAAATATATTATTACCTTTATAACCAATATACGTATATATTATATAAATGCATATTTTTTATAAATAAATATTTGTTATTTTGCTACTTTGCGTGGGTAAGTGAGGTATTTTCAATGTCGAATTGTTGTAAAGATGAGGAAGATCGAGAAATAAACATACATAAATATATTTGTATGTATTGCAGGAGTAAAATAGCAACAAGCTCCCGTATATAATGGCACTTACCTATGTTAATCCAAACATTAGTGCTTGTATTCTGGTTGCTCAGAGCCTTAATAAGCTCCAGTTTTTATGCAACCGCTATTCTTAACAGTTCTCCCAAAGCAACCGATCTTGAGTACAAGCACCAGTCTGGCAAACAAAACTGCGAACTCGGTACAATAAAACACTGTACATACAAACTTGTACTTGTTGTACTTACCTTTGTAAACAAACCAAACCGGATTATTTAGGATAATTGTAGGTATAGCTTACCTTTACAGAAGTTTTATGTATGTACATTTTGTCACCGGTAAACAATAAATATATAATATAATAACATAAGTTGCATTGCATGAGTTATACTTTAGCGCACGGATATCTGGGCCACAGGACAGACACCCCGTTTCTATATGAAAATGCTCGGACTACCGTAACCCGAAAAAAGTTCAAGCTTTTTGAAAGCTCCAAAACTACAGTTGTTTCGGGTCGAATCAGAGTGAAATAATCGACTACTGATGCACCAGAATATCGCAAAACATTGCTGATGGCGTGGTAGCAGAGAAGAAGGATGAACATTTAAGAGTTGATAACGTTAATATTTCTGATATATTCTGACCTTTGGTTCAAAGAAGACACTATTGCTGGCGCATGGGTCAGTCTCTGATTGAAGTATGGTTGCATGATCTGGGGTTGCTTGTCTACTGGCCATCAGGTGTTGTCTCTGTTCAGCCAATGGTGTCGACTTGGTGGCCACAACCATGCGTTTGTCCTTTATACTGCCACCTTCGTACAATGTTTCATCATTAATTGTAGTATTACTTTCGGCCTTCTTACGTTCGTTGGCCCGCATTCTAATAGGCAACAAACTAAAGGGCATCCGAAAGTTGGATCGTTCCGGCCGACCACCCATGAATCGTTTTTGTCTGAGTTGCCAGTTGTGTGCCTGAGTCGGTGGTACATGGTGATGGGTGGGTGCCGTGGAGCTGCCCAATGGATTCAGCTCCATCAACATACTTTCTATGGAACGTGTCGGACCACCAACTGGTTGTCGGAAGGGTGTCATTGCCGAAGCTGTTTTGAATGCTGGTCGTTTGCTGAACGTGGAATTGCGTGAAAATGGTGTCGAGTTTGTGTTGATGTGGTTGGTGGAATCGGTAGTTGTGATGGTGGGCGCCAGCTGACGGGCAGACACGTTGTCCTCACCGTCATCGACCAGCAGACGCAGCTGACGACCACGCCACCGTGTCAGGCATCTCAAATAATAAATACTGTTATGGTGATACCTATAATGGCTTGAACGTTAAGTGAAATTTGACTACGTAAAAACTGTGTGGCTTTTTACTCGATGTAAGTCTTTGGTTACGGGGTCGGAACTGTGCTCCTTTCCTTGAAATCAAAACTGGTTCAATGGAAGCATGACCTAAATGTATGTATGTACAGGGTGGTCCAAAAAATGACAACACTTTAAAACTGAATAACTTTCGGCACAGAGATCAGATCTGATTGAAAGTTTCAGGTACTATCATCAACAAACTAACTTAGAAAAATATATAAAATCAAGGTGATCGGACAATCACAGCGGCCACCACGCATCAATGTTTGTTAAAATGCGTGTGGGTCAAAAACCGAGCGATTCATTTATGAGCATTTAGGGCATGATTACCCGTGACTTGTGAAACAATAAACTCAGTTATTTTAGCCTGTAATCAATCAAGAGTCTTTTTTACTCATTCTGAAGCATTTGTAGTTAAAAAGTTTTCGGATTTTATTTTTCATTCAATATAATCCTGTTTCAGAGGTGAAAACTGCGTGTATCTTCTTCTGACATTGAAAAAGAACTTAGTTAGCTAATTCAAAACGAAAAAATAAAAACCAATTGAACGAAAACGTTTGAAAACCAACAATAAAAGTTAATTAAACGTGGAGTTTTTACCAATGGCTAGAAAAGTCTGATGTTTCATTTATTACGTGCATTATCATCCCCCGAATATGCATGCACGATTAGGCGGTTTTTGACCCATGCTCATTTTTGCATACATTAATGCGTGGTGGCCGCTGTGATTGTCCGATCGACTTCGTTTTATATATTGTTCTAAGTTAGTATGATGATGATAATACCTGAAGTTTTCAATCAAATCTGATCTCTGTGCCGAGAGTTATTCAGCTTCAAAGTGTTCAAAGTGCTTTTTTGGACCACCCTGTAGTTTGAGAATTTTATCAAGAAATATGTCAGTATGCAACCTCAAAAAGACTAATTGTTCGTTGTGCATGAGTTTGACGACCAACTTGAGTAAGGCGAGTATAACGATGAAGGCGAGCAGTGCATAGACGGCGTACAGGATGAGCCAGGCGGTGTGGTTGAGTTGAGTGAGCTGGTCGTTGAGCTGAAACTTTTTAACTCCGATTATGGCAATGTTCAGTATTTTCGCTTAAGGAAACCTTTTCTTGCCTTCGCCTATACCTGGGTCATTTTACATGTAAAAAATAAGTCGTGCCACCAGAAACAATATGACTGCATCAAAATTATTTCGGTATTGCGATGCGATTATGGTGTTGAAATGCGATAAAAAATTGACAAGCAATGCATAGTTGGGTTCATCTACATAACTCAATTTTGATTTTAATTTATTTCTAATAAAATTTTAAATAAAAATAAATATGAAAAAAGGTCTGGTAACCTGTGCAGTGTCCTTATTGAGCTGATTGAGCAGCTGCCAAAGACTCCTGCTGGTCAAGGGCATGCCGACTGTGGGCGGTGATGTGGCTGTCGGTCTTGTCACCGAGTAGCCAAGCATGTCCGGGTTAACCATCGTGCACGACCATTCGACCAAACCGACCAACTGTTGAAATCAGTTACTTTCACTTCGTCATTCAATCTGAAATACTGTAAAAACGTAGAAATAATTATCCTCATCGTTTTATTGTTCATTTATCAGACTGGATACATGCGAGCACAAACTGAACTGCAATGAGTAATTGCAACCCGTGAAATCATGGGTCGACTCAAAAGTACGATATTCTGGTTAATATGATTCAAGTAAATTCTGAAAAATACGGTAAGTGGGTAAGCCTATCTGATCAATCATTCCGTCGATAACAGTTACGAATGATGCTGTTGATTATAAAATACTACTGAATATCATAACATACTACATGTTACTCAAGCAGGAGCATTGCAAGCAAAAAATAGTATCCTAAATCCTGATCTAAACCAGGCAAGTATTCTTTCTATACAAAGGCAATAGTGCGCAAAAAAGTGGCAGCTGAACATCATGGCCCGATTATGAGATTAGCTCAAATCGAATCCCAATCTTGGAACCATACAACTGTGGCATTGAATCCGAGGTATTGGCACGAATGTGGTAGATAACATCATTGCCAGGTTTTCTATGTATGTGTGTATGTACTATTTACCGGCACCCATTCAGGAACATTATTGCTTCCGGTCTGAAACCCGAAACCGAAGAGTAATTTTTTCAATAAGTTCATGAGCATGATGATGGGAAGAGTCGTAATTAGTCAAACGAGCTATGAATATGTAGATCAAATTTACACATGAACGGCAAAACATGTGAATTCATTGGCCAAGCACTTTTTCACACCGGCTCTTCAACGTGGTATGTATGTATTCTGGACTTTTAGAACTAACCATAAAAAATCAAACAGTCTACCAACAAATATGCACAAAACTACATGAATATAAGGGTGAACGGAGCAGTTTTATAAAACCTAAACAAAATGTTGCCAAAATATGTGGCATGTTATGTATTTCGTGTTTTTTATGCGACATTCAAAATCAAATTTATTCAGTTGTTATGCCATAATAGCAAAGTAGGATACCAAGTCACAATAGTGAAATAACGGTCATCCGATTTACAATGACAATCATACGGCATGCGACATATGTACGGCATCAGACCTGCAGCAAATCAGAAAAGGCAGCTGCAGTATAACGAACGTCATGTAAGGAACACGCTGGTTCAAAAATTTGATCTGAAAATGTCTTGAAATATTATCGGATCAGTCTCCAAAGCTATACTTGTTTCAAATGTTCTGTATAGCTCAAAATTGATGGTTTCACACTGAACGAATACATTAAATGCTATTGTTTATTTATTTCGTTGAGTGAAACGTTTCTTTTAATAAAAAAAGGATGCACTATTTTACGTAAGTTTCAAAGTATGTAAGTATGGTGAAAATTATCATTTTTTTCAGCAAAAAAAGTTCTAATTTCTTGAACGGAGTACAAAAATTAGGCATCACTATAATTTAGAATGCGACGCGAGAACACCTCTGTCTCTATTGTATCCTAATACGTCACCATTTGTACATGGTTGTAAGTTACGAGTAATCGTAGGATCATGGGAATGGACTGCAACCATTTCTCGTATTTGACACCGTAGACCACGGACGCTGCATGCAAATATCATGTTGATACTCCCGACTGACATGCCGTACATCTTGAGTAGTGCCCGACAAACTGTACCAACAAATGTCTGCCAATTTGCCGAATGCTATTATAGCTGATTTATTGTTACCGCATGTGGCCCTTCATTGACACTGTGCGCATGCGAAACATTAGGTTCAATTTTAGAGTTGCCTTTTTCCTCTTCAATTTCGAAATTTAACCCATTTAGTTTTTAGAATAAGTTTCACCAATGCATCTTGAAGTTTCTAAACAAGAAAATAAAATAGTTCATTGCCGCAAAGTTGTTGTAACACTGCTGCCAAAGTTCTCACTAATGTTTCACATGCGCACATGGACAAAGCAAGGCCACACACGGTAACAATAAACTAGCTATACAGATCGTATGGTGCAGTATAAACGTAAAGCATTTACATGTACAAACTTGTACTCATGATACGACATGTACATGGTTTCTATTTATAGTAAAACACAGTTCGATCATCTCTGACCACCCGAAATACGTTCACATACATATGGTCAAGTCTAATCGAAAATTTGTATTATATTAAAACTAACAGCATTCCCGGAAGATTTGAGGAAGTCAAACCACAACCTGAAAGTATTCCGTTTAACAATACTTGTGCTCGGCCATTTCAAAGTCCTGACATTGACTACGAAACGATCGTTTTCTTTGATGGTGGCCTAATGTCCAGTGGCAACTTCACGGCTACTACGTGAACATTCAAAATCAAAGTGTTATTCTTTGTGGCATGTGTGAAATGTGGTACCGGTACATGATACATGATACACTGAAAACTAGAAACCAGCAACAACAATATGACCACGTTATAATATGCTAGTAGTAATACTTCGGTTGCATAAAAGGAGTTGTCTGCATTCTGGAAATTCGAATAAAAAGTTCATTCATGACTTGGCCACAATAAATGCGTACGTCGCCAACATTGGACACGAAAATGGAGCGAGTCTTCAGTACAATTTTGTTCGAGTTGGTGATTGCGGGAACACAACTGTCGATTTCGGAACGCATGACTCAAACTCGTGTCGGTATTTCGGTCCGAAAACAGATGTGAAATGGAACAGACGGCCCGTGCTATCTGACAGTGACATTGACACAAAGTAACTGCCGTGCCGTCAAGTATGTACACCACCAGAGTCTGGTAGTCAGTGCCGAACGAGTCACACGTTTCACGATGCCACTACCATTACAAACAATATACTTTCGTGAAGTGAATTTTTTTTGCTCTATGAGTGTGATAAGGACAGTTTGAATACTATAAAGAATAAAATAAACACAAGTATTAAAAATAAAAAGAACCTTGATACGCATTGGTTCCCCCTTCATAAAGCTCATGAGAGTGATCTTGATCAAACTTTAGAATTGGTGAAGCTTAAAAAATTCAGTAGAATCATGTATGTATTTTGGAACGTTTGACCTATAACAAGTCAGAATGCGATATGTGTGATGTCCGGTTATGATGTGTGAATCTGTCAGGCATGCCAGCCGGCACCAGAGATGTTTGATTCAATTTACGGTCGACGCCGAATCCGAGGCCTAGCAAAGTTTGGCGCTGTAGTGAATAACTCGTTAATACAGACATATGTACATACATACAGTACATACATACATATACTACATACATTATACAAGTATTATTTGGGAAGGAGAACTTTGCCACTGAGGATTTATGAGTTTTTTTCAAATTATAGGATGTCATTTTCATATCTTCTCGATACAAGCACGCCTAAGTTTTGTGAATCTAGCTATATGTATGTAGTGTAGTTTTGGAATATGTTGAAGTTGAAATGTTTGCTGGCGTAACAGGGAAAGTTGGGGAACTTCGAAACACAACGACTTTCATCTACACAAGCTTATACAATCACAACTTACTGAGCCGTTAAAGTCTTATTTTCTATACAAATGTTACATTCTTTTTTGTAAAATAAGTCGATAAGACAAAAAAACACGGTTATGGAGGCAATGAATGACATACCCTGTAGTGGTTGCAGTCACAACAAATGCATGTGTGATCACGATTCACGATGGCACATTACTCTGATCACCATTGGCCACTGGAGAATCGCTTGCCGCTCAAACCAGTATTTATACCCCATGGCACACTCGGCGCGGATTATCATAAGCTTTCAGGTACTCTAACGACCTTTTTGGATAACTGATTCCTTTTAATTTCAAATATTTCTTCTTTAGGTTTCACAATAAAAATGTAACTTCCTGGTCAACTCGGAGATGAATCTAGTTTAACTCGTTGCCGAATCCGACACACGACCACTGCTTACTGTAATAAATGGCTACTTACTACGATCATGTGTAGTGTCTTGGGCCAAATGATCATGTTGTTGAGTTTACTATAATACGGGTATTTGGATGAGAGTACGTAGGTTTGTGTTTTCAGGACCGTCTTTTTTAATTATAAACTTACATTAATCTTTTCTGGAATAAGAGAGACGTATTTTTTCAATTCCTTTTTCCAGAGTCAGCTTTACTGTAAGTGCGATAATCATCTTGGATCATGGGAATCCGCGGCCCGGGCGTCCTTATTTTCAAAGAAGACCGCGGGCTTTGGGCGTGTACCATTCAGGGTATTGTTTTTGGAAAACACCATTTATGGAGACAATCTGCACCGGATAGCAACCATAAACGAACCGCCGATTTGAGTATCACAAATTTTTTGCTTGAAATGAATTCCGCAGATGCGTTGTTGTCCTCTACATAATATAAATTGAAAGGTTTCTTGAAAGTCATACATATAACAGGGAAATTCAGGTTGTGATGCGCTGCTGAGATGCGCTTGATTCGAATAGTATAAGGCCCGTACATACTCCACCATAACACGTAACATAACAAGGGATCATAACATAGCAAGTTATGCTACGGCGGGCAATGTTATGTTACGACGCATGAAGTATGTTCGGAAATCCACCATAACAAGGCAATTGATTTCTTCAATGCGGCCGACCAAAATTTTTCTTTCTAAATAAGCTTTAATTAGCCATTAATACTTCGAAATTAATAATTCTAGAATGTTTTGTATTCCCTGCTGATAGGAATATACTGTTTTTATTGTTCAGCTCACCAGCAAATGCAGCTCAGCTTGCCTGGGCTTGACTTGGGATGGATTACCTAATGTTTCATAGTGTTTGGAACCTTCTCGAACGTTCGCGCGCGTGTTTATCTTTCAGCTTCTGGAATATTAAACATAAATTTAGATTCTTTTCCCATGGCTACCCAAAAAACAACTTGGAACGGATAATTAAATTATGGAGCATCGAAACATGAACTGTCGTTCTCCAGGATGTCGACTGAAAGATGATGCAATCAGCGTTTATCGCGCTGAACTGATGAAAATTAATGTTAAAAAGTATGAAAAGATAATATTCTAGTTTCAGTTTGTTGAAATTAATTTTGAAGCTAAATTTATTTTATTTATCTCATGTGTTATGGACGAAGTTATTCCAAAAAATTCGAATAACACCATAACAGAGTTTTTCTTCCTGCATGTTATGATGCGTGTTATGTTACGATGGGGGAGTATGTAGACCCACCGTAACAGGCTCCGCCTCCATAGCATAACATGTTATATTACGGTGTTATGGTGGAGTATGTACGGGCCTATAGAGTATGGACATACAGTACGTACTGTAAGTGAGGGGACGTAGATTTATCGGAGCTGATAGTTGACTAAACGTGCTGATTACGGTACATACTGTACATATAGCATGGTGCAACACGTGAATAATGGTAAAGTACTCTGTGGTAGTGTGTCCACTTGTGTATTGTTTCAGTGCACCGACTGGCATGCGGCTTTTGAACTTATCCTTGTCTCTGTCGGTGAACATAAAGAGTGCAGGCCGTTTATTATATGTAAGTATGGTAACAGTTCCATGGCATTCAATCGGAAAGTTGGAATACAGCAACTTATCTTACAACTTTGAATCATCAACTGTATGAAAGTAACGCGTGGCCCGAGCTATTCGACTCGACTGGTCCGTATTCTATACTCAATTGTATGTATGTACAAACCAATCATGGCCGTCATAATAAATCAAAAAGCCTGGGTGGTCTGGCACGATTCGGTATAGCTTGCTCAAGGTATCTTGTTATCAACTGTTATTATAAACGCGAAGACTAAGGCAAAGCAGTGTTGGCCAAGAAAGTTTGAAGGCGCGCCAAACACCGAATGTTCAATGGATATGGAATATCGACTAAGCCCTTACGGTTGAAGCGCAGTTGCCAGGGTGCCAGTCTTCACAGAGAACCTCTTTGATAGCTATTTCTAACTGACAAAGCTCAGTCTCCAGTAATAAGTCATACGTTACCCTGTTTCTATCGTATACTATCCTATTTTATTGCAACTCTCAAGAAAAAAAAACATAAAAAAAATTTTCAAGACATATTTTTAAATTCAGAATCAAATTTCTACAAGAAGATCGATAAAAAGAGTTAATGGTTTTTTATAAAGTCAAAACAGAAGTCAATCCGTTGCTGAAGTTCTCATGTTTATTTTATTGGGTTGGTTGTCTATGGACGGTGCATCGCTCCATCGGTCACTCAACTCACTCGCTCGGATCGGGTTGTCGTAAGTGGCACGTTCTGTGCGCAACACAACCACGCCCTGAAATGTATATTTACATTATTACAAAGATGTACGAATTTTAATTACACAAACATAATACAATTGAACTATAACTATTGCAAAAAAAACAGGAACTTAATAATGTTTATAAGAGAGCTTGTCCACCATCTGTTCACAATTATAACTGACCGTCATCATTCACGTTATAACAGTATAAACAACCCCAGTCTCAGACATTATTCTCATCCCAGTCTATTTTTTGATTAAAAAAAGCTTATTCTGATGAATTAACTGAAATCAGCCCCAATAACCTGCATGTTATTAGCCCCCTCTCTCCATTTGTAGAGGAACTCATCGTGGAAAATGAGCTTGGGTGCGTGCACTCGGCAGTGACGTAGTTCCCATCCATACGTTAGCAGGTAGAAGAAGAAGGCCAGAACCAGAGACCATTCGGCTGACGTCGTCAGTATGTGACCGAGGAATCCCTGGATCAAGCACAGTCAGTCAGTCAGTCAGCCAGTCAGTCAGTCAGCCAGTTAGTCAGTCAGTCAGTCAGCCAGTCAGTCAGTCAGCCAGTCAGCCAGGCAGCCAGTCAGCCAGTCAGTTGAGTCAGTCAGTCAGTCAGTCAGTCAGTCAGTCAGTCAGTCAGTCAGTCAGTCAGTCAGTCAGTCAGTCAGTCAGTCAGTCAGTCAGTCAGTCAGTCAGTCAGTCAGTCAGTCAGTCAGTCAGTCAGTCAGTCAGTCAGTCAGTCAGTCAGTCAGTCAGTCAGTCAGTCAGTCAGTCAGTCAGTCAGTCAGTCAGTCAGTCAGTCAGTCAGTCAGTCAGTCAGTCAGTCAGTCAGTCAGTCAGTCAGTCAGTCAGTCAGTCAGTCAGTCAGTCAGTCAGTCAGTCAGTCAGTCAGTCAGTCAGTCAGTCGGTATACATGAATCAGTTTGTCAGTTTTGAATCAGCATAAAAAGGACAATATTCAGAAACTGATGGTAAGTTATAAAAATTGAATTCACCGGGTCTGTTGACTTCCATCGAGATGGGATAGACTTGTCCCCGATTCTCTTGTAGTCTGGGTCAAATAAGGCTGCGCCAAATTGCACTGAAACAGTAGGGAAATCTCAACAACAACAACAACAACAACAACAACAACAACAACAACAACAACAACAACAACAACAACAACAACAACAACAACAACAACAACAATAACAACAACAACAACAACAACAACAACAACAATAACAATAACAACAACAATAACAACAACAACAACAACAACAACAACAACAACAATAACAACAACAACAACAACAATAACAACAACAATAACAACAACAACAACAACAACAACAACAACAACAACAACAACAACAACAACAACAACAACAACAACAACAACAACAACAACAACAACAACAACAACAACAACAACAATAATAACAACAACAACAACAACAATAACAACAACAACAACAACAACAGTAAATTAAACGTTAATGGTTCACCTAACACTGTAAATAAGCGAGTATACATACGACGCCAACAAATGCCCTGAAATGGCACAACCAAATGCCATGCATCCTCGGCTTCATTATATAAGAAAACACAGTTTGGCACCATAAGTACAGTACTCCCAGACCGAATGCCAGAGACGCAGAGATTACGTGGACGAGCAGCCAGGCAGTCTCCTCAAATCATAATGCTCTGTCATAGTCACTGATACACTAAAATGACGATCTATGAATGATAGTTTGCTGACAGATATAAATCAGTCATCTGAAACATAACATTATTACAGTGTAAATATTATACTGACATTGCCATAAAAGTATTTGACCAAAGTGTTTCATGTGATAAACGATAAAGATATAATCAAGTAGCATGTCTGTTTTCCTGAATGAGAGTGGCATTAATAGGGAGCATGTCGTATCGGTCACGAACACAAATCAGTATTCAAATCGTATTCAGCTCAGTATTAAACACCTCTTAATCAGTATTCAAATCCAGTTAAAAAACTAACCAGGTAATTCAACAATTAAATCCACGTTTATTCGGTATTTCAAATTTTAACACAACCTAATGAAACCGCTAACCGAAAATTGTGCGACCATACTCACGAAGAAGCAGGCTAGCAGGCCGATTATAAGAAACACGAAGCTCACTGTTTTCCAAAGTCTGCCTTGACGATTCAGGGTGTGCTCGTAAAAAGTTACTATCTGACGATGACGCAGGTAGATGTTTATAGCAACTGAAATGAAAACCAATGAATAACAACAACAACAACAACAACAACAACAGCAACAACAACAACAACAACAACGACAACAACAACAGCAACAACAATAACTAACACAGCACAGCCGATGTATTCAACAACTGGCCGAAGATGCAACTCTCCGGTGGCATGGCTCCTCCATCACTAATGAACGGCCAGATCCAATCCGTGTCATTACGAACTCCACCGATTATGTACCTCAAAATAGTATACGGTAAACATGAACACCATGGGACATGCAATTGTCAATGAGTAAAAATTATAAATCTGTAGACTTTTTACGCTTTTTATTGGATCCTTATCAACTTGCGGAAGTTTCATCCAAGGAAGTTAATAAAAAATGCATTGAAAAAGAACGGCATGAAGATAAATGTAACCAACGGTACGAATAGGGTGAGCAGTCCGGATATAAACCCGCACACTGGAATCAGCCACACAACATAACATGCCATCGTTCATTTGATGACCAAATACGATAGTTCCTTGAATTTGTTATGCGCGTTCTAATCAACTAAATAGTCATATTTTATATGCAAACTTTCAAAAGATAACAGATTTCCTCTGAAGCTGCTGTGTTCTGGAATTTCGTATTTTTTTACTTCTACAGCGAACAGTGAATCAAAAGCGTGTTTGTAGGACGTGTTAGCATAGAAGTTCCTTATCAAGTATTATTTTTCAGAAACCGATGCACACTGTCGTCAGTAGAACTTTTCCTGACTTTGTTTCTCTGATAACATTCACAGGCGGATTGATCATTTTATCAAAAGGGATTTCATTCTGAATATTCTAGGTATTTCATGCTACAGCTTCCTCCTACTATAAGCTTTCGAAATGCAAACTGAGAATCCTTAGTAATTTCGTTGTTATACATTGCCATTGCACTCTACGCATTTCATTGAAAACATATGTATAATAAAAACTAACTTGGTCAGTGTATGTGTAACTGAGTTACATATGATAAGCTGTGCACTATTTACAACTTACGTATGTTAAATAACACAAAAACTATATGATAAAATATGTAATGTCAAGATATGAAGTCGAACGAAGTTAATGCGCCAAACTGTGAATCATGCGCCAACAAACAACGGACTTGCTCTTCTCCCCTCGGTGTCCTATTGAATGGTAAGTGAAATTGATCCACAACAGCGGGGTTACAACTTATTATCGCGTATTTTACAGAGAACTTGTGTATTACGATTTTGAAATTGAGCTCATAAAATTGAATTTTTGCAGCCAAATATTCCTCCAATTTTTTGTTTAGCAATTTTTATTGAACAATCCGTTAACAAAGAACTCAGAAAAACACCCATTGAAGAACAGTAAAAAATAAATAAATAAATACACGACGCCCGTAAATGACATGTATTGAATGAGATGAAATGAAATAAATGTATTCAATAAAAGAGACTACAATTGCATTAAAAAGCCAGGAACGTCTGAAAATCCAAACCCAGAGCATTAATAATCATTTTGCATCCTGTAGAGCATACACGATTTGTATCGAAACATTTTTTGGGAAAACCAACAAGCAAAATGGTATAAAAGGGCCTGGCATACAACGTGTCTGACCAAAGTAACGAGGCACGGTAAATATCATCTCACAGTAATAATCAATCTTAATGGAATAATTTATAGAAATTGTGGTTATCATCAGCGGAAATATTCATTACACTTTCCACAGGAAATCGTTGCTCCACAAATCATTAATGGAAAACAAAACAACGCTTAGATATACAGAGAAATGCGGCGATAAGCAATGTATTGATGGACACATGTTAACTCACACATCGTCCAACATAACTCGCAATAAATTTGTGTAAAAGCTATAATTATGGAGTGGTTTTATCAATATCAAGACTTAAGTGAAAAAAGCACAACGTTATTGGTTGATGTACTGACGTGTATCATGAAGTATTTCTTTTTTTCGCCAGTAAAAGTGTTTCACGGAAGTTTTAAAAAATGAAATTACTACACGATACATACAATGAAAGAATGAGATAGAGTCAATCGTTTCAATATATAAGCTGAGCAATTCGACGTTGTTTGAGTGACACACCCAATCCGGTTCGTTATATTCCGTTAGTTCATATGTAAGGTTTACAGTTCAATCTTATCCAGGTCATCCAGCTCCACGTCCGACAAGTCAATTTCCTCCTCCACTGGTGGCTGAAAATGAAGAGAATCTTGAATACTTTTCGATATATTTATGAATGAATTCATAAAAATCAGTAAAAAGCATGTTTTTTTACAAGCAATTCAGGTAGCAAATGGCTGACAATACAAACCTTGCCGTCTTTGCCATCCCACTTGGGCACATTCTTAACGGTTGGGAGTTCGGTGCCCCTCAGTGCCTCGGTCGATCCACGACCATATGCCAGGGCCTGCAGGAACTCGTGGATCCCGTCGTACGTGAACGGGCCTGAATTCATTTAATTGCTATTTATTTGGTATTTATTAGAGCGATTAACGTTTTTATTATTATTACTTAGTAAAATTTTGCCAATACCAAATGCATGTCGCACACCCTCCACTGGACTACTCTATAAGTTATGCGTCCATAATCATATCATTGAATCATAATCATTCCTAACTCCTCCTTAGTTTGTCAATCCAACCTTTCAAGATGCTGAATTTGCCCTTCCTTACGTTGACGACAGCCATGGCGGGATATCCGAAGCCACCAATACCCAGGGCATCTTCCAGGTCCTGAGTGGCACCGCCCTC
Organism: Daptonema setosum; assembly: GCA_964036265.1. Classification (NCBI taxonomy): domain Eukaryota; kingdom Metazoa; phylum Nematoda; class Chromadorea; order Monhysterida; family Xyalidae; genus Daptonema; species Daptonema setosum. The sequence goes on from OZ038447.1 coordinate 14,666,786, forward strand.
TGTCCAGGTCCAGCCCCACATGTTCTTCTTGAACTTGTCGCCCAGCTGTTTCAGCGTGTCAATGTACTTGTTGCGGCACTTTGACTGGCAGTCGAGCAGCTGAGGCAGTACGGCGATGATACACAGCGGCTTGCCACATTCGTCCGATACCACAGAGTTGGACGTGATCTACAACATTATATATACGGTGTCTTACGTAACTTGCAACATTCTGCAAGACCACAAAATTTTTTGTGGTGGAGCTATTTTGAAAGTAAAAAAAATTATAGTCCAGTGTTTGTGAAGTTTTGTTTGCCACCTACCGGAGGTTTATTGTACAAACTCTTCTCAAGTTATGGCTACTTTTCCAGAAGTAGTCATTTCCAGTTTTTGATCTCTCTTCGGGGGTTCTAAAACTCGTTCTAGAAACACAGTATTTCATTAAAAAGTTAACATAAGCCTGAAAATTTATTTGTAAGATTATTATTAAGAAACAAGTGTTTTTTAATCATGATAGGCAGATAGGACATATTTATACGTTGGATAATCGTTCAAACCACGCAGGAGTCAACAAAAGACATGAAAATCACGAATAAGACCCATTGCCGATTTATTATGTATTATATATGTATTTTGAATCAGACAGTTACTTTTTTACATTTAATTCCACGATAAATGATCAGCTTTCAATCTTCTCGAGAAAATAAATCCATTTAAATAGGTTTCAACAGGTGCTGTTGACCGCCGAGCCCATTGAGATTTCATAACTGAAAATGACTACTTTTAGGTAAATGGATATATCTCGACCTGCGTGATAGCTATCAACTTCTAGTATGCGGCGAAAAAACTTTATAAAATGGACTTTCATTTGCTTTCTTAATAGATCAAACCTGGAAAATTTCGCGGCCTCGCAGAATGTTGAGAGTTACGTGGAACACCCGTACAATCAGAATCAGGTGTACATGGTACAACATTACACTTTCATTTCAACTGAATTAATGTAGCTAGTTCGTGTTAAGGAATACAACGATTGGCACTAGCAGACGAAAACTAACCAGACGAAACAACTAAAACTACCACCAAAACACGTTGCTTCTAAGTACTGTCTACTTTGAAACTTAATTGCATGAACTTTTTATTACAATATTAACATGTATGATTTGGTTAATTTTATAAATACTAAAACAGTTTTATTGTTGTTTGTATTAATCATGCAATATTAATGTCATCCAACCTGCAGTACTTCGGGCGCAGGTACGTTGGCAGCGAGTTTGTCAGTGACCCAGGCAACGATGTCACTGCCGGTACGTCCTCCGTCGTAGTCGACCGCATCCGACATCGATTTCTTGCCGGCCGGGAACATCTTGATGGTGGGGAAGCCACGGATACCGAACTTGTTGGACATGACCGTGTGCACGGTAGCATCGAGTGCACCCAGCTGTAACATACCTCGATCATCACCTCAACATTAGTTTATACGTTTTATGCAAGTCTGATTCTGCTCTTATTCATCGCTTCAACGAAATCGTTTTCCTACTGTATATGCCACTATGTAAATGTAACCGAGATAGTCCAAGAACTATGAACGAGTAGAAAATAACATATTTTTTTACGTAGTTGGTAGCACTGATATACACACATACATTTTAACTTGTAACAGATTTCAGTGAAAAATGTTATCCATATTATCGATAATCAGTTAAATTCAGTAAAGCTTTTTAAGATAGGCAGATCAACTTTTCAACGAAATGACATGGAGAACTGTGTCCGGGTAAATCCTGCAGAATCAGACGTTTAACTGACTGACAACATAATACAATGCTGAAATGAATCATAACCCTCTAAACTCAGAATTAACTATTGCATTGGAATTCGCGATGCAATTATGGCGATGAACCTGAATAAACAATAAACATTTTAAACAAACCTTGACTTTGCCTTTGAGCTCGGTAGCGGCAGCACGCCAATGCGGCTCCAGGTTCTTGCAGTGACCGCACCACGGAGCAAAGAACTCAACCAGCCACATGTCGTCCGAGTTGATGACCAGTTCCTCGAAGTTGCCGTCCGTCAGCTCAACCACATCGGCAGCGTCACCCTGTAATCAAGTTGTGCTCAGTCTGCTTACAATCAAGTTGTGCTTCACTCTCATTTTCCAATCTGCCACTGATCCTACGAAACCAACTTTGGGTGGTTCCTTGCGTCCACCGCCTCCACTCGATCCGCCACCACCACCAGATTTGCCGGTCAGTCTCTCGTTGACCACCTTTTTCAGCTCAGAGAAAGCAGCATCGGACAAACCCTGTGCCGTGCGGGCACCTGAAATAAACAACATACAGAAGTGAGTGTGGTCCCAGACATTCATCAGCAGATGACAGAAAGCACCATAAGAGCTTTCCCATCACGAACCATTGTAGTCAGTTGGTTTGTTCTTGTTGGCACCGAATATCTTGATTGTGGGGAATCCCTGTACGTTGTAGGGTCCACCGACACTCTGGTGTTGTGTCATGTCCACGGCACCCACGTTGACGATACCCTTCAGGGCCTTGGCTGCCTTCGTGTACTCAGGTACCAGCTGCTTACAGTGACCACACCTGTAGATCATAACTGTGTTACTCGTTGCATAGTAGAGTCGATATTATCTTGTTTCAAGTCATGCCCGTTATTCGACTGCCTATTTATGTTATTGCTCATCCATATAAACACCTAAACTTCACGAGTCAATATATCAACTGTACATGCCACTTTATGTTAACATGGCGACTACTCGTATTACGGTGTAACGGTGATACCATTGATCGATCATCAACCTCCCTCATATCATAACTGTTTTCATTAAAACCAACCATGGTGCATAGAATTCGACAATCCAGACTTCATCGCTGTTGATCACCTTATTCTTGAAGTTTTGTTCGGTGAGTTCAACAACCTGCGACGAGGCATCGTACATGCACAGGGCAGTCACTGCCAATGCGGCTAGCACACACAATCGAGTGATCATCATTAGATAGCTTACTGAAATACAAATGTGTAATAGAATGTAAGTGTATTATTCAAAGTTCATTTACGGAAAAAATTAGCCTACACCACCAGCACATGCACATCCAGTCTGATAGTTAACTAATACAGCAAGGGTGTTGCAAGAATAGCTACCAAAACAGAAACAGATTGAAATGAATAAAAGCAAAGGAGCTGATGTCTAAATACAATTGAATGGGATTAAGGTTGACAATAGAATGCAGATATGTTGACGTGGCATTGTCGATCGGACAGTCAGCAATACAGATATCGGTTAGTGCTAGTCACCAAATAACGCACTGAAAGCAGGTCTGACCTGCGACTCAATCAATGCCGATGACAACCCAATATTATGTACATAGTATTTTATGTGGACTTGACAAACAACACGCGGCTCACGTACATAAGATGTCATAAAATGCGGATGATATTGCCACTAAACCGCCAACGAAGTAATACGGTTTCCACATATGTATACTAAAACCAGAAATTTTAAGGCTAGTTACACGTTAAGGTAACTGCAATTCCACCTACTGTTTGTTTAAAATACTTGTATTGGAATAGTGTACACGCGCAAGAATGTACATACATATTCATTTATTCATACATACATATCGCCCAAAACCCAGAGTTCGAGCTGGCGACCGCTGATTGGCCGTTGCCTGGGGTTTGCACCAATCAGCGATGCGCACACGTGTGAGCGACACACATCTTATTGCGCTGACTCAGGCTTAGCTTGGGCAAATGAGTTGTTGTTACCCCATATCATTATTCATTTCACAATTACTTCTACACATATATAGTTTACTAAAAATAACTAGTAATAAATCCACAACTCGAATTTTTTTTGTCAGTTGTCACAAAATATAAAAGCGGTGTATTCCAAAAAATCCTCAGTTCATCAAAATAGGACCAACATTGTTCAAGTAAAAGTTTTACTCCGATAGAGAAGCAGATGTCAACTGTCTCATTTGAAAGCAAAAGATCCGATATTAGTTAAAAATGACAATTTCATTGCAGAACCAGTTACAAATCATTCGTAAAAATACGCAGTCTTTAGGGACAAATCAAGTGTGACTTTCAAGATAATACGAAGTTAAGGGAACAAATGGAAAGTACAAAAGTAATAAAAAAAACTGTACAAATACAAGTTTAAAGCATGTGCTCAAATGGACTTTCTATACAAATTTTGATATGAAAGATACAAAAGTGTAAAAATATTTTACCAGTAAAGAGATCAAGTTTTCGACATTTGCTAAACCTGAAATCTCTACGCTTCAAGTCTAAAATATGTCCGTTTGATGTCAAAAAATGTAATGTTTCATGCAGCTACGCCCATTCCGTCGTAAAGCGCAGTCAACTCGTCATTGTACGCCCTATCTTCCTCCCAACAGTGCAGTTCATGATGGTACATGAGCACTGTGCCACGCGTGCCATCCGTGCCCGATAGACCCACCATGCACACTACTTTCTGCAAATATATCAACCATGGTCAATGCCGTACCAACCTAACAAACCATACATAGGCTTGTTAACTGATTATAAGAAATGATTAAACAAATGCGAACACCAATGAAGTGGAGAATTAAGTTCTGGCAGACCCAGAAACAGATTCTCAAGTTCTCGAATAGCGAAACCACATTCTGAAGTTGTCAAAACCAAATAATCAATTTACACACACATAAAACATGATTGTGAAACGACTTTTCTTCTTAAAATTGAATTATAATCATGAGCATAATCAATAAACAACCAACATCAGTGGGCAGTATGCACAGAGCACCGGGCATAATCGGACTTTCCATCAGGTACCATTGGTCGTCGTCTATCAGGTAGCGGGCACAAAGGCATCGGGGCTCGTTTATCAGGCAGTACAGGTAACGATCGTGCGCTGAAACATCACACCACTTTCACTGGGTCACCAAACACCAGAATTCGCTATCATAACAAAAACATTCATAATTTTACACACCATACAAAAAAGTCGTATCTCTCTGGTAACTAACGAAGTAGCTATATACAGGGTGGGGCAAAAGTAACTATACACTTGTTGACGCAAAATTTCTCCAAAAAATTATATTGCATCAATATGATTAAACCACCCAAACAGATGCTAAAACACCTGAAAATTTTGATTCTGCTAATTATTTTAACTTACAACACTTTATTTCATGAGTTATGCGTCTTTTTCTCGAAATTCGCCATATTTTTCAGTTGTTTTCAGTGATTTTTGTCAGTTATCTTGCCATATCAACTGTTATTTGACGAAAATTGATGTTGGTATGTGATATAAAATGTAGAAAATTATTCTTAAACATTTAACAGGACAGTAAGTTTGCATTCATGCATAATAAATATAAAACTGCTTCTTTTTCCACGAAAATCACCGATTTTAGTCTGAAAATGGGAAAATTCAAAATTCTTAATTTTCGGCTTAAAACAACTAAAAACAATAAATTTCTTGTTTATTGACTTATTTTAGTACCATAGGGTCCATTAAAACTTCTAACTTGAACTGTTTTGTCAATAATCCAAAAACCGCGAAAATTGGTTCAGGCATCTTAAAAAACACGGGCCTTACCATATTATCCGTATCGAATTGAACCATAGGAATATTCTGAAGTTGAAATCATTCGATTCTCATTCAGATACATCAAGTGAAACGTTTTATACACTTCTTATCCTTTATTGAGGATTTTTATTAGACCATGAGGTCACTCAAAAACGTTAAAAAGAGGAAAAACCACGAAAATACTGAAAATCCTGTTTTAAATTGAAAATAACTCAAGATACGGTCAAATAGACATCAGAATCGGTTTTTTCAGGTATAATAACGTATATATTGCTCATAACATCATATACACTCAATATAATTTTTTTGAGAAATTGGCCTCCAACAAGTGTATAGTTACTTTTGCCCCACCCTGTACATACTGTATGTATCGATCCATAAAACAAAAATCTTATTTTTCTAACTAGCTTGGCTACAATTCTACAAATAACAGATGATTTTTTTCCATACATGCTAGAGATAATTCATTGAATAGATATTATGTTGTAACAGAAGGGGTAGCGAAATAAACATATTCTACATAAATGTACCAAGGAAAATATCACTGACCAACCCTGAATCTGTACGCGTGCACTGGGCATCAGATTATCAACAGTTTTTCGGTTTCTTCTATGAATATGATAATCGTAGTGATCGGGCTCGTCCTTCTGCACACTGCGTAGTCGCCACAGCTCCCAACAACCTATTATGGTAAAAATTCATAATACATTAAACGTATTTTATCATAAAAACCTCTTGATTAAATGCAGGTTTAAATGAAGCCCTTATGGTACTGGTACGGCACCAACAATTAGTAGAAGCACTAAACATGCACACGATCTCGACCCAAGTCAGATAAAATGGTCGATATGAAGGCTCATATTTTTCTTTCACATTGGTTAAGGTAAAGTTAACCTCTGGTGAAGGCGGCCACCCATAAACAGCCGGACGTGAATCCCATGGCAGCTCCATCCAGCTGATGTGATCTGATGGGCAACGTTGCCGGGCATTCCACGTTCATGTTGGAAATGTGGTGGTCGTTCTGAATACAAGTTTGACTCAAGTTTTGGACCCAAGACAACCGAAACCTCCTCCAAAACTCAGAAGAAACAGGGACCAGCCAAAGTTTGAAGGTTGCTGACACCGGGTTTACTAACGAGAATATGTCGCATGTAGGTGGATGGCACGCAATCGGTTGCGAGCTCGTCTACAATCATGCGCAACGCCCGGGCATCGAAGCTGTGGAACATGAAGCGCGATGTCATCGGCTGACCGACCAAAAAGACTAGATGACTCGCTGGGTCGTAGCAAACCAGCGTAGTACCTGAATGAAAACGACCTTGATTAATAATGGGATTTCGTGCTACTATTTTTTGGTTCAGTTGTGGCGAAAATTGCTTGACGATAAAAATGATTTGACCCAAATAGAATGAAGTTGTACAAAGTAAACCTTTTTCATATTCGTCGGGCATTTCGCACATGATCGTACGCCCGATCAACGGTTGCTGCAGTACGATCAATGGTCGGATGGAAAGTGATGCCATGTATCTGTAATCCAACAAAAACTATTAACACTATCAACATTCCAATCCATCCTAACCGTGCAATAACATAATAAGTAAAACAGTTTAATTAAAATCTCGATCAATGAAGAAAAACCAAGCAAATATGAACCACCTTCGTTTTCTGGTGGTGGGTGTGTGCACGTAGACCAGAGTTGGCGAATCTGCGGCGTCTTTGGCACTGCTGCCACAGGCGCCGAATGCCATCGCATGTGTTGGCATAAGGCAGCCTAAACAGTAAAATGAAATTTAAACTGGTGACATAAAAGAAACACAGATGAAACGAAACAATGTGAAATGAAACCCCAATCAAACAAAACGTACGAAACAAAGACGACCCACCTTCCATTCGAGTACGTAAATCAGTGACATTGTCACCTGGCCTTCCACCGGAGATGATCATGTCGATTGCCTGCAGTCTGCCACTACGCAATACAACCGGTATATCCACGTCTTCGGGAAACTCTGCAAATATTCACTCAAACCGTTGATTTGTAAATATTCACTTAAACCTTTTGATTCGATCGATAACCAAACTCCCGAGTTGTCAAATGAACAGTAATTGAATCAACTTATCTCGCAGTAAGCTTAGTAATGTACTCTGCCTGCTATGCCAGTATGAACTCATTAACCAACCCTTCTCACACACGTCCATGTTGAACGACACGCTCCCGGTATCAGCTTCCACGGGCACTGGCAAGTCATCCAGCAGCTTCTCAAACATTTGTTCATCCACGAGTTCAGATTTGGGTGCGTCGGTAACATTTTGGGGGATCTGGGTGCCAATGATGACGGGTTGCGTGCCATCACAAGAATTGAACCCGGCACCATCGCAGGCAGGCATTTCGGGTTTTACATGCAAGTCTACCATACCATTAGTAACATTGATATCAGGCTCACATATAACGGGTTGAATCAGTGGCAGCTCCGATTGAACGTCTTTTCCGCATGGCAGCATCCCATCTTTCTCATCTTCAGTTTTATAATCATTGTCTGTGGTCAAATCGGGATCAGATTGATCGGTTGAGATCGAAGTGTTGGGCCGCATATTACTGTCGGTTTCATCATCCGTGGTTGACATGGACGTGTTCAGGTTGCACGGTATGCTGCTCGACATTGGCACCTAAAGTCGCATTATATTCACACACAATTCAAGTACTTCATCTTGACACCCTAACTTTTTGCTCCTGTTATATAAGCTCGGGTTCACGTTGAAACATACTGAACAATAACCAATCAGTAAAATTGTAATGAGGTTTAAGAGAAAATACGTTTTTTGGACCGAAACGTATTTGATTCAGATTTCATTGGGTTGACTCGCATAAAATGGGTCTCACAAATTACACTGATTTAAGAAATATGAAAGTAAATGTAATAAAGTTACTGAAATAAAAACATAAATAATAACGACCTGACATATATGGAACTTGTCCTGATGGACAAATCGAAAACTGGAAGGGTTCAAGGAGAGGAATAACACGGTTCTGATAAAAGAATACATATTCCGTTATTTCAGTACAAAAACTAATCAATCAAAAGTTATTTATAATGGCAGAAAAAAAATTCTAAAGAGTAATGGAATGTGGATTTAAACTAAATAGGCAATATAACTACAGTTCTTCGTTTTTAGCATATTGGCTTTCTGAGAAAGTAGGCTTTGTATTTCATTTATTTATAGATATTGTTAAAAAAATCCATTAATTTTCTTCTAAAAACAACAGAACATAGGAATTTCCACCGATTCCTGAGGAAGATCATTCCAGAGATTCAAAAATCTGAATTTTATTTGTTTTCTCAAGGAGGCTCCTGTATACTCTTACAATCTTGAATGAGTGTCCTCGTGTGGTAGGTTTAATAAGTGAAATGAAATCAGTGGGTTTTATTTGGAATTTTTTGTGATGAGAAAAAATAATGCCTTTCACATTGGTGTTGACAAGTGTACAAGTGTGTCTCCGAAACATCATACCTGATGATCAATCCCAGCCCTATAACATGGCGTCCGTACTGGGCCTGTGTCCGTTGATTCGGGGCTGCTCAACAGTGCAAACTGCAATCAGTAGTTTTAGTCAAATATCCAATACAATCTTATCTGAATCAGCAATACAATAAAAACACGAATATAACAAACAACATTACTACAATATGATTGCTATTCATTCCGATGAATGAATCTACTCTGTCGGCGATTTTGTGTATAGATAAGATATCGATACCAAACAGATGTGATTTCCATGACACATGTGCGATTCACCGTTTTTCCGCATTCACATAATACAGTAATATTGCATTCCATGTCCGAATTTTACGTTGGCCAAAAAAAATTTAGACTAAGTTCATGTGGGATTTGCTCAGAAAAACTTTGGGCGTAATTTGTTTGACTATATATCATTTTCATATGATCAACCGCCAAGAGCAAAGCATCATTTCATAAGCGTAGTCTAGACAAAACATTCCTATTGAATTGTAACGTAAACCAACAATAGTCTGCCAGCAGTCCAGCACTTCTGATGGTTGGATGCGCGGGTACAAAGAACGCACCTGAATAAATTAACTCGTAATGTAAATCATCATAACAAAATTTGGCTAGAAAACATGGTCAGTGATAATAAATTTTCTACGCAGTATAGCCGCATTACACACATCAGAAAAAATATAAAACTTAACCAAAGCAAAATCATTGTTCTATGCATATGTGCATCCTACAATTTATTAGAGCCGCTATTGAATGTAGAGTTATAATTTGCCCAACACCATTGTACTTACAGTGATAGCGCCACTTTCCGTGCCTTTTTTCGGTATGATTTTGATAAACCTATGTGTAAATCTTCTGGCAGATAAAAAATTCACGCGTGATTTTTCGCCAACCGAAAATTTACGTGAAAATTTTTGACAGACAAAGTACATGTGTAATTTGATCCCCGCGCTACCCACTGCCAATGCCACCAATGGCAAAATCAATATAACAAATAAAACTGATCAACGACCAGCATTAACTGAATCTGACCTTATCGCAAATGGTGTCAATATTGGTTCGAATTAAGTGATTGGCTGTTGGCAACAGCTGCTTGTTGCACCCGGTGCTGGCTCCGTATTTCTGAAAGTGTGTTTATCGGTTACCGGATAAAGTGATTATAATGAATATAATGACATATCTGATGATATCAAGTGTTTACTCCCCAACCAAGGCTTTATACAGTTGTTCGCATTGTGTGATTACAAAGTTGGCACGTTCGTGTTCCGCCATTTGGCTTTGGCTGACGTCAACCATCAACGCCGCCGAGAGTTCGCGCTCGTGTTGTTCCAGAACCTGAAATGATGCTGATTGTAAGAAAGGATAAACCAAAATATAACAGAATGTTGTTAGAAAAAATTCGAGTTACATCACCTGCGCCATTTTATGCAGAATACAGAATCGGCTTGATGAACGAGGGGTTTTGGGAGGTGCCGGTGTACGCACTGAACGTTGTTGAGGTGGTCGAGGTTTTTGTTCGGTCTTTGGGATAATCGGTTCCTCAACCGTGCCCACCGCACTCGCATCAAATGTCAGGCTGTATTTGGTCGGATCGCGTCTGCAATTATAACCTTACAATCACGTCATTATCATGTTTTCGTAGAAAAACCAACAAATAAACAACTTCAAGCAATGACTCTAAAACTTCAAAAACTTGTTGGTTCCATGAGATGTATTGCTTGTAACTGACGACTATTTGCATTGACGAATCAGGGAGATAAATCAAAACAGCGAATTGACTTTTAAATATAAAAGGGTAATAACTGATTATGAACTCAATAATACCCCCACATACATACTTACCGGTATCTGATATCAATGCCCAATCGTTCGAGCTTAGGGTAAAGCTCCCAGTTAGGTGGTTTGCCCTTAGTTTTTCCGGCCGCCATGGACACGATCTCCCTGGACATACGTCGGTACCTGTCCACCAGTATACGCCAGACCCGTTTGATTGCTTTGGTTTCTGCGAAATGAACACAACATGTTACATTGGTTACCTTGGCATAACTATATTTTTAATTGATCGACTTTGATTCAGGTTGTTTTTATCAAGGATGGATATTGGTTGCATGTCAGTCACAGATGGCCCTACAAATTTATCGACAATTGGTGATAGATCTAACCTATGTGCTCACCGAGATGACGTATCATCGCTTCTTGAACCTCCCTCCAAGCAACATCGTATTCAGAATTCTTTCGTTCGCCCGGATTTCGCATCGCCGGGTCATAGATGATCGGACGCTTTGCAATCTCATCCAGAAGCAAACCTGAAAGTTACATTTGCTCGAGCCCATCAATTGATTTATGAAACCATCACTTTTTAATGCGGCTGCGCGTAGAAGTTGCGGCAATTTTATTCGATTTGAGGTTTCGGTTGTTCATAAGACTGTAAATACCCATTAAGTACAGTCAAAATGATTAAATTCATTTGATGTTTTTACCAATACCAAGAAAATCACGTCTATCAGCTGTTCACCATCGACAAAAATAATCAATATTGGTGAATTAACCTTTGTGCCGAATGCTCATTTGTGGCGTTTGACTGTTGGGTCTAAGTTTGAACGGCTGTCCCTTGGTGCCGCTGGTGGTGGCACTGTCCACCGATAAGTCCATGGCACCACCAGCACTACATGCCGATGTCGTCGAGTCCACTGTTCTGTTCAAACTACCGGCCGACGAATCAAAAGTGGAGTTCATATAATTATTACTGGCAGAAGTATTGAGTGACGAAAAGTCATCATTCGACTCTATATCAACCTCCTCATCCATTATGATTCTCTGCTGAAAACGGTAAGTCAGATGAATAACGGAACATCAGGCCAAGGATAACAATCAGAAAGCAGCAAGCATTTCGATGAAATAAGGTATTTGCGGTTGATATCTTCCGCCACGATAGTTAACGTTGCAACACATAAAACCCATATCAAGAACGAGCAATAAATGTGGAAACGCTTTTTACTCATATCAGAACGGTTATAAACAAAATAGCAATGTTACCGGCATGATAAATTGTTTTATTTTTAGAGCACAAATGGTAAATGTGTATGTGTAAAGGTGAGTACAACCTTGTACAAACAAAATTACACAGGCAAATTACCCATGTGATCGTAAATGTGTACCCAAACTGAGCGCCTCGGACAAAAATAAAAATCAGCTATAAACCATTGACGCTAACTCCTTACTACTTTACAGCAATCTCGAAATCAGCTATATAGAAATGATTGGAGTTAACGACAGTTCCTATAATAGATTGTATGTGTGGATCACGATGTAGTAATAATTAACAATCAAAACACTGGTATCGATGAGAACGGAAGGAATCGAGTGAATACCGTAGTAATAGTAAAGTGTATGTGTAATATTAAATAATAACGATTATGATAACAGTCGGCAAACAGTAAACAGTAGCAATTCAATAAAGAGTACCTATTAAATAACAAGTTTGTATTTCTGTGCATCTTCATTCCAGGTGTGTGAAGGCCGAGCAGGTTTCACTGAAACAAATATTGTGTCCATCCACTGACATTGCGCTGGGTTTCATAAGTAGAACATAACCGACCCTTTTTAGTGTTTTTATTTTGACGTTTGAAATTCGGTTTCATACCGAAACGGTCGAAATATGTTGGTAATGAACTTCGGCTTGTTTTTAGCAAAAAAACCCTTTCGGTATCAAAAGAACGTATAAGATATTACGTCTATCCCTATCATTAAATCTTCACTACAATACAACTATGCTGACTGGAGGTTAGCCCGCTGATCACTATCCATTCTTCAGACTACGAACAGCATTTAAATAGTTAGTTCGATTAGCAAGAAAAAGGACCAACGCATTTCTCCTCCCTGAGTCCGTCCTTGACAAACATGAAGATTGGCTTCTCCTCACCATCCACATCACGGTACTCGAGGATACCCAGCTGTCCGTCGTGTGCGTTCTCTCCAGGTCCTGCGTAATCGAAATACTGCACATTATATGACTTATTACGAACTAGGAATTGTAATTGTAGATTTGTTCAACATTGGGGGAATTTTTCGTATGCGTAAATCCGATAAATAAACTATCTGCACCGTCCTAATGCGTTGGGCTAGCCACCATTCAAAAGTGTACAACTGCCAAATATTTTTAATGAATATTTTATTTCACAAAAACTACAAGCATGACAGCGAACCTGAACCTGTGCAGAAAACAGGTTTCATACTAACCAGAGTAGAAAGCCAGGTTCTTAAACCTCTCTTTCTTGATAAGTTCGCCAGCCCAACCCTGCATCTTCTTCTTGAAAGCTGCTACTTCTTCATCACTGGATCCATCGGACTTCAATCGCTTGGCTAACCTAAAAATATTTTATTTGAATAACTGCAACAACACCGAACGTCACTTTCTCTGAAATTTAAATAAAACAAAGCAGTGATAGCGCTATTTTTCTATCATTGGAATCAAATCAACAATCATGGAAACAATGAAAAAACGCTCAACTAGCAAGTGAACCATTAAACGAAGCTAACTTTGACATGTATTCTTTGAGGTATTCTTTGAACGCCTTCACATCCTGATAACAATCCATCTCTGTGAGCTGATGGTTGAGGCAGATATCGATACCGGATACGGCCTGCAAGCAAAACATGATCAGCTTTTTATATCCATCCGCGATGCAGCGACCGGACGGAAGGGCGTTCCAGCCGTTTTTCAAACTTAACCTATGGTCGGTTATGATAAACCTTCACAAAAAGGTGTACATAATTTTGTGTACAGACACAAAGAGAAATAGTCTTTTAGGGTGCATTCATAGTCGGAGATGCAACTTTGTTCGAAACATTTCCGTAAACCCTTTCCACTTCACAATCAATTTCGAAACGTTTTCGAAATCGAAACAGGAAGAAAAAAATGGAAAATGTCGAAACGAAACTGTAAAAGGTTTACAGAAAAGTTGCGAACAAAGTTGCAACTCCGACTATGAATGCACCCTTAGCTCTTGTTTCGTCGTGTTTGAAAAATTTTAATACTTGAAAAAGAATAGGATTACAGTTTTTTGTCTTTTCCCTCTTAAAAATTCTCTCGTAAACCTTTAGGCCGCATAAATTAAACACGACGAAAATTTGTTTTTGAGGTTTTGTGTGGTTGTAGAATAATTCATGAACAAATCGGAAAGGTTTATCATAACCGACTATACATCTTCCATTGTTCGTCAAGGCAAAAATGAGAATTTTATCTTCAAAACACCATGATTTTCAGAAAATTTGTATAAAGGCCATCATAATTGAATCAATATTAAATGTGGTCACTTGAACAATTTGGTTCATCTTGTTTCAAACAAACAGGGCAGGCGAAACTTTTAAAAGACTCACTCCACTCTTCCGTGGTGATAAAAAACAACATAAGATATGTAAAAGGACAAACGTTGACATCGTCGCAGCCTTCCTCACCATCTTCGGCTGAGGGATTAGCACCATCAAGCACGATACCGCCTTCTGTCCGTGTTTCGTATTTGCCGGTAAACTCCAGGATGACGTCATCGACGACTTTCATGGGGTACGTGTCCGAGACGAGCTCGTCACCTGCAAAGTAAATGTCGTAAGACAAAAAAACAGGGAAACGCAACTAACGTTAGCAAAATAACAAAAAACGCCACTTCGTGATCTTTAATACGCTATTACACAGATATCATATAGTTTCTACGGATATGAAAGTGTAAATTGACAGTTAAAAAAACAAAATCTAGCTAAGCATTTCTAACCGGAGAAGAGGTCCACGTAGATTTTCATCTTGTTGCACAAAGGTAATAAATACAAAAATTGTCCGGAGGCGCTGAAAGTGAGACAATTTTTTAATCGTGCAAAATACTTTTAATCGATGGAGCAGGTGCCGCTTTCAGATTCTATAAAACGGGTGCTACTAAAACACCCACTGCCCGGGCCGGGAAACAGCATTTCTAAAACACCCACACAAACCGGGAAAATTTCTAAAACACCCACATCCGGGCACAACAAAAAATTTTTTTTTTACTAAAACACCGGCCCGGGACTGGGAAAATTTCTAAAACACCCACTGTTCCTTTAAGATCAGGGTAAAAGTATGACGTCACCCGGGGTTTTCATGACGTCATTTCTAAAACACCCACACTGGATAGGCCGGGATTATTATTTTACGTTGCTAGGCCGGGTTTTTCCCGGGCAGGGTTGGAAAAAAAGTGGGGGTTTTTTTTACTAAAGCCCCGGGCCGGGGGCCGAGGTGGGTGTTTTAGTAATGTTGTTTTCGAGTTTTCCCGGCCCGGCCCGGGAAAATTACTAAAACACCCACATTTGAAATTTTTCAAAAAAAAACAAGATGTTTCAAAATAAAAGCCTAATGTTTCAAAACTTTTTGTATTGTTTCATAAAAACCAACTGACGTGTTTGTATTAACTCGCGGTCGGTAATTTTTTATTTTTTAAATATTAAGCCAATAATGTTTCATTTTATGACTTTTTAACCACATTTGGTTAGAATTAGATGTTTCAATGCAGTTATCAGACATGCAGCAGCGTCTGCAGTGTTCTTGTAAACAAATTTTCTGCATGTTTAATCAAATGGAACCACGAGCGCAACCATTGATGTTTAAAGTGTATTTTGAGTTTTCCCGGCTTGGCCCGGGAAAATTACTAAAACACCCACAGTTGAAATCTTTCAAAAAAACCAGGTGTTTCAAAATGGAAATCTAATGTTTCAAAACTGTTTGTAATGTTTCAAAAGGACCAACTAACGTGTTTGTATTGACTCGCGGTCGGTAATTTTTTTCTTTTTCAAAAATTAAGCCGTTAATAATTTGTTTTATGGCTTTTTAAACATATTTTGTTAGAATTAGATGTTTCAATGCACTTATCAGACATGCAGAAGCGTCTGCAGTGTTCTTGTAAACAAATTTTCAGCATGTTAAATTAAGTGGAACCACGAACGCAATCATGGATGTTTCACGTGTATTTTCAGAACGTAACGTCCCCCCATACTTCGTATGCTTCTAATGCTATTTTTATCGATTCATATTTATTTTTTGCCGCCAAATGGGGTTATGTAAAACAGCTTGACGCGATTTTTATTGTTGCGTGGACTAGCAATAGATTAATGTGGGGGAAAACTTTTATTTGCTCCAAGTTTTGAAAAAATTATTACGTAAACTACATTTCTGCTTAAAATGGTTTTTCTAACGTTTCTTTTATTTGAACAGTTAAGTTTATTGTACATAGTTTGGCACCCAATCGGGCTGTGTAAAACAGTTCGCTGAAGCATAAACTGCGTTTCTTCTTGCAATTGTGTTTTAAACTGCTGAATCTTAAGAGTGTTCCAGTCCGTCTGTTGTTTCTGCATGCAAAAATATTGCCTAAAACGTCGGATAATGAATCATCGCTAGCCTCAACTCCACTCGATTGACACCATAATTTGTTACAGCATAAAGTCTGGTCTGAGTTTCTCGTTGCTCCAAATTTTTTACCGTAATCATTTTGGCGCGCATTTGAATTTCGGCACGCATTCAAATTCATTCAAGTCCAATGATCCCGAAGCTAACCTTTTTTAGTGCATGAGACAAAATAAAGATAAAGATGACGAATTGGTGAAAGAGTGGGTGATTAACTCAGTGAGTGAGTGAGTGAGTGAGTGTTAAACTCAGCGAGTGAATGAGTGAGTAAGTGGATGGTTGAGTGGGTGGGTGAGTGAGTGGGATGATGAGTGAGTGAGTAAATGAATCAGTGAGCGAGTAAGTGATTGTGGGAGTGAGTGAGTGAGTGAGTGAGTGAATGAGTGAGTGAGTGAGAGAGCGAGTGAATTTCGAAAACATTTTGCATTTTTTTAGCTTCCTTCTATGATTTACTTTATCATGTGTCAAACATTGGTTTCGCCTTTTTCAGTACGTATTTCTATGGGAAAGTACGTTTTTTCTTTTTGCATGTTCAGTACGTATTTCTCGGGTTGGACAAGTTATCGTGTCATTTGTTCACTTCAAATTCGATCGTTCGAAATATCGCATTCCATCGTACCAGCACCACTGCTCTCCATGCGCAATTATAGACGTGAAGTGTCCCCTGGACCCGAGTGTGATCGATCGCAGATGGAAACTGAAACCTCACTCACTCTCGCACTCACTCACTCACTCACTCACTCACTCACTCACTCACTCACTCACTCACTCACTCACTCACTCACTCACTCACTCACTCACTCACTCTCTCATTCACTCACTCACTCACTCACTCACTCACTCACTCGTTCGCTTGAATTGACGCACTGAAAAAATGAGGCTGCTTTACTCAAGCATATTCCGACATTCTTTAGTTTCAGAAGTGTGTGAAACACAATTGCAAGAAGAAACTCAGTTTATGATTCTACAAACTGTTTTACACAGCCCAATTTGGTGCCACACTACGTACGATTAAACTTAAATATTCAAATAAGAGTAACATTAAAACATTTTTTAGCAAGAATTAAGTTTACGTAATTTTTTTCTACAAAATTTGCAGCAAATAATTTGTTTCCATTATGTTTAAGAAATGTTTTGAAATTATTTACCCACATTAATCTATTGCTAGTCCACGCAACAATGAAAACCGCGTCAAGCTGTTTTACATAACCTCATTTGGCGGCAAAAAAAAATATGAATCGATAAAAATAGCATTAGAAGCATACGAAGTATGGGGGGACGTTACGTTCTGGAAATACACGTGAAACATCCATGATTGCGTTCGTGGTTCCATTGAATTTAACATGCAGAAAATTTGTTTACAAGAACATTGCAGACGCTGCTGCATGTCTGATAACTGCATTGAAACATCTAATTCTAACCAAATGTCGTTAAAAAACCATAAAATGACATATTATTGGCTTAATTTTGAAAAAAGAATAAATTACCGACCGCGAGTTAATACAAGCACGTTAGTTGGTCTTTTTGAAACATTACAAAAAGTTTTGAAACATTGGCCCCGTTCACGTATCTATCCGGGGTCTACAGATTTAAGCCGCAGCTTAAAGCCGGACCTAGTGTTAAAGTATAGGGCCAGCTTAAGCCGCGGCTTAAAATTTGAGCTGCGGCTTAAAATTAAAACTCTTAATTACTGAAATTCGAAAAAGCTGCGGCTTAAAACCCAGAAGCCGCGGCTTCAAATTTAAGCTGCGGCTTAAATTTGAAGCTTGAGTTCATTTTGTCGAAAAAAAATTTGGTCGCAAATCGCACAAATGACCTGTTTACTATCATTTTGAAACATCTTGTTTTTTTTGAAAATTTTCAAATGTGGGTGTTTTAGTAATTTCCCCGGGCCGGGCCGGGAAAACTCGAAAACAAAATTACTAAAACACCCACCCCGGCCCCCGGCCCGGGGCTTTAGTAAAAAAAACCCCCACTTTTTTTTCAACCCTGCCCGGGAAAAACCCGGCCTAGCAACGTTAAATAATAATCCCGGCCTATCCAGTGTGGGTGTTTTAGTAATGACGTCATGAAAACCCCGGGTGACGTCATACTTTTACCCTGATCTTAAAGGAACAGTGGGTGTTTTAGAAATTTTCCCCACACTTTTTGATCGACTGTGGGTGTTTTAGTAATTTTCCCGGCCCGGGGCGTGGGTGTTTTAGAAATTTTCCCGGCCTGTGTGGGTGTTTTAGAAATGCTGTTTCCCGGCCCGGGCAGTGGGTGTTTTAGTAGCACCCCTATAAAACACGCTATTTATTACCAAACTGACGACAAATTACCCGATTCATCAAGTATGAAGGTCATCATGCTTGTCCTAATGATACAAAAAAATAAAATAAATTGAATTTATCATTAACTTTCATAACGAAAAATCATAAAATCAAAATTTTCGCTGTAAACCTTTTGATAATTTTTGAGATTCAAAAGGTTTACAGAATTTCAGTGTTGTTAAATTTCAATTGACGAGCGTTTCTATAATCGTGTTTGATTTTTTCTTCAGTAATCGGTAGAAATAACTTCTTCCAAAAAAAGCTCCTACCCAAGTATAATAAACAGTGTACGCACGCGTTGGTGTCACTGTCAGTCACGTCACATTCAAATTCGAAACTGGCCAATCAGCGCAGCATTCAGCACAGAACACTGTGCGCTGATTGGTTATATTAGTTTGTAATCGACTATGGCGCGCGTGACATTTATTTGTGACACATCGTACTTTTTACTTTAGTATAGCTTGGTCAGATTTTCTTGTTATAAAAAATCAATTTTTTGGGGTCGATTACGCATGTAGAGTATGCAATGAAAAAAGTGCAGTTTCCGTACATGTATGTTGTTCAAATGTGATGTGAAAAAGATTAGCCAAAATCAGTTTTGAATTCAAATTGCGCGCCAAAAAGTTTTCGACTAACAAGAAACCCTGGATAGGCTATAGAGGCGCTTTTAAAAATCAACGCCGAGATAAACCCTCAAAACTTCATTGTTAGTTCCAAATGTCGGGTAAGATGAAATTGGACTCTGCTTACATGAATAAGATAAAGCCCGTATATGTTGTTTCTGCAAAAATATTTGCCCAAAACGTCTGATAATGAAACATCACTAGCCTCAACTCAACACGGTTGACACCATAGTTTAACACAGTATATCATGGGGTAGCGATGATCGATGTGCGTGTTAACACTGATTGTCTGATGTTTCATTATCAGACGTTTTGAGCAATATTTTTTCTCGCAAAATCAACATACGGGCTTTACAATCAACATTGAATGTAGCCTGTTCAAAGTATCTTGTTATCATATCAAACATATAATCTATGAAACTGTAACGCTCTTACACCCGTAGCACAGAAAGATATTACGCGTTTTTGTAATATCAGCCGTAATATCGGTTTTGTAATAACTCACTTTCTGAGCTTCGTAGTCAACGAATTTTCAATTTTGATGTATCAAAACAAATGTATTCTTCTGGACAACACGTCGCTTTTAAAAGTTATTTAATTATAACTGTGAAACACCGCGAAAATATCGATAATAATGGTTTTGTAATATCGATATTACGGAGATATTACAAAATACCGTACTATCTCCGTAATATCTCGTATGACTCGATTCTGCTGCAGTTTCAAGGATGTAACCAATGTTGTTGTACACCAACGTGACCGTAAAACTTTGAATTTATCCAGTAACAAGAAATATTGAACAAAAACTCCATGTGGATGATGTTTTGTCCCAAAAACTACGATAATAATTGTAATATCGGGGGTATTAACGCCGTTAATACTGTAATATCATACTACAAATACGTGTCATATTGATATTACAGTCGGCCACTGGGGGACCAGTCAAACCTCCAAAGGGAGGGGAATCTTCCCAAAGAAGGGGAAATTTCCAAAAATCAGTTTATTTCACCTACATTAAACAAACTCTATTTTCTGAAACCGCCAAAGAGGGGGGAATTCCACTTTTCCCTCCCCTTCTCGTTCGCTAGTGGGTGATGAAACATTAGCTTGTTCGGTTCCGTTGGTATTGGTAGAGCGTTAGATTAGCAATCGGGAGGTTGCATGTTCGATTCTCGCTCACCACGTGAGTTCAGAAATTGTTATACAAATACGGAAAATTTGGGTTTAGTGATTTTTGCCGCGATCCGTTGCATCTTTTTTATGCTGCTTAACAAAAGTTGTCACCTGCTTACATAAATGATTATGAAGGATATTAGGTTTGAAAGGTATCATTCGTGATATTCGCCGAAGACGAAATCAATATTTTCTCGATTTGCAAGTCAACATTCGACTAGGAAATCAAACAACGGAAATACCGTTTGAATGAGTGTTATAAAAAAGCCTAAATAAACTATCGAATGAATATAAAATCATGGGATAATAATTATTTGCGACGTTTGGACTTGTTTGAATGGCTATACGCTTGTGCGGGTGATTTGTGTGTGTATTTTTGATTCATATGGAAACAAAATAATGATATATTCAAACTGATTTAATAAAAAGTTTATATTTCTGTCCTTTGAACCAATTTTGAAGTGGGTTGATCATGCATGATCAGAACTCCATGCTCAAACCACGTATACGAAAAAAACACGGGACGGATGACATGATGTTTCATTTGCATCCGAAGTCCTATGACCTGTTTTACTTTAATTACGTGTTTTTTGCATAACTATGCTGTGCTTTTTGATTCGATGATTATGTATTTATTCCATTTAACAATCTTCAAGAGTCCGGATGACCTGATGTTTCATTCCGGTGCTAAGTAGTACCATCTGTCCCGCTCAGATGTTTGATTTCGAAATGAAATTTTTCATTCTATATTAACGATCTGTCCACGATAATAGGCGAATCGGGATAACAGCTTCATTTACATGCCCGTATAAAGGTTTTTATCTCCACAATAGTGCTTGGTTATAACAACAAAAAAACGATCAAGCTTATGTTTCAATATCTCCTGTACTATCGATATTACACCTTGCAAGCTAAAATTATCAACTGTACTATCGATATTACACCCAAAACAGCAAGGTGTAATATCTATAGTACTGTGGACAATTGAAACATTAGCTTACATTGTAATATATGATATTACAGTATTATCAAAGTTAATACGGCCGATATTACAGTTATTATCGTAGTTTTTGTGACATAACTTCATTCAAATGAAGTTTTTGTTCCATATTTTTTATTACTGGATAAATTCAAAGTTTTACGGTCACGTTGGTGTACAATAACATTGGTTACATCCTTGAAACTGCAGCAGAATCGAGTCATACGAGATATTACGGAGATAGTACAGTATTTTGTAATATCTCCGTAATATCGATATTACAAAACCATTATTATCGAGATTTTCGATGTGTTTCACAGCTATATTTAAATAACTTTTAAAAGCGACATGTTCACCAGAAGAATACAATCGTTTTGATACATCAAAATTGAAAATTCGTTGACTAGCCAACTCAGAAAGTGAGTTATTACAAAACTGATATTACGGCTGATATTACAAAAAC
Source organism: Daptonema setosum (assembly GCA_964036265.1). Classification (NCBI taxonomy): domain Eukaryota; kingdom Metazoa; phylum Nematoda; class Chromadorea; order Monhysterida; family Xyalidae; genus Daptonema; species Daptonema setosum. The sequence goes on from OZ038447.1 coordinate 14,688,838, forward strand.
GTGTAATATCTTTCTGTGCTACGGGTGTTAGAGGATTATATAATGTTGTCCTTATGTATATATACAGTGTAACGATTTTTCATTAAAAAATTAACATGTGTCCAGCCCAATGCAGATTTGAAATTTTAAACTGCGCGCCAAAATTTTCCGGAGTAACAAGACACCATAGATAAGGCTATCCATGAACATATTATTCGTAAATTATGGTCTTTTATAATACGTGATGTCGTAAAAATTTACTTCCGTTTACAATCAGTAAATATCGCGAATTCGTAAATGCAGTTAATCGTGTGTATCGGTATCCCAAATGAATTTTCATTGCTTAAAACTTGCCACCTGCAGGACCACCCTGAGGCATGCGAGGACCAGTTTGAGGCATACCACCTGTAATTTGATTAAAATAACGTTCAATATGGTGTGATACTATGACTGGGCTGATAAAACACCGTCTTTACTGTTATATGCTTCGAATACTTAATTTAATTTAATCCTTAGGCATTCATACCTCGTCCTCGGGCAGCACCTTGCATTTGAGGTTTTCCTGGTTGCATTCCTGAACCTCCTCCTCGACCTAAATAAGTGTAGTATCTAGATGCGTTTGAATGAAACAGATGTTACAGGTTGATTGTAATATAAAATAATACTACGATCATATTTATACGAGTGAAAAAGTTGTATCACATTGAGTGAGTTTCTTGGTAATTTCTTTTATCATGAAATACTCATTTACTAGGTTGCATGTTGAATGAGTCAGCAAGTTGACTCTATTAAATGCAAATTTAAGTGCCTAACCTGCACCTGTTGGGCCTGTGCCCCGACCAGCACCCTGTTGTGGCCCACCCTTATCGTTGGGCACAGTCGCCGGCTTGGGTACTTTTTCCGATTTGGGGATCAGGGCCACCAACAAAAAGGCGATCAGAAGCAGACCAATAACGATATGACCTATAATGGAATGGTAGAGGTGCTTAGTGAGGTGGTGAGGTGAGCAAGTGTGAAAGAAATTTTTTGAAGTATGAGTCAAAAAAGTGGTGAGATTTTCTTGAATGAGTAATGAGTAATAATAACCTGTGGAACATCCAGCCACACTTGTCGAGTACACGTACATTAGGTTGGTGAGCTGGTAGTCGCAGTTGGACTACAACAAATCGTATTTTTCCTTAACATTCACCTACAACACATATTGTATATGTTATAACACTGATTAGTACCCTTAGTCAAACCTTCACATATGTACCTACTGTACTTTAACCCATAATCAGGATAATGCCTACATTTACCCTCTACCCGCTAGCAGACCAGAAGGGCAGAGAAAAATGGAATTTCCTCTCTTTGGAAAGTTAAAAAATTTCCTAGGTAACATGGTTTGAAAACTGCCGATTCCCCCTTCTTCGGCGAAATTCTCCTTCCTTTGGAGGAGTTGCTCGTCCGCCAGTGCTTCCACCTTCACTTACCTATTCATCCCTTACTACATTCAACTACATACATATGTACTCATACAGTATCTTAACCTTTATTCCCTACTCATCCCTTAATCTTCATTCACCTACTCATCCCCTAAACTTAATTCACTCACCTAATCATCTTATCTTTACTCCCCTACTTATCTCTTAACCTCATTGTAGACGGCCGTCAATCCCATCTTATCGAACGTCTTGCATTGCTTCAGATCCTCCATTCTATCGAAACAGCACGCTTCCTTGCGTAATGCGGCATCCTTGATTCGGTTGTCGCAACATCGCAGAGTCGTCATGTAGTCACCAAGAGTCCTCTTTTCTTGTGCGTTTAGTGTGGCTGCAAAAACATAAGCAGAAATAGTCGATAATAGAAAAACATGAAGGTAAGATAACTGAATAAAGAAGATAACTAATAAAAGAAAATAAGAAAATACAATACATGATAGAATTAATACAAAGATGTTCTGTAACGGATGCAGTATTGTTTAGTGACATCTATTATATAAATCACAGTGATTTCAATGTAGGATAGTTTTAGATAACCTCAATAACCTATATATAATCGTCCAAATATTTGTCCTACCCTTGTGTTACACAAAATAGAGCAACTGATAATGCCGAAAACCTCATCATCAAAAGTTTGCTAGTTCTAGTAAAAAACTTACTTAGTTTATCCATCAAGCTTGTGTACTCTTTGCACTTGAGCATGTCTTTCACGTTTTTCTCATTTTTAGCTTTAGCTGCCACACCTCCTGCAGTGTAGAATATGCCGAATAAATTGAATCCAAATAATAAAATTAAAAAAAAAAGTTATCATACGGAGTTACTCTACTAAGTGTTAGTCATTATGTGTTTTCGTAATCGTATTTTGTGAGTAACCTCCAGATAGGAAGGGAACTTCGTCAAAGAGGGAAAATTGGTAGTTTTTAGGCTGCTTTACCTACACGTTGATAATTATTTTGAAAGAGCCAAAAAGGGGAACTCCACTTTTCTGTTATATTAGCGTCTTCTAGTGAACCGAATGAATGAACAAATGAATGTGAATTTGAGTTAATTACCAGCAAAGCCCATCACCACGATCATGATTACCGTAATGAACGCACTCGTGCCAAAGAAAATCCAGCTTACTTTCTTCATGTCAACCAATGTGCTGGTGACAACTGAAACAACACAAAATAACAACAGCAGCAACAACAACTATAGCAACAACAACACTAACAACAACAACAACAACAACAACAACAACAACAACAACAACAACAACAACAACAACAACAACAACAACAACAACAACAACAACAACAACAACAAAACGGCTCTAACCACCAACGACATCGTTGAGCAGTGCTACAACGCATACGCCGAGTGTGATGTACACAAAAATATTAACTATCTGAATTAAAATACAGTTATGTGATACGTAGTTACAACAACAAAAATAACAACCACAACAACAATGATAATAATAATCACTGCGGCAACTAACTGGATCAACTTCTTGATAGCAAGTTTGAAGGAATGCAAAATCGCCGAATGCGAATCTGCACGACTGTACGAGCATGGAAGAAGCCAGTGCGAACCTACCGATAAGTATAAACGGTTGGGCACATTTAATTGATTAATTAATTGATTGATTGACTGACTGACCGATTGACTGACTGTTTGATTGATTGACAGTGTGGCAGACTGACTACCTGTTTTAGGTTTACGTGAGAAATGGACAAAAGGGAAGTTTTGAAAGAGAAACCTCTTTTGCTTTTGCCAATTCAACTCTACCTGATAAATGTCATATAGAGCACAAAATAATGTCGGTTGTCGCAGAGTTTATCGCGAAAAGAGCGCATGTTGTTAGAGTGGGTGATGATGATCGAAAGTCAGTGAGTCGAGTAAAAAAGATTAATGAGATCGAATGGTGACTTCGTTTCATTTTTAAAAATCCATTTTGACTTTTAGAGGCGAACTACAGTAATCATGTTTGTTGACACATTTTTTTATAGACAATTGATTATTAGAAATTATGTGAAAAGTAAGTATTTCCAACAACGCCGTTTGAAACTTTGGGTTCTGAGGATAATAACTATGACATCAGCTATTGATCTTTATATTATGCTAAATGATTATAATACAAAAAATTAACTGAAAAAGGTTTTCTGCTGTTTTTATTGTAATTCACACATTGATAGAAACAAGAACTGAATAATTAAGATTCACAACAGTCTTTGTCCCCTCGATTCAAAATATCCATACTGAGAAGCCATTTTTCATTATGGTACACAGTCCAATAACTATGTACAGGTTACTAATAACCAACTGTCCGACCTATAGTTTTTCAAACGGCAAAACGTAAAACTGAACAACGTAAAATTACAGGCTTAACTGTTTCCGGGTTATCTGTAGGTTTAACCGAGCAACGGTCAACCAAAGTCCTGCGACATCCGTCAGTCAGTAACGTGCTTTTGTTTTTAGCGCGTAGCGTTTTTTATCCGCGCAATGTTTGTCAATGCAGTGTTTTTCTAGGGTGTGTTTCCTCGCGCAGTGTTTGTCTACGGTAGGTCTGCCCTGCCCGCACAGTGTTTTTCAACGCAGTGTTTGTCAACGCAGTGTTTGTCTATGGTAGGTCTGTGCCCGCACAGTGTTTTTCAACGCAGTGTTTGTCAACGCAGTGTTTGTCTATGGTAGGTCTGCCCGCAGAGTGTTTTTCAACGCAGTGTTTGTCAACGCATTTTTTTTGTCGACACAGTACTTGTCAGTGCAGTGTTTTTACGGTAGATTTGCCTACAGTAGGTTTTCCCCGCGCAGTGTTTGTCAACTGTATATTGCCCCACGTAGTGTTTGTACACGGTAGGTTTGCCCCGCGCAGTGTTTGTCAACGGTAGGTTTGACCCGCGCAGTGTTTGTCAACGATAGGTTTGCCCCGCGCAGTGTTTGTCAACAATAGGTTTGCCTCGTGCAGTGTTTGTCAACGATAGGTTTGCCTCGCACAGTGTTTATCTACGGTTGACCGAACTGAAAATCGGGCAACTAGTGCAGATTTGCCCTTCAAAACCATACTTCATGTTTTCCCGACATTCAACGACAACAACCGCACATTTTGAATGAGGTAAACAAATTAAAATATCCTAAATAGCGTCATGCAGTCTCACCACTTAACATTATTAATGTTATATAATGTTGGTTGCAACCAAAATTCATGATTATTTCATGGAATCTAAACGCATCGAAAGCTATAACCGGCACGAGATGGTTCGTCAGATTAATCACTCTCAGAATACAGAATGTTAAACTGACTGATAGCACGCCAGAGGCACACTGACCTGCCCGTTTGGTTAGCGAGTCTTGTTTTCCATTACTTGGCCATGTATGGTTGGATTTCTACTGATTTCACGATGACTTCATTCGTGATGTTTATATACAGGGTGAACCAAAAAAGGTGGCTTAGAGAGATGGAGCAATCAATTTAGGGGTAAACTCATATTTGAAATAAAATACACCATATGGTAACTTGAACATTTTAAAATAATGACCCGCTTTTATATAAAAGCTGTCCACATGAAACTAAAAACTTGCATTCACGTTTTCACAAAATCATTTTCAGTATGAACATTGCAAATTAAAAGTGATGTTACCTTACCATTCGGATTAAAGCTGTCAAGTCAAACTATAATTGGAAGCCAGATTGGCGGTGATATCGATCGGTTTTATTGAGCATCAGTGAACTACAATGCCATGCTTGATGCAGTTTCGGTATAGCACAATAAAGCAATACAGGTAAGTATGTATTTACAATGTGCCATCGCCATTCAAGTACTTGTCGCACAAGCACCTAATTTGTCAATGTCACAGTAATAATTATACATAGGATACCTAATTACTCATTACTGAGAATGTAGTTTTGTTAACAAATACAATGTACATAATTCATCATACAAAAATATGTACATTGTTTGCTCATGACATCATCCTATAATACCGCACGCAACTTTACTGGTAGTACAGGTATGTACAAAATGCCATCACAATGTCATCCAAACCACCTATTTTGTCATTGTCATGTTTGATGATGTATTATTGTAAACACACTGTGTACATGCCTTATCATCATACAAAACATATGTACAGGTCAAAAAGATGTGGCTAAATCGCCGAAGCTTCATATGGCAAGTGTGCAGCTTCAGCTTGCCATAGCTTCGGCGACTTTGTCACATCTTTTTGTCCTGTACTGTATACATGTATGTACATTTTTATGTGTGTATGTATTCTCGCCCATGATAGCTTCTTACCACAACTGGGGAATCGGTCATCTTTGCCACCGAGACAAGTTTGCCACTCTAAATCGAGACAAGTTTGCCACTGAAAGGCCCCCTAAACAGTGGCAAACTTGTCTCGATTTAGAGTGGCAAACTTGTCTCGGTGGCAAAGATGACACACAGTCCACAACTGGTATATATTGATCGAATGACACCCTCTGACGTAACATATCAATGCGTTTCAGTGACACCAACAGGACAAAGTAAAATAACATTTGTGTTTTGATTATTTATTGTAAGCATGTACTATATATTTAGTCCAACCGTCATTCTGTAAACAGTGCATTCGTGCAATAATGTCTTTTAATATCGCACATAAAGGTTTGAAATTCATTACGGTATTCGAGTGCAATTATACGCTGGTAATGTTTACTTACCGCCATACCATATCCACAGTACAGTAAGTATTATGAACATTTAGCTTGTTATTGTGGCAGACGGCTATAAAACTGATACATTCTCAATGCACTAGCGGAGGAGAAGGGGAGGGAAAAGTGGAATTCCCCCCTCTTTGGGGATTTCATAAAGTATAATTTGTTTCTCAAGGTGTAGGTAAATCGGCCTGAATACTGCCGATTCCCCCTCTTTTACGAAATTTCCTTCCCTTTGGAGTATTGGCTCGTCCGCCAGTGTCTCAATGTATAGCATTCACGATTCGTTAGTCGGGTTTGAGTTTGCAAGCATTGCTTTATTAACATGTAGTTCGAGAGACATTTTTTCATGTGGTTCCTGCCCATTCATAAAACTGGATAGTAATTAGCGGTTAGTGACTATGCAGAAGCATGATGAATAATTTACCAGTGTTGTCGAGTTGCTGGGTTTTTTTGTATCACATATGTGATAGTTACCATTCGCGGGCATTTTTCGTACAGGAATGCTGCGGATGTTATAAAAAAATTACATAATGGTTTGGGAAAGACAGGCCAGATCAACTGTGCTATACCGCATTGTCACAGCTCATTTATAGGTTTCGTTGTGACTGTTCAAACGCGACAAGTTTTTGGGCCCCTCTGTATATTCACTCATTCAAGAATTTATTCACTCACTCACCCATGAACTGAGGGTTAAAGTCGACCATGAGTTGTAACTGAGTGAAATTCTCGCGAAGGATTTTCATAAAGGTCACGTAAACTTGATTGCATTTGGATAGCAGGAGCGTGAATAATCACAACTGCTCAGCTGTATATTAGGTTACATTTTTGCTTATCGAATATAAACTGTGTGACTGACAATAACAATCTAATAAATATGTAATATGCAGGTACGAATCAGTGAAATGTGGGCAAACACTACCAAAATGCTGGCCGAACGGATCAAGAGGAAAAAGCAGAGAGGTCGGTCATTCAAGGAACAGATAAAGGACTGGAGGAACATTCGACATTTAATGCCTTTCGCGATAATGATTACCCTGTTGATGGTGGAATCGACGGCCATGTACATGGTACAGTCTCATGTTGGTCGTAAAATACAATACTTCATTTTCTCATATACATATCTCTGTCTTTATATCGCTATATACTATCTTATATCACCTTTTAATTTATAACATAACATTTTATAACACACAATCAATGATACAATTCTGGTGAAAGTTGGGACAAATGGAATGTTATTTTTCATACTGTAGTTGCATGGTTTCCTTATGTCCTCATTCTATCGGAAAATGTGTGGCCGAAATAGAAGTAAAGGTTTCAAAAAATTGTTGAAATGGTGTTTCGACCAGATATTTAAGACACCAAAGTAGAAGAAGGGTCTTGAAGTCAGTCATCCAGCTTTTTCTCAGTTTAACGTAAACGTTGTGTTTCAGTACACTTACGACGAGCTGCAGCATCCGCCTACAGCCAATGACAGGTTATGGTCAACACACTCACTCATCGTGCTCATTGGCATGTTTTGATTTGAAATGTTGCGCACAAGTTACATTTTTTATTTAATATTCGAGGGCGCATTTTCACTGTGCAAATTCACATAAAGTTTTTCAAGTTAACAGAATGGTGATTCAACTGTTTTTATTTCATTACATTCATTTACAATGGAAAATGAAAAAGAATCTTTTCATATGATATGATTATACATAAATCATGTTTTTCCAACTGGACATATAAGTGTGGGAGGATGACACTGTTTACTAAAGTTTATGAAAAGCTTCAACAGGTTCGACATTTGTGTGGATGCCCGAATTAATGTGAGTGACTCCGCCTCGTTCGCTCTCAGCTTCTACTTCATCACTACGGTGCATACATCAATCGGTTATTCGTGGCATGGTTTAATATGATATTTTACATACGGCGTTCAATACAGTACACGTTTAAGGAAATGTGTAGTACTATTACTCATTCATTCAGATAACTTAGGAACTTCATCGGAAAGAATTGCGTGAAATAAGAAATAAGGTTTTTGGAGTTGAAACCATAAAAATCGTATTGATATGAAAGGTGTGGAAGTTAATGTAGGTTACGGCGACGTGCATCCGTGTACCTTTGCGGGCAAACTCATAACGCTCATTTCTTCCATCTTCGGAGTGCCGTTAACACTGCTGTGTATCGGTCTAATCGGACGCAGCATGGCCCGGGCATTCACATGGCTATGGAACACCATACGCACACTGTTCGTCCAGTAAAATAAAACATTGTTTTACTCCAATTCAATAATAAAATCTGTTCATGCAAACGAGAAACGCTGATCAGAAGGTATAGTTTCAAATATTCCGCTTAATTTTAATGTTCTGTTACGTTAACGAACCATAATTCGAAGCGGATTTTCTTAATAGTTGCTTTCAGTCAGCCGGATATATACGGTCGTGACTTGCCGTTGCCGGTTTGGGTGGGCATTCTGATCGTGCTCGTATACCTGCTCTTGTTCAGGTTGACACAACTCAAAACTTTAAATATGAAATTGCGGGATTACCAAATGGATCACGGGACTGAATAATTATTACGCATAAAGATGGTGCCCTAACCAATTTGATCTTGAGAACACCATGCACTTCCAATTAGGACACATTTTGAAAAAACAACAAACAAAAATTGCAATTAAAGCCCGTATGTTGTTTCTGCAAGCAAAAGTATTGTCAATAACATCTGATAATGAAACATCATTAGCCTCAACTTAACTCAGTCGACACCATAGTTTAACACAGTGTAGCATGGGGTGATGATGAGCGTGTTAACACTGATTGTCTGATGTTTCATTATCAGAAGTTTTGACCAATAATTTAGCTTGCCGAAACAACAAACGGGCTTTAACTTGATTACATGTTCAGTCTGTACTATTACCTGATCGTCAAGTACTCGGTCGGTTACGATTCGTGGCTGCACGACAACTGGACGTTCTTTGACGCCATATACTTTACCGTAACCAGTCTGTTCACGATCGGTTAGTGCTATACCAATACCAGATTACTGTAAGTTAAATAACAAGTTCAACCAGCCACCTTTCGACTATTTTAGTCAACTCTGAAGATAACTGTCATTCAGTTTATACTGACAACTTTTAGGTCTGGGTGACTACACACCAAACGGCAAGTTTTGTTATCCGGTCACGTTCATCCTGACTCTGTTCGGTGTGTCGCTGTTCTCCATGTGCATAACGCTCAGCATTCAGTCCATGGAGTCACAATTCCAGAAAGTTGTCCACATGATACAGGTTACCAAAGATGTTTGTTTTTGATGCGGTATGTAAGTAATGTGAGCTCTAGGTTGATGTAGTTGTCGAGGTTATAGACGTGATTCTTATTCGTTAATACAGATAACCATCGCAGTTTCTTCCCTAAATAATCATATAAAACCTGTTATCTCACAACATTGGGAGGAAGGAGGATTGCAATACAATGATTTACAGGAACTGTACGAAGACGAGGTAAGTGACACGGAGGGTGATGCCAGTTCCAGATCATCCATTGCAGATCACCTCGCTGCATCCGATACACGCGATCAAAAGAAAATCGCCAAAGTGGTTGTCGAACTGTGGAATAGGTTTATTTATAATCGAAAACTTCTGAATTTTCAGTAATCAATAGACTGATATAATCATTTGACCACCACCATTAAGATTGAATAAACATTCTTTTTATAACGTAAGTATACAGTATCTTCCATCACTCTCCTTACAGCCGAACAGTCAGTCTACTTTTCTATTCTAGGATAAAATATTCAGACAATATATATTGGATAATCATGGACGTTCAATGTTGCATAATACAGTTATTATTTGCAGAGACCCAGCGGGCAAGTGGCTGACACCTCTGCTGATACCAGATATGGCCGATTCCAACAAACACTCACCAGCATCACCAGGACCAGATGCTGCCTCAGTCACACACAGTCAAGCATCTGACCTTCAAAAGCAAGTAGCCATGAAATGGAAATTAAAATCACACAAACTGAAATTGAAATCGAGAATACAGCCAGCAAAAACATTACCCGTCGATGAAGTTGCTGAAAAACCATATATGGTAAATCAGGAGACTCAAACCGAAAGCATAGAATTACGATCGGATTGCATTGTGATCGAACACAAGGGAACTAAGGCCCCACCTGCCGAACCAGAGGCTGACACCGACACCACCCATCCTTTTTCGTTGAACAGACAAGCCACGTTCCCTAAACAACTCAAGCCCGTGAAAACAAAACGACGTAGCAAATCGAACATAACACGGCTAACAACTGAAGATGGCCTCGCTTGAAATATAACTTTTAATGTACCATATATAATTCCTGACGCTATGTTCAAACCCCAAAAAATTGTTCAAACAAATAGTTTTCTATATTCCGTGGAACTTACTATATGTTAGATACTTACTTACTATATTCAGATATATTACATTGTGCCGTAAAATATTTCTGCTCCCTCAGTATCGGGTTTCGTTACGATTTCTCATATTGTTCCACAAATTATACACATTCATTCAGCGAAGAAACTTATCCTCACTCCACTGTTAATAAAAATATAAAGAATATGATGAATACATGTAAGTCTGCTGTTAGTTTTACTTTCTGGTTGGCGAGATAACGTAACGTTTACAAGGAAATATAGTTCTGGTATATAAATTCAAATGAAAAAATTATTTCACATGCATAACAAAACAGCAGTTCAATTCGGGCATGAATTGACAACGATTTAATTTAATAATATATAAGGAATATAACAACGAAGAACAATTTACGCCTCGGCTTGGATGGCACCCGGCATGCTGCGGATGATGTCGGAATCGCCTGAAAGTATTTTTGTTATTGAGATATACACATTCATATTGAATACTGATCATCAATCATAACGGTCCACAACACAATAATATTGGCGTTCATGGGTTAACACTAACAGCGTGTTCAAGTTAATGCACAAAAAATAAACGACACATCCTTTTTCTGGCTTTACACAAGCCAGGTAATACACACTCAAACCGAATTTTACTACCATGCCGATGCCGGAAAAAAAGCTGGCGCGTCTTTTTTCGATTCATGTACAAAGGAAATGAATTCTTCATCATATTTGTGTGAACAACTTACCGGGGTTTGTGATGCTCATAGTGCAAACGCGGAAATATTTACCACACGCCGTACCCAGTTCGATATTGTTGCCATTGTAGTGGTGGACGCCCGTCTTGGCCAGCATAGCGTAGTATTCGATCTCAGAATTCCTGCAGATACAAATTTTCTCAGTGAATGATTCCAATGAAGTGTAAATCTCTAAGAGCGAAAAATCGAGTGAGCCAGCCGTCACGAGCTCAAAATATTTCTTTTCGAGCCAATGAGCCGTCATCTTATTCACAAAAACATCTTAAACTAAAATCCTAGAATCTAGGTCACACTGACAAATATCGTTTTTCTTATCGACTGAAATTCAATGTATACATATAGTATGTTGAACCTTTCCGAATTTGTCATAGAATAATCTACCAACCACAAAAAAACATAAACGCATAAAAAATTCATTATGCGGCACAAGAAAAATTCAGGAGGAAAAAATACCTGTTCATAGGAACTGAACTGTGAACCTTTTCTGAGAAAAAATTCAAATACGACGAATCACCATTTCTCTACGTGTCTGTGCATAAAACCAGCCAGTGGTGGGCAGCAGGGGGGAGGGGGGCGGGGGCGCCCCCCTCCCAAAAAAAACAGGGCGGGAGGGTGCCCTTGATCGATCGACCGTAAGAGAGATTTTCAGAATTGACCCATTGACCGTAACGGTCAAAACTTGAGAGAATTTACTGTCAAAATGACCTAAAATTACACGAAATCGCCTAAAAAACGACCAAAAATTGGTCGAAAACTTTTTGAAATTAAATTTTTTTTCAAAAATTGGTTGAAAACGTTTTAAATTTAAAAAAAATCGACCAAAAATTAGTCGAAAACGTTTTAAGTTTTAAAATCAGTGTTCGTTGGATCGATTCGATGCACGATACGATGATTGATGTATGGCGCTGGATGATATACTCAGTACTGTATTATCAACCAACAGTGCGCGCCACTAGATACGTTTCTAATACAAATCAGCGGGCTAAATGCAGAAGTTTCGACGCTGTGCACTCAACTTGTCAGTTTTCAGATCTTTCTGATACAAATCTGCGGGTTTCAAAATGCAAAAATTTCGGCGCTGGGCGCCACTCAGCCTGTCAATTTTCAGCTGTTTCCAATACTAATCAACGGGCTTCAGATGCTAAGAATTCGGAGCTGTGCACCACTCAGCCTGCCAGTTTTCAGATATGTTCCTAATACAAATCAGCGCACTTCAAATGTTAAAATTTCGGCGCTGCGCGCCAGTCAGCCTGGCAGTTTTCAGATATGTTTCCTATACGAATCAGCGGGCTTCAAAATGCTTGAGTTTCGACGCTGTGCGCCACTCAGCCTGTCAGTTTTCAGACATGTTTCTAATACAAATCAGCACGCTTCAAATGCCAAAATTTCGACGCTACGCGCCACTCAGTTTGTCATGTTTCAAATAAGTTTCTGATACAAATCAGCGGGCTTCAAAATGCCAAAATTTCGGCGCTGCGCGCCAGTCAACCTGTCAGTTTCCAGATATGTTTCTAATACAAATCAGCGCGCTTCAAATGCCAAAATTTCGGCGCTGCGCGCCAGTCAGCCTGTCGTTTTCAGATATGTTTCTTATACAAATCGGCGGGCTTCAAAATGCTTAAGTTTTGACGCTATGCGCCACTCAGCCTGTCAGTTTTCAGATACGTTTCTAATACTAATCAACGGGTTTCAAAATGCAAAAAAACCAGCGCTACGCGCCAATCAGCCTTTCAGGTTTCAGATATAATTCTAATACAAATCAGCGGGTTTCAAAATGCCAAAATTTCGGCGCCGCGCGCACTCAGTCTGTCGATTTTCTGTTATGTTTCTTATACAAATCAGCGGCTTTCAAAATGCCGAAATTTCGGTCATTATTTCAAGCCATTACTAATGTTTTTGAGTTAAAAATTTGACTTCATTTAATGTTGACCGTCATGCCCCCCCAAAATCGAAACCCGGGAGGGTGCCTGACCGTAAGACCGATTTTTGAAAAAGTGTATGACCGTAACGCCATTTTGGCCAAATTCGCTGCCCACCACTGAAACCAGCCACCAGGTACACCTTTCTGAAAAGGTTTATCCTAACCGAATATAAATACGGTGCCCCCTCTTTTGACTATTCAGTTTTGGACTCTGATACCATGTTGAACGAGTTAAGTGGGTGAGTGAGTAAGAGGTGAGCGGTTGAGTGGTTACTGAGGAGATGGTTGAGTGAGTTAGCAATTGAGTGAGGGAGGGAGTTAGTGAGTACGTGAATGAGTATGACCTGAGTAAGTGAGGGAGGGACAGAGTCAGTAAGTAAATGAATGAGCGAGTCTGAAAGATTGAGGAAGTGAGCGACTACGTGTGTGCGAGTGAGTGATTTGAGTAGGTGAATGAGTGATTTAGCGAGACAGTCAGTCAGTGAATTTGTGAGTATGGGAGTGAGCGTGGGGAGAAGTGAGTGAGCGACTGAGTGATTTTATTTTGAATTGAAGGAACTAAGAACTCACTCATTTAAATAAAAATGCAAAGTCAAATTTCCGAAAAAGAACCCTGATGAACAGCATTATCTATCAGCTCCAATGGCGCTTTGGAATATGGGAACTGTCCATAATTCCAAAGCGCCACGCAGTTTTAAGAGTAACTCCTATAAATACATTTACCAGTTATTTTTCAACCATCTAGTTTGTGGTTGTGGATTACAGTTTAGAATTCAGGTTGTTTTTATGTTCTACTTGTATGTCTACAAAACTAAGGATAATAGAAATAACGCTCAACGGTGCAGCCGAAATAATTTTTCACCTGATTGGAGGCGTGTTGTTAGCAATGATGACTAATTTTGCGGTACCGTTCCTCAGCGTCTTCAGTGTCTCCTTGTATCCAAGCACAACCTTGCCACTTTTCATCACCAGTTGCAACCTGGCGTTGATGTTCTCGGCACTCTTCTTCTGAAAACAAAACATTATTTTACATAGGTCATGGGGTATATTTACACAATTGCGACTAGCTACCGGGAGAGTTTAATTGCGCTTGCGGAATGCTTATGACATGACAACTAATTTTAGAGGTGATTTTGAGAAAAAATACATACGACCAACCTGTTTCTTGGCGCTGACCATTTTTAGATGTTTTGGGTCTCCTGGTGCCGAGCCAAGCGGAATAAAATTCTGGACCCTGAAAGCGTAGAAACACGTGAATTCATGATTAAAACCTTAATTACATGAAGGATGGTGCGGCTGGGTCGCTGCATGGACCTAACGCACTTGTCTAAGCAAGCAGATTACACCGGTTTTCATCCATGGAAAAGAAAAGGCTCGATTTACCATTATTCTATTGTTATTTTATATTTTTAATTCAGTTTCCACTTCTTTCAAAACATTAATTCTGTGAATTTCTTGTTTGTAAACTTTTAGCTTTCAACTTTATTTGGTGAATAAGAAAGGGTTTACAGAATGTTACCGTCGTCGTCGTCCAATATTTTTAGAAAGAAGGGAAACAATTGAAATCAATAAAACGAGATTCAACTTCACGAATCACATCAGAAAAGTGGGATCGGTATTCTGTATACAACCAAACCAGCAGGGTTTCTTGTTACTCACTAAAAAATTTGACGCGCAATTTGAATTCAAAACTGATTTTGGCGCGCTTTCAAATTTACGGGAAGTAGCCTCACTTTCACATAACTTTTGGGCAACTTGAAAAATTGCACCTATTTCATTGCAAACGTGCGTAACCGGCCCACGAAATTTATTTTTGATAACAAGAAACCCTGAACAACCTATATTGATGAAATGATGACTTTGTACGCCATCCTCACGGAAGTACTCAATCACAAAAGGTCTAAAAAGGATTGACAGATTGAGAGCTCTTTCTTGATTCGGGCGGTTATTAAAATAACATTGAAATATCTTGTTTTTGGAATTAGTTCTAAAATTTTATGTAACAAATTAAGCGCAATATTTGTAAAAGCCCGTATGTTGTTTCTTGAAACTACGTTATGTATTTTGTCAAAGTATCTGATAATGAAACGTCAGACAATCAGTGTTTTTATAACACGCACATCAATCATCATCACTCACGCTATATTACTGTGTTAAACTATGGTGTCAACCGAGTTGAGTTTTTTTTTAGTTGAGTTGAGGCTGCTGATGTTTCATTATCAGACGTTTTGTTTTGGGCGATACTTTTGCTTGCAGAAACAACATACGGGCAATGGCGAAATGATTACTCTTCGGAAAATTACTTTAATAAAAAACAGGAAATTGATGAATGCTCAAGGTAAGAGCTTTTCTTACGGAAGTAAAAATATTCGATTTTTACTCCAAGTGACCATTGTTTGAAATAATGTCCATGCGCAACCTCTTTGTATGAACAAAAATACTTTTTATTGAACAAGCAATTATAACGCGAAATTTTTCTAGAAAATCCCACAGAAGTCAACAATCAGAGTGTTCCCATGTTCAGGGAGAAGAAATGGTCATGACATAACCCCCTAAAACCAGACTTGAGGCTCTGTGTCACCACCATGAACTACGATTTTTGATTGCCTTCATATTTTGTTGCAACTTAGTTGCAACACCCTTTGTTATAAGCAGCATCCACTGCGGCTATTTTTTTATACCGTAATTTATAGCAGTTGCAGTGGATGCTGCTTATAACAAAAAGTGTTGCAACTTTGTTGCAACGGACTCTGACGGCACCCTAAAACAGGACCAACATTGTCCGAGTTGTAATCACTCCACCAGAATGCTCATAAAGAATGTCACTAACAAACACAAGTCATTGAGAGTTATAAAAGGATTGAGAAAAAGAGCGCATATGGAAATTTTGGTCTACTAATCAATGATTCATGCTACCCTCACAGTACGGTAATGTATTCTCGTGCATGTACAAAATGTTTTTTTCTGAACATAGACACTGGTGATGTCTGGGAGTCCCATCCCGTCTCATATACATACGTTATATTGATCGTTTTGTAGAAATGTATCCCATGTGACTTGTTTCATAGGCAGGGTGTTCCATGCACTGCCACATTATTGTTGTTGTGGATAATTAAATGAGTACGGTAATTTGAGGGTATAATATCTTAGTCTGCTCGCCCGCTACATAGAGTAACCACAGAACTGGTATACAGTCGTATTATATACCATGGCATTGAGCATAGGCCAGTGGCGTTAAACATACATACGAATGCTATACTCCAGTGGTGATCATCTGTTCATTTTTAGTTTATAGAGTTAACCATTATTCACAACTGATGTAGAAAAACTGTATCGTATCGTAAATAGCATCTTCTGCAAGTATCGTTCGAGTTGGGTGGTACATGTCAAGGGTTTTGTATACGTCTGTGCCTGTATTCATGTAAGGAACATGTGCCATGTGAAGCAGCCAACAATTGCTGTGCACCAGCACCACTGTGCTCCATTCAACCGACTTGATTGTGTCACACACTGTTCCATACATTCCATACAGTCCGGCACTATTATTCAGTTGGACAGCGTTTCCCATGTTTTATGTTTTATTAACAACGGATAGGAGTAACATTCTCAATCACCAAAAATACAAGAAAATAATCGATCAGGGTTTTATAACCGGAGAATTGTCATTTATTGAGTTAGGAGTTTCATTCTGTAGAAGTATGTATTCCCAAAACCATTTTTTAGCTTCGTCTGAACAGTTTTTATACATGAATTTTTTAAGTTTATCAAGCCAGAAGAGCGAAACCTTCTGTGCAACTTTTTCGAAAGGTGGGAACTTCAACAAAGTTCGACAGTAATTTTTTATTGTGTCAGAAATAAATTTACATATTTTCAACTTGTCCATCTGAACCACAAAATTAATATAATTTCTACATACGTGGTCTGATTGCTGGAATGGAACCGTTGAAACAAAACCAAGGGTCCTAAATTCAATCACGTACATACATATAATACCACTCTCAACTTTTTCAACTTTTCTCAACTTTTTTCAACACTAAATTCTCAACTTTCAATAGTTTTTCAGGGATGGGGCGTCGTTTTGATGTTGGGAAATGTTTCTGTTCGGATAAACAACCAACGGGCTTTAATGACCCATGCTGAAGCTCCCGGGTGAGCCTTGTATTTGTGATAAAAACGTTAACTTCATGTCCATGTACTGTACATGAACTTGGACTCGTGTATACATGCTCATGGTTTTAGTATTTACGCACATGTGCATGCATCAGCGCATTACCAACCTTATAAAAATATACATGGTTTTTGCGTGAACGCTGTTATTTTAGATGAATTCAGTGGGTAAGTTAAACTGCCATGTCTGGTTGCTTATTTAATGTATTTTCAATTAGAGTTTTTGTTTCAATGCTAAGTTTTTATCAATGATAAAATAGATTATGACCGCTAATGTATAATCTTTATTATAGCTTGTTCAAGGTACATAACTTGTTGTCAAAAAATGTTTGTATGTACCCGTAACCACTTCTTCAGTGAACTTAGCGCAATTTTCCTATGTGTTAAAAATGTCATAAAAATATATATGATTTCAGAAACGCGTACCAAAAGCAGATTACAATATTCAAACTGCGCGCCAAAACTATTTTGAGTATTATAACAAGAAGCCCTGGATAGGCTTTATAGATATAACATAATCAGAAAACAGAATTCAAAATTCGATTCTGCTTGTGGTGCCTGTAAACATTTTTGGGAAATAAATCAGTTTTTCAGTTCAGATTTTCGGTAAATGAATGTTTATTTCTTGTTATCAAAAATTTAATCTTTGGGCCGATTTCAAACATGCAATGAATTAGGCGCAATTTCCTTTCGAAAATTCGAAAGCGCGCCAAAAACAGATTTGATTTCAAACTGCGCGCCGCGCATCAAGCAACCACATTTTTTTCAAACGTTCAAATTTCAGTTTCAAATTCGGCGCGAAATTTGAATGTGAGGAAAGTTTTTAGATTGATTCCCTTTTCACATTATTTTTGTGACGTTTTTGAAAAGTTTTCAGCGATTTTTGTTTTCTTTTTCCCGTTTCTTGAAGAAATAAAAAATTTGTCAAATCGATTCGCTTGGTTTGGAAAAATTATATGGGCTCCAAATTTTATGGAGAACTCGAAAACAATTTCCATAAATCTATGTCACTAAAATAAAGTGAACTGAGGTTGCCGACCTAACTTTTTGGTGACATGAAAAAATTTCGCGATTAATCTAGTTTTATATATATATTTTTCTGTTCACATTAACCCTTTGTTTGATAACAACGGGCATAAATTTAGAACATTAATAAATTTGTCTTTGTGAATAATTCAAAAATGTAACTAGCCATAAACTGGGTGGGTTTCTTCTTTTTCTACCCTCCTTACTTTCTTTTAGGTTACATTTTTTATGTTCACCTATGTATTGTTAATATGTGTATGATAAACTTTATTTTCTATGTTGCAGGTTGTCAACGGTACGTAACCGAGGAACAAGCGGAACCAAGCCGTCAGATCGGAGTTAATGGAGTGCATGGTGGGTCATCACGAGCCGCACCATTTGATGGCTGTCGTTGGTTTGGTGCGCACAACATCACATAATGATTGAACATTTCATTCAATGGACTCACTGGCGGTCTCATCTATTCGAATCATCGTTTTCTCCAGTTCGGTCTACTTTCACATCGATTCTACTTCGCCCTCATGCCCCACCTCAACTCGAATTATGATGGGAAGAAATTTTAAGACGATTAAAATATAGACTTGACATCGCGAAAATGGATTGTGCTGCACAACAATGTTATAGAAATGATGTCATCACACATTATTCCTTGCCAACATTTGCAGTGCAACTGATGTAGCTGTCCTTCACTGGAATTGCGGACGATAATGTTTACTAACACTTTTTATGATCGCTAAAAATTAAATCTGTCCCGTAATTTGTGTATCAGAAGACTTGAATACACACAGCAAGGTGCATCTATAATCTGCATATCGAGTTCATGTTGTGGCCAGTAACTGGTCCGCCACAGCCCGTCTCTGAAGCGCGCCTTCATTGTTTCTTTGCCTCACGACTAAACGAATATACCCATTTCTCGACCACATTTATGCTTGTAAATCGATATATCGGCACCTCAATATTATTCGAACGAAGTCATTCCCACCGGCGTCAGCAAATCGAAACCAATTTGCCACTCATTATCTTATTAAAAGTACGGCGAAATGATCGTTCGGACTTAACCGACCTCTAATATAAAACGCGATTGCATCTGCTTTCTTCTATTATTTAGTATCAAAGAGGCGAATCCCATAAATGCTAAAAATCATTCGCAATTGACCGCCCACCCAAGAGATCGTTCAAAATTCTGTGCTTCAGTTGTGCTTTGAGTTCGATATTTAAAATCACGGGTGCGTCACTCACCTCCGCTTCCACCCGCACCACCAACCCAAACAACCCCAGTAATAATCAGACCGCTGGCTCGTCCCGAACATCGGTGAGTCGGCTCAACTCATCGTCGGTTGGACCGACGTCAAGTCGGCGGTCGTTGGAGCAGCACCAACACGATGAAGAAGATGACAGTCCGTCTTATTACGTGGCTAACAAAGGCTCACGGTTCCCCTTCAACGAAACTCTGCCACCACCAGTACCACCTTCAGTTCCTCCATCTGTAACACCTTCGCATTCTGATCCCCTGGTTTCATCGGTATCCCAGATTGCAGGTTCAGACGTCGTCGGGTCCTCAGAAAAGTCGGACCACAAGCGACTCGATTCACCAACATCAGTAGTCGGTCATACATCGTCATCATCATCGCTGCAATGCAATACAACAACACTTAATACCACAATCACTGCTACTAATAATACAACAAGCGGGTCGTTTGCTGTGATCGACGTTGTCGCCACAATGACTGAACGGGACAGCGTGCTTGTGCTCGATCAGCTCCTTGCCACTACCACAACCAGGGATACCAGGTCCGGCTCGTCTGACAGGAGCAGGGTTGTCTCTTTCGATCAGGCCGTTACACATCACGATCATCATGGTTAGTCGAACCCTTTTCGTTTGACGTTCATGCGCCATGAAAAGATTCAGTGATCTTCAAAGCTCCATATGCATGTTTTCTATTTGTAACGCCGCTGTGGTAGCGCGGAAGCAAGGTGTTAGCAAAATAAAGATGAGTTGTGTCCGTCCGAGAAAAATTCATACATGCAATGCAAGAATCTGAGTCACTAAAGTTAAATATACCCTGGAGCTGGATTGGAATGGAAATTACACATGACGAAAAAATCGCGGCACCAGTTTATGCAGACTAATGTCATGATTTTTCGTAAGAATGTTTCTGAAAAATTGAGGTTGCATTGGTGATATTTAAAAATGCATGACGATGGTCTTGTGATATGATTCAATAATTGTTTTTGTTGACATATCACGTACACGTACATATGATGTACTTTACGGCTCAATATCTATTTAACTAGAATTAACCAGTTTAAATGAGCGACATTGCCACATGGGTGCAAAATACACATGCATGTGACCACGTAGTAATGCTCAGTAACACACTTTAATTGTTGACTTTGTTTGTGTACACAAAATAACTATGCTAATGCTGATATATTTTCAGGAAAGTTCCACATCATTGATGAGCAAAAGAGAGATGAAATGGAATCTGAGGACGATCTGGATGAAACAGGTGCGTGGTAAAAATATTCTATCCAGTCAATCACCAACATATAACATCATTTTAAAACCCAACTGATTACTGTGAAATCTCAGTTTGACCGCAACGAATGATCATGATTATACTAGTCTGTATTCATATTGTATTGATGTTGAGCGCAGTTATGTGAACCAAGTATTGTGTACAGTCTGACCAGCGTCTTCACATAGTTATTATCGGTGATTAAATTAGTGATCGTCGTGAAGGACGAAAACACCGCGTAATTCATTGCCAGATTTAACAACCATATCTCTCATATGCGTCTGTCCGTCCATACCGAACAATAAAACGTGCTGTATTCGAGTTCGATTTTGTTGTGTTCATGACGTTTGCTTGTTAGATGAGTCACTTACATCGTTCCGTTCCGGTGTTAACGTTGTGGTCTGAAAATGCACTTGGTTCGACAGACACAACAACATTCTGTTTATATTATCCTGATGAGTCACAGTGCCAGCAGGAACCCCATGTTAAGTTATTATACTGATAGGTTTAATTTTGCCAGTTTGAAAACTGAGTTGCTTGACAGTTATAAATTTAATTTATGAATCTCATCAGAATAATTTCACAGAAAATACGTAATGTTCATGACTTTACATAAGGTTTTTAAGGAGAAGCATTGTTCATATTATTCCCTGTATTGTTGTTGATTTCAACTAAGCTATCGAAGTCGAGTGTCGACCCATCAAATGTACGTTCGTTCAAGGTAGCCATTTTTATGATTGACCAAAGGTTTAATGATGTGATGGTGATGTGATATCTACGAAAAACGAAAATGATGCACTTTAACGTTTCGCGAATATTTTACACCTGCGGTTGCCGTTTTTTCACGTTTTGTCAAAATTTCAAACCTGCAAGCGAAAATTTTATTAAAAGAATTAATGTTTAGGCTGTAAACGTCACGTTGAATAGGTCATCAACCATTCACCTTCCGGTCCGGTTTTGCTATCAAACTTGAACCTTAATAATGTGTGGTTGAGTGTGAAAAACTTATTTTTTAGCGAAAAAATGAACGTTGTTGTTTTTGACATGCCCATTTATCTGCATAGCTCAATCAACTGGCGTTTGTTGAGTGAGAGTGTGTGCACAGGAGGGCGGTCCTGGCTGATCTTCCCGCTGCTGTTACATTTGAATGTTAAGAGAAATTGTTGGTATGAGGAGATGGATCATGTTTGTTTTGTAATACAAGTGTGTAGTAGTACATAATGTAAATGTACATACAACGTTAGTGTATGTATTCCGTATGTACCAAAGTGTTTGTACAAGTAAATATTGTGTTTGTGTGCTACCGCGACTGCCAGACCAGGGTTCTCTGGTTCACTGTGGATTGTGACCACAGTACGGCAGTTGTCCGCGGTTTTTAATATTTTAGTTAACATGTTTGTGTCTGTTTGTCTAAATGTTCAAAACAAGTAAATTCAAATATATAGTTTAAACATGAATACACGGCATGGCAACTAATAATCCCGCGTGTTCTTTTAGCCAGACTAGATTTGCAATCTTCGGCGTTATGGACTTTGAATAGAAATAACGAACATTATTTCGCAATATTCAGAAGAAATCATGGGCTCATACCCATAGAATACATTGCTGTTACGTCTAATGTGTTCCGATGGATTTTGTAAGCGCATACATATTGCCGACGTCTGGCTCGAACCGGATACTTAATGTGAGTGGATCGTGGACCAATCCTAAATCAGGATCAATCCCTTTCCTCCATCAAGTATATCAGTCTGGTCAAGTGGACTGTTTTGCTAATCTCAGCAGCAGTTGATACACCCTCTTTTTAGAATTACAATGGTAGTATTTTAATGTAGTTTATTTGTGAAATGGTTAGGAGTTGTGTCATCGCTATGAAACTCAACTGCACGTCGGCATATCTGAACGGCTTATGACGACGCCAGACATGTGCCAGTAAATGAGTTGCATGATTGCATTAGGCGCCCGTCCGTATGTTGTGCGCTATTCCACACATTAAGTATATATGTATATAACTGCCTTCTTTACTGCACGACATTTAGTCATGGTTACTCAAAAATATATTTTAAAGTAATTTGTGTTGCTCAGCTTCTGGTTGATATCTTGGTTGATTCCTCGAATAATCATTTTCTCCACTGTAGAAGGAGAAGTACGGACTTTTGAAACAGTACGGTTGTGTTGTTACTTGTGTTGCTACTTGTGGTTTTATATTTGAATGTAATATGTAAGAGCCTCAGCGAGCGAATATAGAGAACGGTACTTGCGAACAGAGCATTCACCCATGCCATCAGGCATTGTCTAACGTAGAGGCACAAAAAGTGTGTGACAGTGAGGTGCATGATTTTACCCTCCATTCAGTCCATGGTATACTTGTACAGGCCAGCCCAGCAGAACACTACGGCACGCACGTCGATTTTAACTGAGACATAGCCACACCATTTAGCATTCACATTTCGGTAACGTTCATAACAAAAACAGGAAATAATATAAATTCAAAAAAAAGTTTTTTCCCCAACAAACGGTTTCAAAACCCGCCGCTGGTTAGTTTACATACAGGCGTACAAGCAATGCTGTTGGCCTCCAATATGTTTTTGAGGTGGTACTGCTTTGGCACATATGCAGTTGCTGGTTATGTGCCCGGACGCAAGAGCATCAGGCTACAGACTAGTGAGTGGCCGATTATCGATACACCTAGCAGAGTAGACATATCTTGATTCATCTGGCAGGTACTCTGTAGTGTACATACATGCTTTTTATATTGTCAAAGCACAGTATAATTATATGTACGTAAGGAAACGTTTCCTGGTGTGTCAGCCAGCTGGCCATTTCTAATCGTGAATCCAGATACAATGTCTTCATTTTTTCATGGTTTGTTTTCATTCCATTATATTTCCTCTCCGCACCTCGTAGTGCAGTATTTCTTTACCTGATTCAGCATAACGATTCCGTACGAGCATGGCAATAGCAAGATGTACCAAATGTTATAAAGCTTGTGTGTCTGAAATACTTATGCAAACTAATTTTTGTATGAAGTCAACTCTTTTTTTCATGACTTTTCATGATTTTGGACATTCATTTCTCAAATAATCATGATGGTAATTTATAGCTAGCCTTTCTATTCAAAAATGGACAATAAATCGTGCCGTGTACGAAATAACTGCGCGGTAAATTTTGTACTACCTACAGCTGATAAGGAGTGTTTTATTATTATTATTCAATTGATTGATCATTCACAACCTTTTTATGTCATTATGAAATTATACTCGCTTACATTGCAGATTCGCTATCAACAGGCGATCTAGTAATATCGGCTGATGCCACACCCCCGCAGTCCAACCGACGGTTGATCGCCACCAAGGCCGTGTTCGTCAACGAGCTCAACTCCAACACAATACAAAACGCCGTGCACGTTTACTCCGATTCCAACAATAATAATCACAGGTTGCTTACTGTGGTTGTTGTTGTTGTTGTTAATTTGTTGTTGTTGTAGTGAATAAAACGCATAAAACTGGCAGACAACAACTATCAGTAAAAGTATTTGTGCCGATTTCACAATTACTCTATCCATATAAAACAAGTTGTTAGGTTAGTTTGTTGTCTTACTTCTTTAGTTTCTTCGTCCTCAAGCAATTTATTCGCACCTTTATGTATTGTATAATTTTTTCAAGTTTTATTATCTCGTGAAAACAATATGTTATGTTGGTACGTGGTACCCCTGTTTTTATACCAAAAGTGACTGGTGCAAATTACTGTAGTATTTCTATTGGTCGGGAGCTTTTGGACTAAGTTTTGTTCAATTGAAATGTTTGAACAGTGGTACCACTGCTGTGTGTTTGTTTGCTTAAATAGTTAGCTTTTGCAATCGTATTTCACTGCGATGTGGTATTTAAAATTGGCAATTTCAATATTATGTGCACCTTCTATTTTGAGCTCTGTCCACCAAGCAGCAACTCACATGACTCATGTATTTTCCTACAAAAAAGTTTGCTGTACTTTCAATGCCGGTGCCGGAATATTTTCAGTTGAAAAAAAGTATTGTTTAGGTTGCTCAATACATACATTTTGTTGTCATTCAGTTTTATACTTCACTCCGAAAGTAGTTTCATTAATTGTATAGTTTAATTGTTGAAAAGAAAAATTAATTGCAGCTTGCCTCCAAGTACTGTGGAATTGACGACGTCCGAAGGCCAACAGCCTCAATCAGCCGTCCAAACCCTGAATACAACCGTCATATACGAGTCCGAACTGCCGTTTCCCGATCCGGAGAACAGGTCCAGTTAACGATTTGCTTTGTAAAATAAAAATATGTGTTAATTTCGTTTCATTTTCTATAATATAAGGATAAAATGTGAGGGACTGAGGGTAATAATGAGTTGTTCCTGAAACTGTCTTTCTTTTGTGTTTTTCTGTGCCTGCAAATTAAAATATTTATATTTTTCGACTTTGTCTAGTTTTGGTCTGTTCTGTTATGTAAGTTACTTTCATCAGAATGACAAAAAATGTCAACTTTATGCAAGTGTACATTGAATGGTTGGATTCACTGTTGGCTATTTCAATATTTCGTTCGTTATGTGGTTTTATACAGTGGTGGGCAGCGGGGGGGGGGGGGGGCGGGGGGGGGCGCCCCCCCCCCCAAAACAGGGCGGGAGGGTGCCCTTGATCGATCGACCGTAAGAGAGATTTTCAGAATTGACCCATTGACCGTAACGGTCAAAACTTGAGAGAATTTACTATCAAAATGACCTAAAATTACACGAAATCGCCTAAAAACGACCAAAAATTGGTCAAAAACTTTTCAAGTTTTAAATTTTTTTAAAAAAATTGGTTGAAAACGTTTCAAATTTAAAAAAATCGACCAAAAATTAGTCGAAAACTTTTCAAGTTTTAAAATCAGTGTTCGTTGGATCGATTCGATGCACGATACGATGATTGATGTATGGTGCTGGATGATATACTCAGTACTGTATTATCAACAAACAGTGCGCGCCACTGGATACGTTTCTAATACAAATCAGTGGGCTAAATGCAGAAGTTTCGACGCTGTGCACTCAACTTGTCAGTTTTCAGATCTTTCTGATACAAATCTGCGGGCTTCAAAATGCAAAAATTTCGGCGCTGGGCGCCACTATGCCTGTCAATTTTCAGCTATGTTTCCAATACTAATCAATGGGCTTCAGATGCTAAGAATTCGGAGCTGTGCACCACTCAGCCTGCCAGTTTTCAAATATGTTTCTAATACAAATCAGGCACTTCAAATGTTAAAATTTCGGCGCTGCGCGCCAGTCAGCCTGGCAGTTTCCAGATATGTTTCCTATACGAATCAGCGGGCTTCAAAATGCTTGAGTTCCGACGCTGTGCGCCACTCAGCCTGTCAGTTTTCAGATATGTTTCTAATACAAATCAGCACGCTTCAAATGCCAAAATTTCGACGCTACGCGCCACTCAGTTTGTCAGGTTTCAAATAAGTTTCTAATACAAATCAGCGGGCTTCAAAATGCCAAAATTTCGGCGCTGCGCGCCAGTCAACCTGTCAGTTTCCAGATATGTTTCTAATACAAATCAGCGCGCTTCAAATGCCAAAATTTCGGCGCTGCGCGCCAGTCAGCCTGTCAGTTTTCAGATATGTTTCTTATACAAATCGGCGGGCTTCAAAATGCTTAAGTTTTGACGCTTTGCGCATCTCAGCCTGTCAGTTTTCAGACACGTTTCTAATACTAATCAACGGGCTTCAAAATGCAAAAAAATTCAGCGCTACGCGCCAATCAGCCTGTCAGGTTTCAGATATGCTTCTAATACAAATCAGCGGGCTTCAAAATGCCAAAATTTCGACGCCGTGCTGTCAATTTTCTGTTATGTTTCTTATACAAATCAGCGGCTTTCAAAATGCCGAAATTTCGGTCATTATTTCAAGCCATTACTGATGTTTTTGAGTTAAAAATTCGACTTCATTTAATGTTGACCGTCATGCCCCCCCCCAAAATCGAAACCCGGGAGGGTGCCTGACCGTAAGACCGATTTTTGAAAAAGTGTATGACCGTAACGCCATTTTGGCCAAATTCGCTGCCCACCACTGGTTTTATATGCAGGTTATTAAATCTTGGCGATCCATCATTGGGTAATATGACGATGGTGTCTGCGCAAGGTGTGCAGTCCAATATACCGGTCTTGCTGGACACGTCCCATCGCAATGACTCGTCCATGTCCATGGGCACCGCTTCTGAGGGTGGCGAGCATCGGGAACAACCCACTCATCTGCACCATAATACAAATACACACATGAGTCGGTTCAAGGTTGGATGGTGCCAGTTCAGACTATATTGTTCAGCCCACCGCTAAATTTTTTTTTTGAAAAAATTTATTCACAACGTATGTGCTTAGTAATTTACATTAAACTGATACTGATCTGATCTAATGAATCCTTCATGTACTTGTACATTAACAATTTTGTTCATTTCATTTATTGATTTGATATATTGCAGTTGGTGCACGTGGATGCCCGTTTCCAACGCGGTCGATGGAAATGCTATGATTTCAAAGAGAAGGAGGACACGCACAAAACAGATATGATCGAGTTCGAATCCACAAAGAAAGATGGTTGGCTAAAAAAATTATGTCTTATTTGGTTGTTACTGTCAGGGGTGGGCCGCTGGGGGGGTAGGGGTGGGTTACCCCCCCCCCACTTTTCAGGGTCGGCGGGTAGCCTACCCCTCCCCCCTAGACAAAAATTTAGGTCGCCTCCCCCCCCCCTACTCGAAATTTTTGAGAAAATTGACCTGAAAACCTCGATTTTGAGGCTCATTTTTCAAAAATTTTTGGCTGTGAGAATTTTTTTTCGAACAAACACGTTTTCTGGGTCAATTTTATTGGTTAAAACCTGAAAAAACCGGTACATGTGATGTTTATACCCTATAATAGAAGATTTTTTTTAGCAAAAACAAACATAAAACAAAGCTTTTTTGCGAAATTTTTTTTTCCTACCCCCCTCTACCCGACCTTACCCCCCCCCACTTTGCGGACAGGGCGGGTAGGACGGGGTTTTCGGTCGGCTACCCCCCCCCCACCCCCTGCAAAGTGCCAAAAAACCCGGCCCACCCCTGGTTACTGTCATTATAATAGTTTCACATCCCACTCACATTCCACATTTTCATTCCGACATTCCACTTGTTTTTGTTGATCAACCTTTTCAAACAACCATCCACCCCAATCTGACCTCTCCTATATCATGCTTATACTTCGGCCCGATTAACAGAGTTGAATACTCGCTATTTTCTTATAGTTTGTCTAATCACGTCTTAAGTTGGATAAAAACAGTTTTCTCAACCAGAAGATTAAATATCGAGTATACAATAAACATCTGTGTTGAACGATAAGTTGGAGATCCAAATTCAACTATTATTTATTGTCTCCTCAAGTAAATATCTAACAAACTAACATGGATCAAATGGAATATCGAACAAAACAATAAAGCTCCTGATATTGCAAATTGGTTGCCCTGCCCCAGTACTAAGTCAATGTGATATTTGTGTGTGCAGCCGGAGAGATGTCGACAGCCAAAAGCTGGCATTGCGCCGGATCACCTCGTGATTTTGCCCTGTCGACGGGATGTGTGGATGACGGCGGGCAGACTCCGTTGTCTCCTGCTATTTCCATCACCAATCGACGTAAGTATTGATTGGCGTGGCACATCACACCGATTTCGGGCTCGAGCACTTGTTTCATGATAATTGCAACTTAATGGCAATTTATAATTTCATAATTTTCGTTGGTTATGTGACGTTGTTCCGAGTCCGAATCGCTTCATCGTTTTCGTATAGTAGCGGTTGAATTACTCTTCTGTAGAAGTATAGCGCCTTTGCCGAAATGCGCGCTCAAAATTTTTTTATTTGAATATTTGCAGTTTCAACGTTTATTGTAGCTTGGCAGAGGCGATTAAGTAAAGTTATAGTTCAGTTCTCTACGGAATAGTAGTTCAATTTTCACTAAATGTAGCTGTTGTTCGCTGTGTTACCTGCTGTCCGTCGTGGTTCATATCTAGCGTTTTGCTTTCCTGCAGCGTTAGCCATGTTTTAATATGAAACGTCGTGGATTTTACAGGAAAATTTTTAGTAAATAGGCTGTTCCTGTAGTGCAGTTTTTGCGAACGTTTTGTCAATTGTGGCATTCCAACATTAGTTCTCCAATCACCTAGTACCTGCAGAGATAGGTCGCTGAGGGGGGGTAGGGGTTTACCCCCCCCTTACTTTTCAGGGTCGGCGGGTAGTCTACCCCCTAGACAAAATTTTAGGTCGCCTACCCCCTCCCCCCGACTCGAAATTTTTGAGAAAATCGGCCTCAAAACCTCGATTTTAAGGTTTATTTTTCAAAAATTTTTGGCTGCGAGAATCTTTTTTGAACAAACACGTTTTCAGGGTCAACTTTTCTCGTTAAAACCTGAAAAAAGCGGTTCATGTGATGTTTATACCTTATAATATGAGATTTTTCAGCAAAAACTTTTTCTACCCCCCCCCCCCCCCCCTACCCGACCTCACCCCCCCCCTCTACCCGACCTCACCCCCCCCCTGCCCGGCCTCGCCTCCCCCCCCCCCCCACTTTTCGGACTGGGTGGGTAGAAAGGGATTTTCTGTCGGCTACCCCCCCCCCCAAACGCGAAAAAACCCGGCCCACCCCTGGGTACCTGTCATATGATATTCATCAATTTATGCCTGATAAACTGTTTTCTGGTGGTTTCAGTGCTGTTCGGTTTGGAGTACGATCATGAAAAAAGTATGATAATCACTTGTAATACTTATCTAAGCTTGTATTCTACTAATGACTTATAACAATTCTGCTTAATTATCCATAATTATGATCATTAGTGTTCAGGTATGATAATGATCCGCAGATTACAATTCAATTCAAGCCTCCGATGAGCTGTTTTTTTGTTGTTGTCTCACACAATTTTTGCAGATATAACATATATTTCATTTAACTGTGATTTAATGCATATCCTCGTTTTTTTCGCATGTTTGTTATATGATTTGCTGTTCTGATTGTCAACCAACGCTCGGACAATGTGTGTATGAAACTTAGCCTAGCCGTTGAGTTCCCAACAGCTTCAACGAGTATTGAGCCATTTTTATATTCGGGGTTGCGTGGTGCCGTTCAGCTAATTAAATGCCTGACTCACTGAATCATGGATGTGGTAGTTTTTGTCGTTCAGTGCTTACTTCATTGTTGAGGTAAATTCTACAACATTCATGAAGGACTTGAAATGCTTGGTTTCAGACAGAACGTCGTCGAATGCGTCTCGGTCGAGTCAGGATGATGCAGCGACCAAGGCGAAGGAGGCGGCAACGGCAAACAAGACGGCCGAAAATAACCACAAAGACAAGCAGGCTAACAACGGTGATCATAATGAAGCTGGCAAACATCCAGACGGGGATGCTAAGAAAGATCCCAAGCTCAAATCGGCTATGCAAGACCAGGTTAGATTGGCCGTAGTAATATTTTAGGTTTGTTTTGTTCCATTACGCATTGTGAGGACGGAGGAGGAAACAACGACGGTGCGCATTCCACCTTGATTTGGTAAATCGCGTTATATTTTTTCATGCAATTAGTTGAACATTGTGATTGCAGGGTGAGCACAAGCCACGACCGCAGGTAAATTCGGGTCATTCACTCAATAATGCGTTCAATATTTCATTTGTGGTCGGGTTTTTTCTAATTTACAAGGGTTACAAAACGCCAACACTTCGATCTGTATCTGATCAACAAAATGTGATCAACATACATTCTACAGCAAATCTAGTGTGGTCGTTTTTGGTCCACCCTGTAGATTACTAAATCTTAAAACAGACGTGTGGTGAAATAGCATCATCATAATGAATAGTTCCAATTATCATTTATTTTAATAATTTACTTAGTATCACGCCAGCCAAATTATTATATACTCAATAATATTCAATGTGATGTTGTAATTGTCATTGTAATGCACCCTAAAATTATGTTTGTTTTGTTGTTGTATAAATTTGAATATGCATTTTCTATTCAAACTTGAAATGGATTGCAATGCGCAGGTTAAATTTCGTCTGGGCAGCAGTGATTTGGTGATGCCGATGGTTACGGCAACACCGGAGCAGATGGCGGCCATGATCCGGGACGGTGGTATTGCCGAGCGCGATGAAGACGACGTCCAGCAGCAGCAACTGACCAAGCCCGCTGTTTTCAATTTGTCCGAAAGCTCGAGCAGTATTGCTACTGGTTAGTCAGATTGAATTTGTCAGTAATTCTTTATATGAATGATTGGCGATCCCAATGGGAGGCGAATTATTTCAAAGAAGGGAATTGGGCAGTTTGAAAGCCATTTTACTACACCTGCTCAAGGAACAAATTCTACTTTTTCGAAATGCCAAGGGGGGGGGATTGACACTTTCTCGTTCTCTAGTGGTATGAATCCATAATCCATGTATATGTCATTATTTATACCAAAGTTGTGGTTCATCATGTAAGCTATGAGGAAGTTTATGCTTTCAGCGCAGTCTAGTTCGCCCGTCACCCCGTCAGGTCCATCGCATACGTCTTCAGTGGTGGTAACCTCGGTGACCACTTCGCACCCACCACCACCCTCGCCCAACACATCCGTCACTGCAACAACCGCAACCGCTGGCTCAAGGTTTCAGGTGGGTTCTGGTTATTCGTTCAAGTTACTAGTGGTGCATCTGTATCTGTAAGTTATTCTCAATTGAATTTGTCTGTAAATTATTCACAATGAATTCTCAATTGAATTTATACAGTTAGTGACCGTTTTATTTGTTGCAGGTCGAACCGACACAAGTTACCGGCGTTCTGCCGGCTGCACCAGCACCATCCGTGTCACGATTCCATGTGTCCACGGTCAGCGAGAGGCCGGTTGATACACAGGTAGAATATGATCTTATGGTTTTTGCCTAACCGTATCTCTTAGGCTACGCGATTCAAACTTATGTTGTTTTCATCTTGAATATTTACTTTGAAGTAATTTCAGACCACAACCATAGCTGGAATGAGGTCCAAACCTGAAGTTGTGAACAGCCAAGCGCCTTCGATCGCCAAACAGCAGCAAAGGCAACAAATGATACAACAGCAATTATCCGTTACCACCACACAAAGTTTGTTTGTTTCTTCTGTTTACTGATTGTGTACTGTAAGTGTAACAGGTATGTGTGGTAAACTTGCATTAAATTCAATGCACAATCGGTAATGCATGTTTCAGCTATGGTGTCTCCACCTGGCGACCCTGTGGACGGCAACACCATGTCGACGTCGACTGTCTCAATTACCGGTTAGGCGGTTAATACTCAATATTTCTGAATTCTGTCGTTTGATTAGATAAATACACATTTTAGTATCTTCTTATGTACATGAAGTAATCAAGAATATTCATGAAACATTATGTAAGTAAATTGTGTTTATCTTATGTAAGTAAATTGTGTTTATCAGCTACGACGCCAGCACCAGCACCATCGCCAGCTGTGGCCGTTTCTCGGGTCACCACTCTTCCCATACCCGGATCGCCTGTTGATGAGCCAGGTTACCAAACCACATTCTGCTGTATTATTTTCTGCCTGATTGGAATAAACTGAATTCGATGCAATCATATAGGTTCATTCAGTCTGACCAAAATCCTCTACATTCGTGTGTACATTGTAGACATTCGCCATCCCTGTTTCAGGTGTAACATCGGTACCCAACTCGACACCCGTAGCGGCTTCTTCCGTGACTGGTTTGGCACATGCAAATGCCAACCTTCTGAGCATTGCCGCGTCTTCACCGTTAACCGTTCAACAACAGCAACAGCAGCAGCAACAACAACAACAACAACAACAACAACAACAACAACAACAACAATATCAACATTTGCCACAGTCACAGTTACAACAGATACAGCAGCAACAAACTCCACTGCCGTTTGTGTCATCGCATGATCGTTCTTGGCTGGTTGCCCATCTGTTGCCTGGCAGAATACCGCCCAGTCACAGTCCAAGTGCCCATACTCTGCCCACTGGTTGGTCTTGGTGCCATTTTGTTAGGGTGGGCCAAAAGGTTCCAAATTCAAATGCCAATAACTGAAAGAATCGTTGACTATTTTTGCAGCGTATTAGGTCCAAAATGGTTCAATTCAACTTTGAGATAATAACGTTCGAACTAGGAAACTGTTTAGACAACCATGTACACTGCTTTATTTTGTTGTAGTTTTTTGTTTACTTTCTGTACAAACTGGATTACTAAGTTGTCCGTAATTCAGTTTTGACCTTCTAGTTCTAAATTAATCAGAGTATCTTGATATATGTATTTGTATTTTCAGCACCCGGCGCTGTTGCGCTCACCAACCCGCAAGAGCTGTTTGACCAGGATCAGATCGGGTTGGTTTTTTCAATTTTTCGGTTCTATTATACCCTTGTAATTTTTTATTGCCCGATGACTTCCCAGGTCACATTTTGTCACATTTTAACACGCTTGTTAATCGACGTTTTTGCCAATTTTTTGTTAGTACACGTTGAATAAGAGAATGAACGGGTTATATTTGACTCTACAACAAATAACTATTGTTTGTATTATTAACATTAACATTGCGTAGAAAAGCATTTTCTTACTTAACAATTCGATTTTTTTTTCACTCGGGGTCAGCAGCATTCGTTTATATGCAAAACAAAATGTATACAGTTCAGTAGGAAATACAAAAAAACTTATCTTTGTACGTAGTTTGTGTTTCGCATTGTTCGAACATGTGAATCCGACAATCGTAACAACTTTAAATAGTCAGTTGAGGTACCATTGTCAACTCATCAGTATTTGATTAGTTACACGTGAATCCAATAATGAATTCACATACGATTACCACTGATAAACTTGCTCAATTTTGGAGCCAACTCTGAAGCTGTAGTGTCGAACCACATCCCGGGGATAGCAGAAAAAATCTCAACAACATTTCTCTCACGTATGTGGTTCACCGATGTTCTAAATTGAAGGTATTACAAACAAACGAACGTATTGCTATCATTGCGATGATTATGATAACGGACAGATTGTGAACAGGTATGTTGCGTTCTCGGAAGTACCCGACTCTTTACTCAGCATCGCTCTATTATCCATCCCCTCCTGTTCTACCTGCCGCGCGCCTGCAAGTTGATCTAAACCGGTCAGGCACTCGCTTTCTCATTGAAAGAAAACGCACTCACCTGGAGTCAGTCTCATTGGTCCCGATTGATCGTTTCCGCATGGGGCGGGCGGGTGGCTATTCAAAATTGTTTTATTCACGTGCACTTTCATCTAAAACTCAATGTTTAATAAATTTCTGTTATGAGTTAGGCAATAAAAACAGTAACCCCTGGCCTAAACAATGAAACAGATTTTATTTTCCGCCACCAAACACCCGATTAAATCAGTGCCTGTTGTTCCGTCTATTAGTTCAACCGATTGTTTTTGTTAATCGTAAACGAGGAACTGCGAGGCCGCTGGCCCATAATATATTTGTTTAAGTTTTAATACCTGTAATGGCTGTAAAATGTGCAAACTTATGTGATATTGTAACTTTTTTGGTATATTACGCAGCGCATGTATTAGTTAGCTAAATATGTCGGCTACAACGTGTTCGAGCTACCATTTAGAATTTTGGCTGCTGAATTTTACGGGTTGTAATGTAAGTCTTCAGAAATGTTTTTTACGTAGTATAATGTTGTTCTTGAGTTTCCACAATTGAGGTATTCTTCTCTATTCTCACGAAGCAAGTTCTACCGTAAACTTGAAAAGCGTTGCACTGTAGACAGCTTTTATTTAGAAGCCGGATATTGATAGCTTGCATGCAGAAAAAACCCGGAAAATGGCTTGTTTTGAAGTATTCACACCGCTGTCTCCGCCTACGCTGGTGACCTAGAGACACCCCAGAAAAAGTTTAGACAGTGGAGTGACCGAAATCCATTCCTCACCTGCGATCTTAGCGGCAAAAATCCAGACCCATTCCGGGTCAGTCAACTGTTCTTTCAAGTTCGATTCGATTTCATTTCGCATTCGTGGAAACTCATTATTCACATAAAAACACAACCATCAAGACAAATAATGTGTATTAATTATTTTTAGATTCTTTTGAGTTTAATCTCGTTATGAGCAGAACAGAATAGCAATCTTTTTATGTTACTTTGCTCTTCCGCGATTCCACTTTTTTACATGAACGAAATGACGTTATTTGGCTTGGTGGCCCTCTCCAGTCAAGCCCGAACCCGATACTTTATTTGTGAATCTTTATTTAGCAATTTACTGGGTTCTTACTTTGGTGTATTGTTGGTTGAATTTATTTGGATTTCCCTCAGTTTATTTATAATAATTTTTCAACTCTAGATTTTAACGTTTCATATGTTGAATAAATATATTAGATGTTGTTGTGCCTTTCGTCCGTTCTCGCCCTGTGCCTTGATTGGGCGTTAATACATATTACTTGATAATCTGCAGCCGCAACATCTGGCCATGTCAATTTGTTCTTGTCATTAATGTCAAACAAAACAACGGGTCAAAAGTAACACAAACCGGCAGTTATTTTTCGTTCGGAAACTAGTTATTTGCACATTTTCTGTCCTCAGCATAATCTTCTTTGGAAGAACGAGCCAGTACCGTTTGGTTCATTTGATTAATATCGTTGTTTTGAAGACCCAAACTACACTTGATGCTATCCTCTCCTTGAGATATGGAGGTAGGTTGAGTAATACGATAGATTTTATTGTCGGTTAGGTTATCACTATGGAAGCCAGCAAACGGAAATTGGTGCCAGTCAGCTGACATAGGAGCCGATCAGAGTCGTGTCAAAAACACTCAACTGTGTGCCAATCTTGAGCATTCGCCACCAATCTGCCAAAAGTCCAAAATCATAGATACTGTATGCCAAATTTTTGCCAGTTCACCATAAAGTTGTATATTAACCTGAACTCCTATTTTGCTGTGTAACTGATAGTTGTTCGGATGAATCACTCACTGGACTGAGCTTAGCCAAGCAACTGCAATGCTGCCTGCTTATAATTATGCCAGTTCACAAGTGTAAAGTTTGAAGTCCGGCGTAGCGTATGAAAACACGGCTGTCAGCTGTTGGAAAAGGCCAATTTTCAACTCGAGTAGACTAGTGGAATGGGTTTCGAGACCTCTTCTTGTACTTGATTATATGGAATACTAGCTTGATTTGAACGGTTATTCGGAGTGTGCCGTCTTATTCTGCAGACCGCCCCGCCAGACTGGACTATGTGTCGGCCTCAGTATTACCGTTAACCAAACTTTATTTTATCCGTTTTTGTTTTACAATGTAAACCTTTTGCAGACTGAAAGATCATAGTCTGTTAAATAGCGAAAATTATCATGTTTGATGCATCACTCTCAAAGCCTTGATCAATTCCTGACAATATAGATACGTGAATTTCGGCGGCGTTTCTTGCGTGAGCGTGTAGGCTTTGTATTGGATATGTAAAGTGAAGTGACCAGTACATGTGTATTTGGCGTGACGTAGTTGTCCAGTTGGTGGTGACGTCAGCAATGAAAGAATCTTCAAGTGGTCAGTTACATGGTCGCATGCACAATTACTGTACACAACTGCATATCTGTTTGGTTCGATGTTTGATCCGTGTTGACGTGCAGTGCACATGTAGACATTATTTAGTTTTAGGTTATCGCCGGTGTTAGCTGTTATGCCCTATAATTCGATTTAAGTATTGTTTGTCTCATTAAATTTTGAAACAACCCTAACATTCGATTTTGAAACAACGCTAATTTTATGCCAAGTTCTAAAATTCATGATATGATTCATAATATCATAAAATCAACATGAAACTGAACCGTAATCTCTAATCACTACTGCTTCCTAGTCTAGACCGAATCCTATTTTGCCGGCTATGTGGCTTTGCAGTTAGTGATATTGGATCAAATCAACATAATATTAATATAACAATCAATACTACTCAAAATGATGGTTGTATCGGACCCTGACCACAGTGTCATGTTCAACAAGGACGCTTCGTTCGACCACCATGACATGCTCTTCCAAGACATGGACGATTCCGGCTATCAACAGTACTCGTTACCCGCTTCTTATTCGGAAATCGACACCAAATCCTGGATTAATCATTCACCCGCAAAGTCGATGGCGTAAGTTTATAAAAAGTACAGCGTTTGTCTAGGTTCTTTTTCAACTGAGTATAGTCTGTGAACTTTTGAAGTAAATTTTCGCGTCACTGAATTTTTAGCCTACTATTCAGTATGTGTCAGTTATGGATTGAAAATTTTCCAAGCGGAAGGTCATAAGCTGGTTAACTAAATAGATGAATCTATTTGACTGACTTGTTTCACAAACTCGTGTTCAAATATTCTGTCCTGAACACATCACTTCCTCGTGGTAAAAGCACGTGCTTGGATCGGTCAAAAACGTTGCTTATTCTAAACGGTGATGGCACCAAAGTTGGGTTGCACTTCAAGTAGAACTGGTTACGGCGCGGATGAGAACCAATTGAAACGTAGAATCGCCTGCGTTCAGTGAAGTGGGTTGTGTGTGATAGCCTTCGTAGTTGTTTTATAATCACACGCCAATTGGTTGTCGGGGTTGTCGGAGTCCGAAGTTTACAACAATAATGTTGATCATGTAGTGATTGGACTGAATCGCGGGTTATTACTACGCGTTTGGTGTGTGTGTGTGTGCCAATGACAACCACCACCAATATATGCAGTGCGGTGGGGCAAGTGTCAATGCGAGCTTGTTCACAAATTGATGATTGGTTGCCAGCTTGTTTCTTACTTTCAACTTCCCTTGGCAAGTAAGACTTCCTAGTAGTCCGTCTGGCACATTATATGTTTT
Organism: Daptonema setosum; assembly: GCA_964036265.1. Taxonomy (NCBI): domain Eukaryota; kingdom Metazoa; phylum Nematoda; class Chromadorea; order Monhysterida; family Xyalidae; genus Daptonema; species Daptonema setosum. The sequence goes on from OZ038447.1 coordinate 14,726,582, forward strand.
AATAAAAAACTTTTGTCACTGTGCATGAGCAGAATCACGACCAGAATGTTTGATGTACTGAAGCCACTACCACTTCCTGGGTTGGTTTGATGCAAAATTTTATATATATTTTATGAGGTTTAAAATAACGATTATGGTATAGGAAAACAATATTCGATTTTTAGAACACCAGCGTTTTTCACCATTAAATTTTATTTTTTACAGTTTGTCTGCTTTTTTTGCGCTAGAAGGAACAAGTGGGAACAGTTCCCCGGATAGTTATTGGGTTTTTCCTAAGGAAATAGCAACCAAAACTGAACATAAGTCAACATTTGTCTTACAGTAAGACTCTTAATTACATAATTTCTTAAAAGAAGGCGTCGTTTTTTTCTTTCAAAGTTTTAGTGTAACAACGAATGTGACCAATGCCTGTAAGTAAGTAATTTAAAAAAAAATTCGTTTTTACAAGCAATATTTAGGCAAATTGTAAAAGACACAAAGATTACAGATAGTATCAAATAGAAAGAAGTAATCGATTGGTATTTCAGGAGCCCCACGGGCGGCAGCTCTTTCATGGCTATCGACAGTAAGATCGAGCAGGCAATGGATCTGGTCAAGACGCATCTCATGTATGCAGTCAGGGAAGAGGTCGAACAGCTTAGGCATCGCATTCTACAGCTCGAGAAAACGGTTATTTCATTATAGTATTAATGATTAAAGGGCGGGTTCGTAAACCTTATCTATCACCTGAATCATATTGTATTCAAGCAATTACAGGAAGAAGCATTGAATCGATTAAAATGCCCAACTAACTCATATGCATATTTAGTACATAAATTATTTTGTTTATATTATCGTGTTTTTTTTGTTTCCAGGTAAATCGGCTGGAGACGGAAAACGCTTTTCTTCGTGAGCACGTGAGCGCGGATACGGTGGCTCGAATACAGGTGTCGGTGAACCAGATGATCCAGCAAACAACTACAACTAATGCACAGGTTACTTTATTACTCGTTCATTACATTCCGAGAATTCGCCTTCTGTTTCTAGTTTTCAGTTTTACAAAGTTTGTTACTTAAACAAAGTGGTGTTCATGATTCACATTTACCTTTCACCGACTTTTACTTTTAATATTGTCATTCCTCTATTTTTATACAAAATATTTTACCCGTTCCGTTAACATTCATCAAAATTCATTACTCATTGACTTTGCTTGAACTTAAAAAAAGTGAATTTTTTTCGTGATCGTGTAACATTTTATTTAACGACACTGGATGATAAAATAGGCCAACTCATCTATAACCTGTAATTTTTTTCCGAAAATGTGTATGTTTGATTTTATTTCAGGCGTCAGTATTGAGTCCAACATCTGCACTGCCCATCCCCGGTCAAGTACAACCATTGGCCATTCCACCAATGAACGTGTTTGTGCCCAGCAACCTGCCACCGTCCCAAATATCTGGCCACAGCCAAAACCCGGGTTCGCCAGCGCAAATGGTGCCCAGCCCACTTGCTGTTGTGGCCACCAAACCACCCATACCGCCTTCAAGCCCTCAACCCCCGGCTATCAACTTACCCGGGACACAAACACCCGGTTGGCATGTCGTTTTGAATTTGTTTTCATAATAAAACCTACCCGCTTTTAATATACCACTTCAATCACAATTCTTTATTCAGGGTGGTCTCAGCAAGATGGGCCTTCGCTGACACCCGGTGAATCCATGACCTCCGTTCACAGTAGTATTGGATCCATGCACGTTGGTTAACAGTTATTCCGTGTTATGTCTGTTTCTGGCTGAGTTCAGTTGAGTAAGTAAGTATGACGTTATTATTTAATTAGCTTCTGACCTACCTGTCTTTATCTTCAGGCTCCTAACCCACCAACCACGCCTACTTCGCCTCAGGGCCATTCGCCCATGGTTATCGATGCTTCTCAACAAAATGTTGGTAACGTACCACAACAACTACAGCAGCATATGCAACAACAACAACATCAACAGCAACACATATTGCAACAGCACCAGTTGCAGCAACAGCAACAACTACAACAACTGCAGCAACAACAACAGGTGCAACATCAACAGCAGCAGCTGCGACTTCAGCAAATTCAACAACAACAGCAGCAGCAACAACAACAACAACAGCAGCAGCAGCCGCAGCAACAACAACATCAACAACAGCAGCAACAGCTACCACAGCCGAATGTTGTGTCTAATGATGCGGTCAAACCGAAACCGTCGTAATTGGGATGCATAGCATAGCATTATATGTATATCGTGTTCTTTCAAGATTGTCATCTCCAATTATCTGGGCGTCAATTGTCAGCCATCAGATGTCATTCTTATTTTTATTTCTAATCTGAACATCCGAATCCAAATGTTCGCAATCATAACATATTTATTCAGCTTATGGTTTAACTATTTTGAGTGTGATTATTTGGGTGCCGTTACTGTTCTTGAATTATCCACGTAACCTCCTTCTTCGTCATATTCCCCGCTCTCCAACCTCGTTCACGTTTTACCATATGACGAATCTATTTATCTTAGTATTGGTTGTTCGCTAGAAATTTTGAAAGGGACTAACCAATTTGTCGATTATTTTCTTGTATTGTGTAAATTCACGAAACGCCATACACACAACACCTATACTTTACCGCACAGCAACACGTATTTGCACATTGTGATAAAAATACCTGATATACTTTTTTACTTAATACTGCTCTTTTCACAATAATAACCACGTCACGAAACAACGATTTACGTTGTTTTTGTATTTTTGTTTTCAATTTATTCTTCTTTTCAATGTTAGATCTATATTATTCTTCGTGATTTCTCTATTTTCCTCTTTTCCGTCCTGACCACTAGATACTGTTAAATTTTAAGTGGTTAAATATCAATTAGCATGCTCTGCAATGGCCAATGTTTATAGGATATTATGATTCACAGTATTTAATGGTCATCTAAGTTTTAGCATTTCTTTGTACATATACCCGGGTCGGACTGTTGATAATTCGGTGTAATAACACTCTCAATTACTGGAATACGCCTGTGCTTACTATGGTGCTTACCCTATTTTATAATATACGCGTTGTCGTGCATTTCACACAATATTTTTACAATTACAATTTACCAATATTCAATTGTGCGCCTGTCATGATATGGTTTTGTTTGTTCAACTCTTCCTTATATACGTAAAGTTGTTTTATAGAAATATCTAATGTGTACTGTGTGTATTGAAGATTTTTAAAACTGCAAATATTTTTTTCGTTTACGAACCGAGCCATTTCGCTTCCCCACATTGATTTATTTGTTATTAAACAGATTAGATTGTAACTGTACTGTACTGTTATTGCTCATACTGTTCAATAACTAGCTTACAGTAAATTTGATTATACCCTGTAATACTAGTCAGTGAAAGGCATTACTCAATACTAAGCGTCTTTCTTAACTAATGAATTGTACCGCCCATATTAGAGAATTGTTATATAACCGTACGTAAGTTATTTATGTATTGTATGTATATGAAACACAATCGGATCGGAATGTTCACAAATTAAGGAACTCATCTTCTAATGCAATTATAATAACGTTGATAAGTTTTATTTTTCTTTCCTAACCCTAAGCTTCTTGTAGTATAGATGACTTGTTTATAGCTATTCATCGGTCGATCTTTTATGCGTATTTTATATTTTATTTAAGTATTTTATGATTCTCTATTCTTACGCTAAGCAAAGTATAACTAGCCCTTGAACCGCGCATACCCACGCCCTCATTTTTTCCAGTTATGCCCTTAATATTTTTACATTCATCATCACAGTTATTGCAATTTACGTCAGTGTTTATTAATGACATTAGATTCAGAGACATCTATTCGAGCTATGTGTTCACCGTGCAACTTCTAGTGATCTGCTGTGTACTTATGACCGAGCAAACCCAATAATAATATTGACCTGCGCTTGATACACGCATCATCATCATCATTATTTGAGCGGTTCGCGGTTGTATATTTATATGGACAATAAAATATAAAAACAGTGGTCTGTGTAATTGATTGTGAAATACTTCGTTGAGTGGTTATCGACGACGGGTTTGCAAGACCATGTATCTTATCATTAAGTCATAGATTGTCAACTAAAAACTAGGACAATCGCTGAGTTGAGAAAAGATGTAACTTACCATGTAACCTAACCGCATTGGGCACATGTGCGTCGGGGTCTATCTTAGCAAAATCTATAAAAATATCGGGATTTTAAATGTTGATTACTAAACTAACTTTTGAATATCGTTATTCTTTCACTGCAAATACAATTTTGACCTTTTATTGTTTGCAGAATGACTCGACTACTGTGCATGCTGGTTATATTAACCAGTGTTCTATGTCTGGTTGGCTCTTTTTATTGCTCCTGATTTCGATCTACTGATATTCTGTAAACAAATTTTTGAATGACTAATCATCATCAATAATTCAAACACAACCATGGCAATACTATGCAGGTCGTGGAATCAGCCACCGATCGCAGCCAGTGGGTCGAACCGAACGAACTGCGAACCACAAAGAAGAATAGATCCACCGGGAAAAAGAAGAATGCAGCGGATAAAGTACGGGCCGAGTTGATGGAATTGGAGGAGGGCGGTGATGAGTGGGCAGAATACACGACTGATGCCAACGTGCTCGAATTACTCGAACAGCAAAGGGACGTGCTCACCAGTTGGTTATTTAATATTGTTCTCAAGGAAGTGTATGATAGTGATTAGTTTCAAAATGGTTTACGATACAAACTGAGTGGATTTTTCTGTTATAGTGTTGGGGTTGTGAAATATAAGAGGTATCTGTGTTTAACTATTTTAGTTTTGAATTTTGGTTGTAAACTATGGTTGTATGTTATCAGGTCAGTTCACCTCCAAGCTGACTCCGGTACAACGAATGGTGAGCACATTGGTCGGTGGTTTCAACCGGGCTGGATCTACGTTCGGCAAGAAGTCCAAGGCTGACGAGTCGCACGTCGAACACTTCCAAGCCACCATCAAATTGGATCATGACGACTACAGGGTGCTGAAAAGGTTACAGTTTCATGCAAAAAATTGTTCTTATTATTACTCACTGATCGACATTTCTATGTTTGTCCGTCACGTATATTATAAAAAAGCTGCTTCAGATTTTCTGACAACAGCGATCCCACAACTGGCCAAGTACAGGATGCCATGCAGCTCATCAATGAAATGATTGTTAACGTTGGTTTACACATTTTTGTTTCGCGTTTGTTGGACTGACGTAAACATAATTGCTTATTTAATTGCAGCTGGAAATATCAGATTCTGATGAAGCACAAGACTGGATGGGTGAGCTGATTGCACAAATCATGAATCCTCAGGTTTCATACGCTAGCTCACTCATTAAGACGTTCATTCACTCACTGATCTACAAACTGCTCACTCACTTCTTCACTGACTTATTCAGATCAAACTGAACTGAACTCGTTCATAGTGATATACTTGTTGCGTGACTTTGATGTAAATTTTAAAACTAACGATTATCGAATTGGAATCAATGTGTTGATGATGAGTAAAAATTTCAGTACCTACTGTTGGGCAACGTGGCGTTGTTGATGGTACTGTTTGCCATCATCATGTACCACACAATGCAACTCGACAAATGGCAGTTCTTCTGGCGATTGTTGCTGGTTGTGTTCATGGCCAGTTGTGTCTGGACCTGGCTGCACATGTACAAGGTGGAGAAGAAACCTTTCAACTTTTAATCATAATTCAGTTGTAATTTTTTAGTTTCTCAGAAAATTTCGGCTCTGAATTTTTCATGTTTTCATCGAAATTGTAGGAAAAGCAAGCTGAAATGCAAGCTCGTTGGGCGAAGCGTCACATCCCGACCGCGTGCCAACAGCAGGTGGAATTGTCGGCACCACTGGCTTTAATCAAGTACCTGAAGTCGACTGTACAATTGCCTGAACCCGATGAATGTACCGAGTACCATAAGGTTTAAAGCAAATATGATACTTAATTTAAGTGTAATTATTAAAACGTGCTCCTGAATATGCTAAATAACTGGTCATCATCATTCTCGCTCAAATGTTAGACTACTGGATAGATACAAGTGATCATGTCAGACATGCATTCTGCCTTTTGTAACACTGTATTTGTATTCAGGATCTGCTTATCGACCCGATCTATGAAGTGCCACCCACGATGGCTTTCTCGCGCACATGCACCTCGTTCTTGTTGGAACCACTTCAACATATCGGTTAGATAATATTTTACCTAGTTATGACCGGATTGATTGTTATGACTTACTTAATCTTTCAGCACACCACATCTCTCTGTTCATCCAGCACTTGTTCAAAGACCTGCCCTTTCAATACTACCCGATCGCTCTGCTGCTCACCGTCCTGCTCGTGCTGATCCCATTGTTCTGTTGGGCCGGGTACTGCCTTCGACTGCCCCTGGGCATCTACCTGGGTCCGTCAGCCGCTCCACAACCCCTGCCCCTGCCCGTACACCCAATCGCACCCTTGCAACCCTATCAGCCTGCCTCCCTGCCGGCCAACACTTCGCAAAACCAAACGCAGCCGCAAGCGATTGTTCAAAGGTCCCCGTCCAATAAAACGAATGCTCATCAGAGAAAATCCCGATCGGCAGCACCCATCAAGCTTTACGTGAATGATGGCATCAATAACAAGGGTGTGGCTGGAAAACGGGCTTATATACGACTGCAGCAGGTCGTGTCCAGTGACAACGGTAGTGACGGTGGTAGTGATTGCGGCAGCAGAAGTCGCAGTCTCAGTCTCAGCAGGGCTGACAAGTAAAAGTCGCAGTCTCAGTCTCAGCAGGACTGACAAGTAAAAGTCGCAGTCTCAGTCTCAGCAGGACTGACAAGTAAAAGTCGCAGTCTCAGTCTCAGCAGGACTGACAAGTAAAAGTCGCACAAGTCGACCGTGTCAGAAGATTCCTCTTCTTAGTGAAAGGATTGAGATCATGTCAAATTTAGGGTAAAGATAATTTTTTAATGGTTTTTGGACACATTTAGGCAGCATTATCAAATGATAAAGCTGTTGTCAATTGGCTATGTTTCGTTTTTATTAATGTAAGATTTTTAAAGTTCAAATGAATCAATGAGTTTATCGTACCACTTTTAGGCCGATCCTTAACCTGGCCTACCGTGTTTAAAAGTGTTAACTACTTAACTTAGCATAATAGTGGATCAATTTATAGTGAAACAAATGCAAATTATAAACTGTTAAATATAAAAACACTTCATTTATTTACAAATGGCGTTTATTTTTGAAGTCCTAAATATTTCAGTGTTTAAGTCATGATTTTCACGTGTAATTATATGATGAGTATGTTTACTGCTTTAGATGATTTTTGTTTGTTTTTTTTTTAAATTGTTTGACTGACTCATATTTATATTTTAATACTATATCAATGTCTACTCATGATAAGTTATAACCATCGTTCATGTGCTCTTATTGCTCTTATGTTCCCATCATTTTGTTAATATTCTGAATGTTTTATTCTTTATTTCCTGCCCACATGCCCGCTGATATTTGTTTTGAAACTTGAACTGCATTGTACAATTTATAAATTATGAATATTTATTCTGGTCAGCTCGAACTATTGTGCTCAACCCAATACCCTGATGTCTATGGCTTATGTTTCCATGATGATGCTTCTCACTTTTTATTACTCGCTGCTTTTCATGACCAAATGTTTGCCAAATATTTATAGGACCGGTCAATTCGTCATAATTGCCTTAATTTGTACTTTGATTCGTTGTTATGCTTATTATCAAATCAATATTATTGGTTCATGTCTTGGCTAACAAAATAAAAAGCGTAAAATTTATTCCATGGCATGGTTTAATATCTAGACATATTATCTTAGAGTATCAGCGTACTCAGCCATGTGGCATATCTTTGTATGACTTATAATCAATGAATGAACAGTTAGTAAAGTTCAATTTATTAGCGGGCCGTACCGTAACCCTTTGTTTCCTAGCTTTTTTTGGTTTTCACTTATCGTAGGATTGTTCAAACGAAGAATTGTTAAGGGTTGAAATTTTTTTACAATATCCAGATTTTGATTTCCAAATGATGTTCAGTGTGTGTATCGGAATTCATTAATCAATCAGAAACAAGCTCCAGTCGTAGGCAGGCAGTATGCCGCCGGCGCTGTCCAAACGAGTCCAGGTTTGTATCAACTTAATACTATTTTCATTATTATCGCTTCACATGCATTCAGTATTCTCGATAAAAAGTTTTCGGTTCTGACAAACTTATTGTGAAAGTGTTTGCAGAACGAAATCTTATGAGTTTCGGACTTGTTCGTGGACGCAAGAACTGGATTCTGTTTACCGAGAGGATTATCGAATCTAGGACTCGCATTAACTTTTAAATGCTCATAGACTAGTAAATAGATATGTGAGTTCTGGTATATATGTAGGTGTCGTACGTGATCCGTGATGAGCAGGAGCAGCGGCATCGATCGGGCGTCATGTGTCTGCAACATGATCCGGTCTCACAACGATTGTACAGTGGAGGGTGCGACTCAATCATTCGCATTTGGAATCTCAAAAATAAGGTTCTCATTAATAAAAGTTTTCATTCCAATATCAATTCTGTAAAAAAAATTAATGACTGATTGGATACGTCTTATACGTGACAACCCTGGTTTTGCTGACATGTTCACCATATGCAGATGTATCCGTTCCACAATACGATGGAGCACCACACCGACTGGGTCAACGACATTGTGCTGTGTTGCGGGGGCAGAAACCGTTGGTGCCCATTTTGTAACATGCAACATAACATGAATTATTTTATCTTCGGAGCATGAGACTCAAATTTTTATCACATATGATTGTTAAGTCAACGGTTTGTAGCATTTCAGTGATCTCAGCATCAAGTGACACGACGGTGAAGGTGTGGAACGCACAGAAGGGATTTTGCATGTCCACTCTACGCACACATCGGGTTGGTCATCTGTTTCTATATACAACTCCAAGTATGATTGGTTATTGGTTTCGGTAACAATTTGAACATATTTTGCTTAGTTGTTTGGTTGACGTAAACGAAAGTTGTGTTGTGCTGCAGGACTACGTGCGGTGTCTGGCGTACGCCAAAGAACGGGAACACGTGGCCAGTGCCGGATTCGATCGGGCAATATTCCTGTGGGATGTAACCACGTTGACGGCACTCACGGCTTCGAATAATACTGTTACGAGTTGGTTACTTACATCCAATATCCAATGTTACAAGTTGGTTACATCTAATCATACTATCACGAGTAGTTGGTTAATGCAAGACATTATCAGTATTTCGTCCACTTTTTTGCTTGTGTTTGGCTCATTATGCATGCATTGCCGTTTGTTTAGTCTAGTTCGAAACGTAACTTGCGACACATACCCTAACGCGTTGCTCTGGGGTTTCAGCCATTGCCCGTCAGTTTATTCAAATTTATCTGGCCACTGCGAAAACACTATTCTGATATGGTATTAGTGTGCCGCGATGGCTTCAGTATTGCTGAAGTTCCAATAACTATTTCAGCTTCTTCACTGACCGGCACCAAGGACAGCATCTATTCCCTGGCGATGAATGTCAGTGGTTCACTGATCGTGTCGGGTTCGACGGAGAAAGTGCTCCGAGTTTGGGATCCGCGCACGTGTCAGAAGATCATAAAACTTAAGGGACATACGGATAATGTCAGGGCCATCGTACTCAACCGCGACGCCACTCAGGTTCGCCACAGTGCTTTAATATTCAGTCGTTATTTTATTGAATCAATTGTATGGCAATCAATTTTATGGTAATCAACTGTGTGTGAAGTGAATGATGATATATTTCAGAGATATAATGTTATATAGTAGTTTATAATATATAGTTATATATTTTAAGTGTGTCTCGGCATCCAGTGACGGTACGGTGCGTCTATGGAACATTGGTCAGCAACGATGTGTGTCCACAATCAGGTGCCATGTGGGCGGAGTCTGGACGCTGGCCGTGGACCCGAGTTTCAGATGGGTGTATTCGGCGGGCAGGGATCAAAACGTTTATGTCACTGATCTCAATTCACCCGATTCTTCCATGCTGCTCTTCACTGAACAGAGTCCCGTCACCAAGGTTTGCATTTCACTATTATTTGTTAGTCTTCAATTGAATTTATAAAAAAATATTGCAGCTTTTCATTGCTAGTCGTATCTCATAACTTATCTAAGTTATTTGACCTATATTCTCTGTGTGTTTCAGCTGCTCCTAACACACCTTAAATAATTTTTATGCGCAACTTCCGTTTTAGAATGAGTAATTTGACCGTTAATTTGTGTGTGCTTCAGCTGCTCCTAACGGAAACGAACACATCAGATAAGTCAATGTGGGTATCAACAATGTCGTCATCATTGCGTAAATGGTCCATTCCATCCGAAACTACAATTGAGGCACACATGCCCTTGCCGGGACCATTAAATGCGGGTGAAGATGCTCCATTCACTGAAGAAATACCCCACGTTTTTGAGCCGGCTTATACGATTGAGGGTTAGCTTATTTACAACGTTTTTGGTTTTGCATTTGATGTTGCTAACTATGAAAACCTGCTGTTTTCGGTTTGTCAAGAAATGTGTGCGTGTAATGTAATTGTTTAGTATGGTAGTAAAGTGTGTGGGACATTGGTTCAGGTGCACCGTCGATTCGTCAATACACAGTACTCAATGACAAACGCCATATACTCACCAAAGACGCTCACTCAAATGTTGGCCTATGGGATGTTCTCAAGGTCAGTTTCAACTACTTATATATTTATTTATCAAGCATTATGGTGAGTGCACATCATCTGAATATTTAAAATTGAATCTGTTTATAAACCTGGGCCTTTAAAAAATTATACGTGTTTTCATATTTCATGTATATACGAAAAATGTTTTCAGGCCAGTAAAATACAAGATTTCGGATCTGTTGAACTGGATGATCTGTCCCGCGAACTCAACAAGCAGCAGTACGTACCCAGCTGGTTCTCGGTTGACTTGAAGACTGGTGTCAGTTACTTTAATAACTTTATGACTTTTGGACTCACAATTTTCTAACGCCAATAATCCTGTCAGATGCTGCAAATCACACTCGACGAAACGGACTGCTTCTCTGCGTGGGTGTCTTCAAAGGATGGCGACCTGGGAAACCCACCGTCGCAGGAAACTAAAGGTTAAAAATTCGATTTGATTTGATTGTTGATTCAGTAATCAATAGCATTGGTGCACTCCGATTCCAACCTTCTAATCTTATAATCCCTTTATTTCAGTGAACTTGGGTGCGCTGACTTTGCAGGCGTTGTTCGAGCACTGGCCAAAGACAACCAGAGTAGAACATACCGCTCATGGTTGGACACTGTGCCTTTTATGTGTGCTGTATTTAGAATAAGTGTCTGAATGTTCTTAATGAATGATTATTGTAGTATTTTTCATTTTTACAGAAGAACACCAGACACATTACGATACACGATACGCCAATGGGTACTTTAGTGTGCCCGACCACACGCCGCTCGTTATGTGGTTGGTTGTTGTTGTTGTTACTGTTGTTGTTGTTGTTGTTGTTATACGACAGTATGGTTATTGTGGATTACAGTGAGCCAAATGGACGTACGGTGCTGCGCCTACTGTGCAAGGATGCAGCCAACGACACCGAATCAGTGCTCCTTTCTGGTTGGTAACATTTATAACGTACCTGCTTTTTTGCTGGTTTTGTTCGGCATGGTTTATTGATTGATTAGTTAGACAATAACATCTTTGTCTATACCGATTGACTGTTGCAGAAACCATGCCGGTATGGGTGAGTGAAGTCGTGCAGCAGCGGGTACAACCCAAGTACAACAAACTGCCATTCTACCTGCTGCCACATCCCTCCATGGGACAAAAGGCCACTAAAAAGTTATTTGTCTGTGATTTTGTTTTTCAGTTCCGTCTTTTCATTTTCAGAATTGACACTTCTAGCACGAGTAATTTATGTTATATGTAAACTGATAATGGTTTACAGAGACCGTCTGTCGGCGTCAGACATGCTTTCAATGAAGAAGGTAATGGAGCATGTCTGGGAGAAGATACTGCATGCACCACCGCAGCAGGACACCTACTACACCGGTGCATCACAAGAACCACAGGTAATGGAATGTGTTCACCTATATTGTACAAGCAAAACCATTGACATGGAGTTCTTTGCTCCGATGTAGATCATTTCGAAAGACTTCATCAATTTAGTTAACCATCTCGTCTCGTTTTTCTTTCACTTTAATTTGTATTTCAGACGTTGCAACCAGCGCCCCCGCTTCCCGCCAATATCGAGCAAGTCATCGAACTGTATTGCAACGAACAGGTAAAATTTATAGTTTCTATACGATGCACTTTTATATACCGTGAGTGAACAAATTTAGGAAGATTAGCGCACAATACAGGAAAATGTATGAAATGGAAATCTTATTCTGTTTATTGGATTTAAAACGCGTTGCCTGAGAAAATCTACAGGCTGTGGCCCCTCTTATCAAAATTGAGTTCTATAGCGTTTTGGAACCACCCAGGGTAGTGTAACATTTCCGTAAGACCGTTCGGCCCAAAACCGCTTATTTCCAGAAAAATCGAGATTTTAAGATTTTTGACCATGCCCATTTTCAACATGCGACGACGCAACTTTAAACGGCTGCCCTGAACGATAGAGAGCTCGCATGACTAAACAAATAACATATTATGAAACTAGACTTCACTGCGCTCATTTTGAGCCCTATTTGGTGGTTTTTGGATAATTTTTTGGATAAGTGACATCAGCTCAAACTTTTTGTATGTTAATTATTTTGACGAAAACCGTCAAATCGGAGTTGAAAAAGTGAATATAAAAAATTGTGCCCGCCGGATCCAGCCAAACCGAGTATGACACATTGTACCCAGATGATAGGTCGTCCGAATGGAACACACCCACCCCCCCCACATACCCCTTCATTTTCGAGTTATGAGCCAGTTTTTACAAAAAATCGCGAAAAAACGCGATTTTCGCCGTTTTATCGTTCTTGACCAATATTTAGCAGTTCATATGCACATGAAATGTTGTGCTCTCAGTTCCTCAGCAAAACCGCAATACCGAACTGTGTTTCAACTAGACGAGTAACCGACATACAGTTCATTCGAATTCGAAATTCACCATATGTTGTAGAAAAACAGTAAAAATTAGTGTTATTTCGGATGTTTGTGGTACCTTATGTCAACTAACTTTCATAAAATGCTGCATATGGGTTATCCTGATTGTGCTTTACTGACGTAGCATAGAATACACCAGTATAATGATAAAAATGATCGGTTTTTTTAGTCATTTTTACAAATTTACACATTTGCCACAAAATGCATGCGCCGACGCAACTTTAAACGGCTGCCCTGAACGATAAAGAGCTCGCATGACTAAATCAATAACATATTATGAAACTAGACTTCACTGCGCTCATTTTGAGCCTTATTTGGTGGTTTTTGGATAATTTTTTGGATAAGTGACATCAGCTCAAACTTTTTGTATGTTAATTATTTTGACGAAAATCGTCAAATCGGAGTTGAAAAAGTGAATATAAAAAATTGTGCCCGCCGGATCCAGCCAAACCGAGTATGACACACTGTACCCAGATGATAGGTCGTCCGAATGGAACACACCCACCCCCCCCCCCCCCCCCCCACATACCCCTTCATTTTCGAGTTATGAGCCAATTTTTACAAAAAATCGCGAAAAAACGCGATTTTCGCCGTTTTATCGTTCTTGACCAATATTTAGCAGTTCACATGTACCTGAAATGTTGTGCTCTCAGTTCCTCAGCATAACCGCAATACCGAACTGTGTTTCAACTAGACGAGTAACCGACATACAGTTCGTTCGAATTCGAAATTCACCATATGTTGTAGAAAAACAGTAAAAATTAGTGTTATTTCGGATGTTTGTGGTACCTTATGTCAACTAACTTTCATAAAATGCTGCATATGGGTTATTCTGATTGTGCTTTACTGACGTAGCAGTATAACCAGTATAATGTTAAAAATGATCGTATTTTTAGTCATTTTTACAAATTTATTCATTTGCCACAAAATGCATGCAATTATTCAAAAACCACCAAATAGGGCTCAAAATGAGCGCAGTAAAGTCTAGTTTCATAATATGTTATCGGTTTAGTCATGCGAGCTCTCTATCGTTCAGGGCAGCCGTTTAAATTTGCGTCGGCGCATGCATTTTGTGGCAAATGTGTAAATTTGTAAAAATGACTAAAAAACCGATCATTTTTATAATTATACTGGTGTATTCTATGCTACGTCAGTAAAGCACAATCAGGATAACCCATATGCAGCATTTTATGAAAGTTAGTTGACATAAGGTACCACAAACATCCGAAATAACACTAATTTTTACTGTTTTTCTACAACATATGGTGAGTTTCGAATTCGAACGAACTGTATGTCGGTTACTCGTCTAGTTGAAACACAGTTCGGTATTGCGGTTATGCTGAGGAACTGAGAGCACAACATTTCAGGTACATATGAACTGCTAAATATTGGTCAAGAACGATAAAACGGCGAAAATCGCTTTTTTCGCGATTTTTTGTAAAAATTGGCTCATAACTCGAAAATGAAGGGGTATGTGGGGGGGGTGGGTGTGTTCCATTCGGACGACCTATCATCTGGGTACAATGTGTCATACTCGGTTTGGCTGGATCCGGCGGGCACAATTTTTTATATTCACTTTTTCAACTCCGATTTGACGATTTTCGTCAAAATAATTAACATACAAAAAGTTTGAGCTGATGTCACTTATCCAAAAAATTATCCAAAAACCACCAAATAGGGCTCAAAATGAGCGCAGTGAAGTCTAGTTTCATAATATGTTATCGGTTTAGTCATGCGAGCTCTCTATCGTTCAGGGCAGCCGTTTAAAGTTGCGTCGGCGCATGCATTTTGTGGCAAATGTGTAAATTTGTAAAAATGACTAAAAAAACCGATCATTTTTATCATTATACTGGTGTATTCTATGCTACGTCAGTGAAGCACAATCAGGATAACCCATATGCAGCATTTTATGAAAGTTAGTTGACATAAGGTACCACAAACATCCGAAATAACACTAATTTTTACTGTTTTTCTACAACATATGGTGAATTTCGAATTCGAACGAACTGTATGTCGGTTACTCGTCTAGTTGAAACACAGTTCGGTATTGCGGTTATGCTGAGGAACTGAGAGCACAACATTTCAGGTACATATGAACTGCTAAATATTGGTCAAGAACGATAAAACGGCGAAAATCGCGTTTTTTCGCGATTTTTTGTAAAAATTGGCTCATAACTCGAAAATGAAGGGGTATGTGGGGGGGTGGGTGTGTTCCATTCGGACGACCTATCATCTGGGTACAATGTGTCATACTCGGTTTGGCTGGATCCGGCGGGCACAATTTTTTATATTCACTTTTTCAACTCCAATTTGACGATTTTCGTCAAAATAATTAACATACAAAAAGTTTGAGCTGATGTCACTTATCCAAAAAATTATCCAAAAACCACCAAATAGGGCTCAAAATGAGCGCAGTGAAGTCTAGTTTCATAATATGTTATCGGTTTAGTCATGCGAGCTCTCTATCGTTCAGGGCAGCCGTTTAAAGTTGCGTCGGCGCATGCATTTTGTGGCAAATGAGTAAATTTGTAAAAATGACTAAAAAAACCGATCATTTTTATCATTATACTGGTGTATTCTATGCTACGTCAGTAAAGCACAATCAGGATAACCCATATGCAGCATTTTATGAAAGTTAGTTGACATAAGGTACCACAAACATCCGAAATAACACTAATTTTTACTGTTTTTCTACAACATATGGTGAATTTCGAATTCGAACGAACTGTATGTCGGTTACTCGTCTAGTTGAAACACAGTTCGGTATTGCGGTTATGCTGAGGAACTGAGAGCACAACATTTCAGGTACATATGAACTGCTAAATATTGGTCAAGAACAATAAAACGGCGAAAATCGCGTTTTTTTCGCGATTTTTTGTAAAAATTGGCTCATAACTCGAAAATGAAGGGGTATGTGGGGGGGGTGGGTGTGTTCCATTCGGACGACCTATCATCTGGGTACAATGTGTCATACTCGGTTTGGCTGGATCCGGCGGGCACAATTTTTTATATTCACTTTTTCAACTCCGATTTGACGATTTTCGTCAAAATAATTAACATACAAAAAGTTTGAGCTGATGTCACTTATCCAAAAAATTATCCAAAAACCACCAAATAGGGCTCAAAATGAGCGCAGTGAAGTCTAGTTTCATAATATGTTATCGGTTTAGTCATGCGAGCTCTCTATCGTTCAGGGCAGCCGTTTAAAGTTGCGTCGGCGCATGCATTTTGTGGCAAATGAGTAAATTTGTAAAAATGACTAAAAAAACCGATCATTTTTATCATTATACTGGTGTATTCTATGCTACGTCAGTAAAGCACAATCAGGATAACCCATATGCAGCATTTTATGAAAGTCAGTTGACATAAGGTACCACAAACATCCGAAATAACACTAATTTTTACTGTTTTTCTACAACATATGGTGAATTTCGAATTCGAACGAACTGTATGTCGGTTACTCGTCTAGTTGAAACACAGTTCGGTATTGCGGTTATGCTGAGGAACTGAGAGCACAACATTTCAGGTACATATGAACTGCTAAATATTGGTCAAGAACGATAAAACGGCGAAAATCGCGTTTTTTCGCGATTTTTTGTAAAAATTGGCTCATAACTCGAAAATGAAGGGGTATGTGGGGGGGGTGGGTGTGTTCCATTCGGACGACCTATCATCTGGGTACAATGTGTCATACTCGGTTTGGCTGGATCCGGCGGGCACAATTTTTTATATTCACTTTTTCAACTCCGATTTGACGATTTTCGTCAAAATAATTAACATACAAAAAGTTTGAGCTGATGTCACTTATCCAAAAAATTATCCAAAAACCACCAAATAGGGCTCAAAATGAGCGCAGTGAAGTCTAGTTTCATAATATGTTATCGGTTTAGTCATGCGAGCTCTCTATCGTTCAGGGCAGCCGTTTAAAGTTGCGTCGTCGCATGTTGAAAAATGGGCATGGTCAAAAATCTTAAAATCTCGATTTTTCTGGAAATAAGCGGTTTTGGGCCGAACGGTCTTACGGAAATGTTACACTACCCTGGGTGGTTCTAAAACGCTATAGAACTCAATTTTGATAAGAGGGGCCACAATTCCCATACAACCTGTAGATTCTCTCAGGCAACGCGTTTTAAATTAAAAGTGTACATTTATATTTTAGCGACTGGACGTCAACCTGGACCTGCGCACGGTCAAGCACTTTATGTGGAAGTCAGCTGGTGATCTGGTTCTGCACTACAAACGAGTGAAATGATCATGTTAATGACCAAGCAAGAAAGATATAGCTTCAGTGGGTTTTTAAAAAGTCTTAACCCGATAAATCGACTACACTTTATACGGAAGTTCAGTCAATATTAAACCGAGCATATTTATCTCATTCCTTCCTTGCTCATTGTAATATACTGTACAGGTGTTGTGCTTGTTTTTTATTGTGCTATCATTCGTTCGTATTATTTATCCATTTGTATACTGTGATATAAAGAAGCAAATCATGAATACAGAGGACTATCGCAATCAGTTTATTTGTGCACATGTTTTGACATGGACTCCGTACCTAATTCACTTTTTGTTTTATATTATAATCCATGATGCCTAACATGTTTTATCGCTAAGAAATAGGTACTTTAGAGTAAAAAAATTGAAATTATAAACTAAATGGAGAACATAAATTTAGTTATATACCGCTTTTCAGTCGGTTAATAATGGCAACAACGATGGTACCGAACTTGGCTGCTTTGAAAACAGCTGAAATGCCGTCCGACGCGACGACCCAGTATCTGGTGTATTTTTTCAATGCCCAGTTGAGTGACAGTGCCAAACCTGCGTTCGATGCGGGCATTGACGAATGCTATCAGATGATCAACGCTGCCCATAAGTCTGCCAATACCAACCAGCAACTTATGGACAAGTTGCACAAGGTTCGCATTGCTATATCACTCTTACTTTTTGTTTGATGCACTAGCGGAGGAGAAGGGGTGAGAATGGTGGAATTCCCTCTCTTTGGCGGTTAAAAAAGTATAATTCATTCGCTAATGTGTAAGTAGAATGATTCGAAAACTGCCTATTCCCCCTCTCTGATGAAATTTCCCTCCCTTTGAATGATGGGCTTTACTGTAGGTAATTGGCGATTTGTACTCGTTCGTGCAATCATATGAGTCGAACGCTGGATCGTGTATGCCCGATGAGCAGTATGTGTTGCGGGAGCAGCTGCTGCTCAATACACGCTCGCTGCTATTCAACACCATCAGCTGGAAGCTATGCAATGTCATTGAAAAGGTAAGTTGTTTTACATGACCATGATTAACACTGATTGACAAGTTAAGTTAATTTCTTAGTGAATTAGGCACTGCTTCGAGTATGTTTGTGGAACAGTGATTCAATATGAAGTTCCGATTTAAATTTCAGGTTTATTCGATCGGCTTTGCTGCGCTCAAGACGTATACCATGGAAGCCACCATATTAGGTGCAGTTTTGCATGAAACAACACATTTAGGAACAAACTTGTTACTTTTATGGTTTGAGCGGCCAACTTGTAATACATTGTAATTGTTGGTGTTATAAATGCAGGCATGTGACTGATGTATTTCCAGCGGACATTGCAGATCAGAGTTGTTCGTCGAGTGCGGATGAGTGCTCGGGGTGTGGGCGGGCGAGCAGCGAGTGCGTCTGTCTGCACATCACCACACACTTCAATCAGCTCAGGAACATGCTGTCAGTTTACTATCTGGTTTTAGTGAAAATAATCACTACTTAGACAGTTCTACGTTTATTTATCTGATATGTTCAGTTGTTTTTTGTAAACCTATAAGAATAAGGCAGTATAGTCCATGCAGGAAGTCTTGTTACTCAGAAAAGTCATTGACGCGTAGTTTGAATTCAACACGGTTTTTGACGCGCGTTCTAATTCTCGAGAAAACCGTTTTTCAAATACCATTCGAACAAAATATATATAAATGCGTTCAATTCATTTTATTCGTGCGTAACGAGTTTATAAAAGGAGTTTTTGATAACAAGAAACCCTGAGCCTACTTTTAGACAGCAGCTTGGTATCCTGGACGGGGTGTGTGGTGATGCCATTGTGAAGGTGGCCGGGCAGACAATCGATGAGAAGGTGGCTGCCGTCACAACTGCTTCGTTCGATAACCACAACTTTCAGGTGTTGGAAGAAGTTAGTTAATTAGTTTTACTGATGCGATGTATCAGTTATGTACTCAGCCAGTTTAGATCTAACAAGTCAGTTACCTAGCTTTTCTTACACTTTGGTGGAATATAAAAAAAATTATAGTCTCGGTTCAACCAATTTAATGTTTATGGTCATCGCCAACCCGCCAATTATTAATGTTGTCTGACAACATACAACATTCGCTAAATTTGAATTGCATATTACTGACTTGAGTTACGGGTTTGTCAACGGACTGTGAATCGTTATACTTGTAGTGGTTGGAGGACAGCCTGTGCCGTTGGCTGCAGTACTGCGACAAGGATGGCTCAGATGGGTCAAGTCGTCAACGCGCTCTGCTCCATCACCGACTGCACCTCAGCTTTGCACGATCCATAATCGGGCAATTGTTTGACTGCATCGTCGACTACCCCGACTCAAAACCAGCATTATTTGACCTGAAAGACTGTTTGAAACGCGTTTCATTGCGGTCTGAACTTGTGTGCAGTCTGCAGGATGATATCATGAACAGACTGCTGCATCCCGGTCGGTGATTTGCTTGGTTGTCGTTGTAACTTTGTTGTTTTGGTTGTTGTCGCTGTTGTTGTTGTTGTTGTTGTTGTTGATGATGATGTTAATATGATGTATGTTGTTTTTAGGCGTGAACACAACCCAGGTGCTGGTGGCGTACACGCAGGCAGTTAAAAGTCTGCGTCTGGTCGACCCGAGTGGTGTGATAATGGACATTGTATGCCAACCAATCAGACATTACATTCGGTTCGTACATGTTATGTATTGACTCTTATTGAACCAAGACAAGCATGAACTTCAAGTTTGGTCAATTGTAGGCTTTACTACGACACTTTTAAACCCGACTCGAGTGTATCCCCCTTCCCCAACTAAGAAACCTTTGGCTGAACCCAACCCCACTCACCCAAGTCAAAAAGAGCCCGGCCACGACTGATTGCAACTATGATTGTTTTATTATAGTAACCGTTCGGACAGCGTTCGATGTGTCGTATCACTGCTCACTGAACGGGGTCAATTGAATGCCAGTGGCCAGCAGCTCGTTCTCTTCGAGTCCGCAGTCGACGAGGATAACGACGAGTTCAACTGCTACCATAATCAATCAGGCGATCAGGTTGCATTCATTTATGCTTCTTTTGTTTGTGGTTATTGTATGAACCGAAAGTTTTGTTTCACTGACTTGACTGTTCATCGATATATAAATTTGTGCGCCTGTCACAATACAAAGTTCTAATCCTTGAAGTCATTGATGGAATACAATCATATAACTGGTGATCACCATATGAACATAAACATTGAGATATGCACTAGTATTACAGGGTGTGTCAGATCAGAACAATTTACTCGATAAGATGGTAGATATTTATGTATGGTTGCTCGTTCAGAGTATCGGCTACGAAACGGACAACGCCAACGACGACGGCATCTTCGGTGTCAACGGAGCGCACTGGGCCAGATGGAAGCCGGATCCCGTTGATGCTGATCCCGGTTAATACTCATCTCATATTGTTTCACTTTTTTCATAAATAACCATCCTTAATATTACTAGTGGACTAGGGAGGAATGGAAAAGTGGAATTCTTCTCTTCAGTAGTTCCAAAAGGTGGAATTTGTTCTGTAAAGTGGAGTTGAAATGACATCAAAGCTTGTAGTTCACCCCTCTTCGAAACGATTTCCTTCCCTGGAGGTGCCAGTGCTTAAGATCATTTTCAAGTTGTAGTTAGGTCTATGGTAATTTTATCTACCGTGATTGGACTGTTTCGTGATGAAGACTGATAACATGATGCATAATGGTATTGTTTAGGTGAACAGAGTGAATGGCGTCGATCAGCGGACATGGTGTCGATGCTGGTCGGTATATATGGCAGCAGGGAGCTGTTCGTTAATGAATACAGGCAGCTGCTCAGTGAACGGCTACTCAGACAACCCATACATCATGTTCGTTCAACACATGCTTCATTTTCGTTTAACCCATACATCTTATTCGTTTAACCCATATTCATACATCATGTTCGTTCAACCCCATACACCATGTACCAAAAACCATACACGAAACGATTCCTAGAATTTCTATTTCAACTGATGAATTAATTTTCCCATTTTAATATTGTAATTACTGACTTACAGACGGAAACGGAAACGCGTTATCTTGAATTACTGAAGAGCAAATTCGGCGATGCCGAGCTGCACCATTGCGAGGTGATGTTGAAGGACATGAAGGACTCGCAACGAGTCAACGATTACATCAAAGAGACACCTGCATTGAACATGGTTGGTTCCGTTCTTTGATTTGCTTATAAACATGCAATGGTACTTTGTTTGATTCAACAGTACACAACACTTAAAATTATTTTTGTGATTCGATAGTAAATTTTTATTATTGAATCAAAAACGTGTGTTTGTTTTCACAGGCAATTCCCATCAGTGCCCGCATTCTGTCTTCGCACTTCTGGCCCAAACTGCGAGAAGATCGACTGAAGCTGCCCGATTCGATGCAGCACTCGTTGCAACAGTACAAACGTGCTTATGAGACGTTCAAAGTGCGTGGTTATCGTTGTTGTAGTTTTTCGATTGGTTATGGTTACTGTTGTTAGAATTGTTGGATGGATCGTTACCAATGTTAAGGTATCACGCACACTAGAATGGACTGCCAATCTGGGTACTGTGGAGCTCGAACTAGAAATCGGTGGTCAATCGCTGAGTCTGACGGCCACGCCGTTGCAGGCAGCCATTATTCATAAATTTGCTGAAAAGGGTAAGTAACCCGTTGATTTGATTGTTATTGACTCTTGTTGTTGTTTTCTTTCTGTTGCCATTATTTTTTATAACTACTGGCTGCTGTATTTTAATTGAGCTTACTGGCAGACGAGCAAACCCTCCAAATGGTGAATCTCTCCAAAGAGGGGGAATTCGCAGAAATTAGGCCATTTTACGTACACCCTAAAGAATGAACTCTATTTTATAAAACCGCCAAAAAACGGGAGTATTTCACTTTCCCTCCCCTTCTCGTTCACTAGTGGTTGAGCTTGTAATTTTAGAAACGTGGAGCACGGATGAACTGAGCGCATCACTTCATGTGACCACCTCAGCTGTGCGTCGACGACTCACCTTATGTGCACAACTGGGTATAATCAGGGAAACCAATAATAAAGGTTGAGGGATGAATTGCTTGTTTCACATAACAATGTATTTTTATATAACATCTTGAGTTATTTATACGGTATTTGTTCAGGCAACTGGCAACTGTGCGACACCCTGCCCACTCACACCAACCACCAGCTCGCCCAACTGCCTACTGACCTCAGTCAGGAGGAAGACGAAGACGAACAGCAGCAGGTTGGCAGGCCTTATGCTCTTTATTTTGGAACGTCCAGTCACTGGCGGACGAATCAAACCTTCAACTGGCAATTTAAAAGCAAATTATCTACACCTTTAGAAACGAATAAAACTTCCAAAAAGCAGGGATTCCTTGTTTTCCTCCTCTTCTCGTCCGCTAGTGGTTCCTTTACAGTCAGTTCTTATATGATATCATAACAGTTTTTCATCGGTTATGAATTTCTATTGTTTGATTGCAGGCGAACACGGACAATCAACTGGAGTCACTTGAGCAGTACTGGCCGTACGTGCAGAACATGCTCAACTCGCTCAATGCACTTAAAGCCGAACGATTACACACGCTTATCCGCATGTTCAATAGTCCGGGACAGGTTGTTTGTTCACATACTCTAATCTCTATTTTTGTTCACCAGGTTTACTGGCATTTTGAGAAACAGATCAGGTACAGTGAGGTAAAAAAGTATGGTAAAATGTTAAATTTACTGTAAAAATGTTTGGAGCTGTAACTCAGTATAAAACAATTGATATAAATAAAACCAGTTTTTTTTTTCAAGTCAACAATTTAATTTTCGTTAATTTTTGTTTCAACCTGATAAACTCGGAGGGGTCGAGTCAACATATGTTCAGATTTTACATATGTTTTTCACTCACTCGTTTCTCCACTTGCATACATTGATCGCATGTGTTCGACAGTCAGCATGTCAATTCTGGTACAACTACCAGCAATTATTTGTTTGATTGATTGATTACAGGAAGGACCAAGCTTGGAGACCGTAACCACGTTTCTGCAGCGCAAAGTGGCTGCTCAAATGCTCACACATCAAAACGGCCTGTATAAACTGCCCAAAAAGTGATCACGTTACATGTTTGTGCCACCTTCTGATCATTTCCATGTCAATGTGTTTTATCACGATTGTCGCTAGATTTCAGAATAGAAAATTCAACTTTTTTCGATTCACCTGAAATTTTGGTACATTCTGAGTACTCGGGCGGACTGGATTGACATGTTCGTATTCTTCTCTGTTTGTAACATGGTTGTATCGATCGTTCACCATACTCTTCTTTCTTGCTTCGGATCTCGACTCGATTAAATGATATTATCTTCGTTTATTATTCATGTTATACTGTATATATGACTCATGATTCTGCTATTTAATTAAACAAGCAGGAAATGAAGTAATAAAAATCTTGGTTGTTTTGTTTGTAAGCGGCTCAAATAGCATAACAAGTAATTTACTACTTACTGTAGTGTCTGTGTCGTACTGCGACAACAGATCACAGTGTTTATAAGCTGCAACATTCTCATATAATCGTTGCTTTCTTAGAGCAAGTCCAAGAGACGCGAGCACTTTTTGCAATCAACATTTGTACCCAAATTTTGTGGACAAAAAACCTAACTGACTGTCGGTACAAACGCTCTTACCATCAGATTGCATATGAATATGAATACATTAAAGCAAGCCATGCGTTTTGGCACATACAAAATGTATCAACAAAGTGCGCACTATTGGTTCATTGTAGTAGGTAGTAGAGATTTAGCTCAAATCAAATAAAGTCGCCTGTTCAATCACGGAACTTATTTGGTGAATGGCCTATCAGAAAGCACAATAACAAGCAAACATGCAGTTTGGTTACAATAACCAAGTCCTCGACCGGCTAATCATGTTTTTATGTGTATAATTGCCATAAGTAAATATTTGTATAGACTATTTAGCCACTTGATCACGAACTTTAACGTTATTAACAAAGCTGTCCCACGATGGGTGGAAGTCTTTGTCCTTGAAATTTGAGTTGTCCCGTCAATATCGTACCAATGTTTGCTAACGTATCAAATTCACACAATTTACAAGGGTACACTATACAACATATGTAACTTGGGCGTACACGGTTCATGTTTCACCTAACTAGTAAACATGATTGTTGTATCAAGTTTAGGAACTAAATAAAATAGGTTCCTCTCTTCTCTGTGGTTGTATGAAGAGCATCATGAGAGCCTCGTCAACTGTTTCGCTCGTGAGATACTTGCCAACTGTAGTGGAAAACACTTTACATACTCATATACCCAAATGGGCCCGTTGAATGTCAACAAAAACTGATTGCTCGATGGTATAGCTTGAAAACTATCCGGCTGCTGTTTCAGTGCAACTTTCATATCGAGTTTAATCATACCTGCAACATTGAAGTCATTCACATGGCCAGCGTCAAGTTGTGCCGTGCATTTTCTTAGTAAGTGTTTATTTATCGAAAACAGTATGTTTACAATGACAGTACGCATTTGAATTGATTAATATTCGTTGTTACATTGAATTTTTGTGTGCTGTTCAGGCCAGGACTGGAACCGGTGTACATAACTTTGTTTGGTTCGGTCAAATGGTCATTGAACAGTCAACCGGTACTAATTGATTAATTGAGCAGGTGTGTACAACGTTGCAGGATATAAAAAATACATACAGTATTACGAGTAATATTTTCATGTACGTAAACCAGTTTAGCGTAAAAATACATACTTTGTATATAATTACAAAAGTGCCTACATAAATCATGTAAAATTCTTTGTGAAAATTCTTCATGTAGACCACTTTCAGGATTCCTAAATTTCAAGTTAAAACAGAAAGTTTTTCAAACTGTTCGCTGACTTCATCGTATTCTGGTATTGGTTGAGTATGAACTTTCGTAATTCTTTATACCCGGCCAAATCATCATTATATAACTGACAGTTCAGGCGATCAAAAAGTGGAAGGTCACCGTATTTTGCACAGTACAAATTTACGTGACCAACGGCTGACTCCATAATCCAATCAATACATGACACAGTCTGTCAACATTTGGTCATCGAATGTAATTATTCATTTTCAGGTATTAGCACTGAAGTCCTTACCACTCAATCCAATATTCATCATGTCTCGATTGTTGGTGCTCGCATGTGCAGTTTGTTTGCTGGCTGTTCTCTGTTCCGCTCAAAACAGTTGGTTTTACAATTAAGTATTTTTTCTTCTGACGCGAAGATTCATCGCAAAAACTTATGTTTCACACGGTAACATAACAAATATAACAGTAACATTCAATATTTATATCTTACTTCTACCAAAAATATTAAACATGTCGCATTTCAGGCGGCTCCGAAGAGCGTTTGTCAATGAAGAAGCGGCCCGCACGACCGATTGGAGCCAAAGGTATAAATACAAAGATTACTTTTACATGTGACACGCATGCATGAGAACAACAAGCACCTGCATAACGATAGCTTTTTTGAAATAAATTGTGGTCATGTTACTAAAAATCTGTTTCTATTCACATGATGGTTAGGTGACGGGCAGTCCCCAACTTTATATCAATCAATCGCACGCTTCTTCAGCGCACTTGCAATGAAAAAAATAATGCTATAAAATTATCATGTTTCTAGTGAGACTATGATGATCTATTATTAGAGTGCTCATAATGGAAACTCTAAAGATGTATACATTATTACCAGGCTTCCTGACGATCGACGAATACAATGTGGTAAACCAACCGAAAAGTTTGGTGTATCGTCGTGGCATGCCGTGGATGGTGAGCTATGAGGACACGTGGCAGGATAATCAAGCTTCGAAGAGGGGAGGATTCAGACACCCCCGATGGTGATCACCAGATTCACTGATCAACTAATACTCATACAAAAATAACCATAAACTGGTGAACAAACATCTTGAATGGTGAACTTTTTATGATTAACACTGTATGATGAAATGAAATGTGTATAAAATAGTGCTCGGTATCGATACAATATATGCATGGTCGAATAGAAAAAAATCTTCGAATCTAAAACTAACTTTTAATTTTTTGCGTTTCGTATCCGATTGTTGTTTGTATAGTGCAAATAAGTCAACATTGAGGATCTCATGAAAGTTGTTATTAACCAAAATGTTTGCATTGAGTTTTGGGTCAGTCATTCAATGTACACCATTTTCTGCCGGCTTACGGTATTCATGATTACATAAACAAACAAGGTGGGACAAACGTAACTATAAACATATTGGCGGCGATTTTATCAAATAAATCATATGCAGTGTATAAAATAATTTAACCCAGATATACGTAATAACACCTAAAAATTGATTCTAAATGTCTATTTTACTTTATCATAACTTAATTTTAATTTAAACCAGGTTTGCGTATTTTTTTGGTTTTCCTCTTTTAGCGTTTTGTTTGACCTCGAATTCTTATCAAAATCCTCAATGGGTAAGAAATGTAAAGAAAACATTCATTTGTTGAATCAAATTGAGAACTGCAATATTCCAACTTCCCAATATGTCTTGATGGTTCAATTCAGTACAGATGATATGCTAACACCAGTGTATAATTTTTTGAGAAATTTCGAGAAGGGTATAGTTATTTCAAACGACCCTGTAGAACATCGTTCTGGAACACTACATAAATGGCCCATAATCATATTGCGAATCATCCACAATCAATGATTCAACAAGCCTCTGTATTCAGTCAAGCTGAAAAATCCCAATGATGCTTACAGTTTCTTCATAACACATTAAAAAAGCCGCCAACACAGCAAAAATCATGCAGTCAATGTTGAAAACAGTTGTCCTTTATGACTCTTTTCATTCAAATGTGCCAATGTGATTGCAACCACCCACCGCGACCAGTTTTTATACAAACGCGTGCCTCCGCTTCGAACACGTTGTGTTGCCCCAAGTAATTTCCGATCAAATTCAAGCCCACACCATAATGTTAAGAGGTGTCGGATAAAAAAGTTTCATTTGATTTACGCTGTACAAATTTTTTTAGTTTTACCGGGATAACGGTAAGTAGTTAACTTAATTACATTATTCTGTATTAAATACATGAACTTAAATAATAATGTAAGGAAAATAACCATGATTTATTCCTGAAAGTTTAGCTTGAGTCGATAAAGTTACGGTAACCAAAATGGGTTAGAGTGTACACCCAAAAGTGGCCCAAAAGTTTATGTACACGTTTTGACCGTCTTTTTCGCGTGTGTAAAGTCATAAAATTACAACGGGACAATAATGGTCAAATTGGAAAATACCTGAAATTTCCAAAAAATGTCTTCCGTTTTGTTTTCAGATGAGTATTCCACGAGTTGTACACACGAACATATAAAAACACATTCTCATTCTTTTTTACACTTTTTCCCTTATTCATGATTTAAATCATGTGTTGTTCATACTGACTGTGATATTTCAGCATAATTGCGATAAATGAAGTTGAAAAAAATACTAACTAGTGATTCCCGCTACTTCAGATTACCCAGATCAGGCAAGACAGACAAAACATGAAATATTGGCGTTATGCGATACCAGCCCTTTTGACATGCACGTGCAATGAATACAATCGGCTTTTGCATCAGTGCTATTTTCAATGAAAATATTGAATATTCTGCAATTTTTTTATTTATCACCTTCTAACTTACTCTATTGATAGTAAATCATTTCATTGAAAATAGCCCTGATGTAAGCCGATTGTAGTCCACATGCATTTTAATGGGGCTGATATCGCATTTCACGCTGACGGTTCATGTTTTGTCAATCTTGCCTGAACAATGTAATCTGAAGTGCGTGAATTACTATCTCACCATTTGTTTCTATTACTATTTGTAGCAACTAAGCTTGAATATCTCAGTCAGAATGAGGAAAACATGGTATGAAAACCGTGAAAAAAAGGAAAACAAGCTTGTAAAGGAAAAAAAACTTACTTTTTCGTACGTTCGTGTGTATAACTCGTAAAATATTTTTCTGAAAACAAAACGGAAGACATTTTTGGAAATTTCAGGTATTTTCCAGTTCGGTCAAAAAGTGTACACAAACTTTTGGGCCACCCTGTATGTAGTTGAATCGACGTGACTGAGTGTCCACTTCAATCCATTATTCTAAGGCATTTTTTGTACAATCGTGTTTTCTAAAGATCTATCGTTTGACCAAAGTAACCTTTTTGTCAAATGCTAAGATAAACGTTGTCTTTTCACTGCCATGTTCAATAGACATGCGTTTACTGTACGTACCACTTACCATTCATATTCATAAATATCCTCACATATTTAGTATAAAAGGTTGGATAAATAAAAACATATTTCAGATAAACTCGCGCTCCATGAAATCATCGCCCTGAACTCACATCTTATTTTTATACTTATTTCCTCATCTTTACTTACCATTGTCCTATAAACGCACGGTAATGAGAACCGGGAACTATTTCCTTGTTGTTTAAAAAAATGTATGTTGTTTACAGCAATACACGTTGAAAATGGCGAACTGGTCGATGATCTCCTCAGTTGTGTTGTTCGGGCTGCTCGTGCTCGTATACAAAGTCGAGGCCGATCGTTAGTTTAATTAAAATTATTTTCCAAACCATTAGATTTCACTAAATTAGCCTTTCAGTCCCTTTTATTTCTAACTCAAAACCCATCTAACGAAATGGTTGTATGAGAGCCGCCCGAATACGTTCCATTGTGTCTTTAGTGGCTAGAAACATCGCGTAGTTTTATAAGTTGGACACATTTATTATAATAAATAAATTATATGTTTTATAGTTGGACTTATTATAAAGAATTTACTCAAAATTAATTTCGGTTTTAAATGTTTGTCTATTTGGATTGCGTAAATGTAATTGCAGCGTACGTCTCACCGTACAACTACGGTCAGAAGGATGGTCTCAAGCAGTACCTGAGACATGAGTACGGTTTCAAGCGTGGTATGCCCATCATGAATTGGGATGACGACGACACCGAATCGCAGGTGCCGCACAAACGATGACCAGTATTTGCAGATTTTAACACACATCCCAGATGAAGACACGATGTCTGTTTCAACCTTAATTACTTTCATGTAACTCTTTTGTTACCTTGATTTCTGCATTTTACTGGACTGATGCGAACCGTGTGAAATCCTATACAAAAATGCTTACAAGTAACTGTTTTATAACTGATTTTATCCTGTATGTTCGTAGTCTAGTGTTTGAGTTACATGTAACAGTAAAATATTTTATCTCAATAAAACTATTAATCGAATCACACCTGTTTAACCTGACTGTTTTCTCTGGAGCATGACAAACACACACACTGACTTGAATGAATCAACTGCAGACCACATGACAGAGAAACGCAGTTATGAGATACTGTACATGATGATAATGAAATCATCGTACATGATTTCCAAATGCATGTTGAGTGAAAAAAAATTATTAATGCAACATATGTAAAAAATAATAACAACAATTATTAGTGCAACATAATGAAAAAATAAGAACAACAAATTATATTTCGCTATAACTTCTTAAATTATTGAGGTTTCATCAAGCGTCAAGCAGCAAATGAAGCGTCGCACATTTACATGTATGTACAGTATGTTACAAGTATGTATTTACATGTACGTTAGTCTGGAGCGGACGTAAATATAACTATTAAGTTATTACGGTAGTTACTTTTTTTAAGTCTAGACGACAGAGTTGGTTATAAACGGGCTAAAGATAAACATAGATCTCAGCCTCATCAGCTCTTGGTGAATCTTAATTAGTTCCATTGGAGCAATATGTACGTAGCTACACAAGTTATCGACCAATAAGCATCAAGATAAATTATCCACACACAAGAGTACAGAAAGATTGTCTTTGTTATGACTGATTTGAAATTTTTTTGTAGGCCAACAAGTAATCAGCGTAAGATGTCGAGGTTCCGCCAACAAGAACTCAAATTTTAAAACAGGTGAACAAAATGAACAACATGCGGTTACGGTAAATAATTATATTTAATGTCCATTAAATTGGATCAACTGTCCTTAGGTAGTGGTATCAGTCATGTGAACGACTGCTATAACAGTCCATGGCGGCAATTACTGTCTCTCAAGGCGCTTGGATTCAGATAACGAGCATAATGTGTCGTAGAATGACATCATAGAAAAATTTCGAATTTCCGAAGAATTCTGGGCACTGAATCCGTGTTCTCATTGTTAAATCGTGACGTTTCAATACATTACAAACGCAATCGTGTCAATAACAGAGCACATTTAGTTTGTTACATATTTGGTACACCCCGTGCTGTTTCAAACCGTAAATTCCAATGAGAGTGATGAAGACGGATGCAAGGTGGGTTTATATATATTTCTGGTCATGTGTTAGCCGGCCAATCCACGGTTCGAGGTCACACAAGGATAATTAAATAATACCGTGTGATTAATACTGTGCTAAAAACAGCTTGAGTGCAAAAGCAGTTTGTTCCATGACCGTTGTGCCATTAAAACCAACCTGCCAACTTACGAACCTACCCTACCGTAAGCATATCTCAAAGTTTTAAGCGAATACACGTATTAATAATACATAGCTTGTAAGTCCTGTGTTTCAGTTACTGTTTATTTGGGCAGGCGTTTTGTGTTAAAGCCGGTACGTTTTTCAATGTGAATCGGAAACGCGTCATCGTGTGAATGAATGCCTGGATTCATCTATGTAAGCCGTGTATTACATAACATTCCTATATATTCTAAATATACCCTGTATTTTAATGTTAGTGGCGGCTCCAAAAAAGAACAATGGTCATAAATGGAATAACTGAAACGATGTCTGAGTGTTAAGTCAAGACGTGGTATACTGTACATATCTAATTGTGTTTTGTGTTAGTCTGGTGGGTTTGGTGAGCAGATGAGTCTCATCCCTCCTCTATCCTTGCAACAGCGAATAAATCACTTCAGGACCGGAAATTAAGTTCGCCCGATCTGTTAATTCCCAGTATTTTTTGTGTATAATATATTGGGGGAAGCTGTGAGTGCGTGGCTCAGTCACAAAAAAAACGATTACAGTGAATGATGATGATTATGGCACCACTATTAGATTCGCGGAGGTGGTTTAAAAGTGACGTACATATGTGTATTTAGTTCTATATATATTGACATTTCAGTTCATTGGTTCATTGTCAGTTATACCGTTTGTTGTCTGCTTTTGTGTTCAAAACTGGTGGCACTCGAGCGTGGTAGCGTCACATAAATGACAAACTATCTTCTACACTGACAATCATTTTTGTAACACTTATTTAGTTCATGAAATACTTATGACTTTAAAAAGCATTATTTTTGATGTGATGTGACCTATTGTACGCGTCAATTGTGCGAATTGGAAACAGGATTCAGTGTAGTTCCGGCTCGTCTTCTCAAGCAAAAAGTGCAATTCAGAAACATTGCATATTCAATCTGACCTTTATCACTTTCATTTGTATATACCAGTATGCCCTACATTTGCTATTTATTTGCAGTGACTGGGGGTGGGTATGACTCACTGTGGCCAATTAAAATTTATTACTAGGGAAACAAAATTGCCGTCATTTTTTGATTAATTTTTTTAACCAGCATGTTTGGTAGAAGGAACAAGTCAGTTGGGAGTGGGCGGCAGTTTGTTGCTTGCTCATTTGTCAAACCATATACCGTATTTGCACTATAAATAAATATCTTTGCAAAGAGTTTTCTGATTATTAGTTTCTTTTGCGGCGTGAATTGGTGTATTGGGTGGGAGTGATGGAAACACGTGCTCAAAAAGTGGAAGGCATGCATGGTCAGGTCACCCAACACAAGTTACTAACAATAAAATGAACGTATGTGTATTATTTGAAAACGGTAGATTCACTACCCCGATGGTAGGCTTATAAGCTGAAAAAATTTAGAGATTTTACTTGCGTTACATGTAAAACTTACGTCGAATTCTAAGTACTAAGTGCTGTGCTGCTTAACACTTACAATAAACTGACATGGGGCTTTTTTTACTTGGTGCACTGTTATGTAAACCTACGTAGTGTTTCGCTCCGGATTAACCTTTCAAGTAATATACAACAAAAGTTCAATCCAGTTGCATCAGATCTGGACATACATGTATCACCTGAACCTAAAATAATATCGAAATTGATTAGTTACTCTTTAGTTAAATTCAAAATACATATATCAGGAGTGATGATACCATCATGTACAACTTACATTATGTGTATGTATGGGAGTATTTTACTTATGTATGTGAGTACTTAGATAAGTATTTGAGTACATAAGTGAGTACTTATGTATGGAGGTTCATGTCACACACCCCAAAAGTCAGTTCCCATCCCATTCAATATGACGTTTTTTGACCACATGTACATAAACCTCCTCCATACATACGCAGGTATATTTCAACTCAATGATTCAAATAATAATGTCATTATTTTTTGACGTACATTTCGTCCTGTTGGTTTCTGCTGGACTGGATTTTTCTACTTCTTATCACCAATACATACTGTATGTATACCATATATCCATTCACTCGGTAGTCGGTTTATACCCAGAATGGGCAAATATGGAATAAAGACCTTTTTCAGAGTTTATATGTAAGTGAGTAATATATATGTACCAAGAGTGAGTAATCACTGCAATCTTTGAAGGAAATAAATTTTAAGAGATTCAATAAAGTGATAATAAATTGCAATTATCATGACCTAACCACCGGTTGAGGTTAGTGGTGGTCAGTTTAAAGGGTATGTGATGATTTGTGTTCTTCCTGCCATCAAGAGGCTGACGATGATTTTTCCAAGTTTCCCATCAAATGTAGAAAGGGTTTGAGAGAGTTATTTGGTTACTTTAAATTTTAAGTGATTCAATAAAGTGTTAACGAATTGCAATTATCATGACCTAACCAACGGTTGAGGTTAGTGTTGGTCAGGTTGAAGGGTATGTGATGATTTGTGTTCTTCTTGCCAGCAAGAGGGTGACGATGATTTTCCCAAGTTTCCCATCAAATGAAGAAAGGGTTTGAGAGAGTTATTTTGTTACTTTTATACTAAAAAAGCGTGACACACACACATACATTGTCTAATTTATAGATAGATAGATAGATTCCAGTCCAGCTTTCTGGCCGTGAAACATCATCATATGCTGTAAGCCAAAAAATTAAGCCAGTGGGATAAGCAGGAAAGATTAATAATAAAAAACGTTTGACTGAATATCAAAATGATTTTTACCAGATAAAGGTTGCATACGAACTAGCATTTGGAATTGGCACTTAACACGAAAAAATGGTTTATCAGTGATAACCGCAGAACAGTTCACAGCTATATTTGTTCATTACCCGTTGGCTTATGGTCGTTCTAATACTGTGGGTCACCCGATTTAATGAACCGCCTTAGTTACTAACTAGCGTATCACAGCAACTTTCTAAAATAAAACACGGATAGCTGAGTGAATCATCAAGACAAATGATTGGCAGTGAGTGAGTCAGTATGCTCAACGCTCATTTAAGAAAGTTAGTTACTGTACCTTGTATAGATACAGTTACAGTGGGCAGAGCAATCTCAGGTTGTGAATCGTTGCTGGCAAGTACATATATTAATTGATGACTCAAATGTACACATTTTCCCGTTAAAATCTTATTCGCGTTGTTTACAGTTATAATCGCATGTTATACTTCTACTGGAACCAACAAACTCTATGATAATTGGTTTCGATACAAAACGAGAATGAAAGTCCCAACAGGCACTTTGAAGTTTGCAAACAAATTTCACCATCCAAATTGCACCAGTTCTTATGTTGTAGTGTGTACTAGAAAACATGGATTTATTAAATGTCTCTTCCAACGTAAATTAAAAAAGGTTATTTTGACTGTTTTCAAAACACTAATAAAATAATCTAGAGTAACAAGATTCCATTTTGTTGGTTAAATTCAATAAGCATTTCGGCCAATAGTTTGAAAGGTTCGAATCGTTCAACACCTGTTTTGTGGAGACTTCCGTTCCGTTTCAAACTTGTGAATACTGCCGACCTTTAATGACAATGTGCATTATGCTTGATAGTCTGAAACCAAGTACGACCCAGACATCGGGATCGTTTTTACATATGCCACCATTTATACTGGTTCAGTGGTCTATCACTGCCATGGTTGATCCAGCAACTCCATGTACTTCACCTACAAACAGTAATCCAAACAATAGGGTTGCTCTACATATCTTACATTGGTGAAAAGAGGGCAGGTTACAAGCCTATTACACCAAAGGTCCCTGACATATTTTCATATACAGGGTGGCTGTAAAGTAACGACGCGTTTTCCGGCCGCCCATTTCTCAAAAAAATTATATTGTGTGATCAGTGTCTTCATAGTCAAACTTGCGTAAAAACACCTGAAAAATCGAATTATGCGGTCAGATTTGACGTATTATAATGTATTTGTAGGCCTTTTGTGGAATTTCTGTCAAAAAGCAATATTTTTTTACTTCTTGGGTCCTAGACGGAATTTTTTTCCAAAATAAAAGCTTTATAGGATTCTAAAAGTTTACACACTATTTTACAAATCATTTTTAAAAAATCTCACCGCCAAATAACACTATTTGTATTATCTAATGGTGAAAATTAAGCCAGCTTTCACATGTCACTTTTTTACATCAGAATCTTATTTCTGCCTTTTTCACCAATTATCATGCTTTTATGACCCTTAATGGTGTCTTATGACACCAGATTTGTGTTATAGGAGTTATGGAAGTATGATAATCCTACTTAGGACCTAAATCTTTGATTTTCGAAATTTTGGAGTTTTATCGAATTTTGAATTTTTTCTTCATTCATTGAGACTTTTTGGTAGTGAAGTACTATGAATTCTAATTCTTTCATAAATTCTTTAACACAAAACTCAACTTACCATTTGTTTATATCGTTATGAATACTGGTTAAAACCAATTGATACTTAATTCGTATTACTATGGTCAGTTTTCATGGAATTTCGGTCAGTTTTGTTGAAAAATAACGACATTTCCTTTAATTTTCGGGAAAAAATTAATTTGAGCAGTCCTACACTAAAATGAACATCATAATCTGAAATTTCAGCTATGAATACATATAATTGGCATGTAAAAGTTAATCATGCAATACAATAGTTCTGAGAAATAGACGGCCGGAAAACGCGTCGTTACTTTACAGCCACCCTGTATAATGTAAAAATTAAGGAACAATTTCACAAGACAACTCGTTACACGGAGACTGACCTACAGATTTGTAACTTGGGTATAAAATGATTTACGTTCTATAACCCATCATCTCTGATTGTGTTCATTGCCTTACATGGATCTGGGTTTGCTTAGGTACATAATGCTATCTACCCCATAAACCATCAATTTCGAAACGCCCGTGCCTCACGATTCTATTTTACGGCGGAACCTTAATATGATGTCTGTATGACTTAACGAGTTTGGCATTTTGGGGAAGGCATGTTAAATGTCACGGCATTTGATAGGATTGTTCAGTGTCCATCTCATCTGTGCTCTAGTATCTCCAAATCTGTAGTTATCTGGTTTAGGCTAAATTAACGTATCACCAAAGCCCATAGAATAACAATGGATCACGGCGATACGCCGACTGTGACTTACTGTACATTTAGTGTGGTACATAGCAGTAAGTACATACATACATACATATGTACGTAGTTACACATGTATTCCCACTCCGTACACCATTATTATAACCGTTCATAAAATAAATAAATTACAGAAATTTTGTTTCTAGAATCTGTTCGTCGATGATTTTTTGTTTTATTAGATTTTCCAACTACTCATCCGCTATGAAACCAGTCAGACATGTAGTTTCCTATTGTAATCACAATCTCCTTGGCTAGCTTATCTCAAATATGTAGGCGTAACTTACAGACATACAGTACTTATGTCTGCCCTTATGAAAACTTATACAACTCATTTACATGCATAGCACTTTATTATCAAATTCTAGTTAGCAATCTATGGGTTACTGCGGAACTCTTTGATAAAGATTCAGAAAAGTAAAAGTTCCGTAATTGCTCTCCTATTTCTTTTAGAAGTATTTTAGGTTAGTTGTAAAACAGTAAAACGCTATAACAGGAAGAAATTGTGCTCTTTGTCCCGATCTATATTTCTCGTTCTCATCATTTACCGTAAGTTTGTATATTTTTATGTATATCGTGTTTTATTTCAGTAATCTTTTTTTATTTCCCTAATAATTGTTTATTTCAGTAATAATTGTTTATTTCAGTAATAGTGGTTCATTTCAGTACACATGGATTATCTCAGTAACAATGGTTTATTTCAGTTATAATGGCATTAATCGAACTTGTATTTGCGTGGAGTGTGCTGTGTTTGGTGTGCCCTGCCGAACCGATGCCTTCCGTCAACCGACTGTTTCGACTGGCCGTGGCACCCACGATCACGGTACGTTTTACTGATTACTATCAGGTACACAATGCCCTATACCTATTAACTCCAGTTATCTTAGTTGTTTAATATGAATCCGAATTTATATCCGCGTTAACTTCCACAAAAGTGGAGTTCTCCGTTGGTAAATTGGATACTTAACTAGTTGAATAATACAGAGTAATAGTCAAGAATAATATTAGTAAAGCAAACGATTTCTTCATATTCAGGACGACAGCGGTACGGTCTACAAAAACTCGAACTACAGACTGGTGAAATGCCGGGTGGATCCACGTACCAGGAAGATGATGTGCTCCGAAGCCAAACACAGATGATCGTAAGTCAAGTTACATTGACACCGATGTGATCTATTGTTCTATACCATTGCCATGTCGTACATACATATGTATGCCATTGTATGTATCGTTACACAATTATGTAGTGTGCTGCTCGAGGGTCACCATTTGTCACATACTCGTCCCAGTCCAGTACCGGATGCTTTATATGTATATTCAAAGAAGATCATCATGTTACATGAAAATACATACTGTAAGTCATCATAATTTGATCATCCTGTACGTATAGTGATGGTTGGATTACTCTTAAGTAGAAATGAAGAACTTTATCCAAGTTCCTCTGCCAAACTACACTGAGTGCACAAATGAATATTACACATATGCGATATAAAAATTTCAAAACTGACCAATCACCATAAAGCGCACTCTGCGCTGCCGTTGGCTAGTTTGAATTTGTATTTTGCGCTTTTGCTATTTAATTGAGAGCACAGTGTATTTGGGTAGGTTTGTTATGGTAAATTTCCATAATTCTACTGAAGAAACTAATTCAACCGCCAGTTTGCTTGCCTGCTCGACGTTGGGCACCAAAATGTGCCGTATACACTTATGTGTCGTACAATAAAATATTGACCATCGCTATGTACTTTTAATATATGTCTAAAAATTAGTTAGTTAGCTGAAATTTAGTTATAAGCATTTTGTTAGAACAAAGATCAAGCCGTAAATGAATGCTCTGAAATCATTTGCTAAATCAAGCCTGATTATACGAGTTTCAGGCAGCATGATCATATTTCAAGCTTATAGTGTGCCGACCACAAAGTCAAGAAACACAAACTACTTATCCTGAAAAGCTCAAGTTTATTGAAAGAAGCAGACCTACAATGCAAACTTATCATATGGTGTGACAAATCCCAGTTTATCATTCAAAATCCTGACTATGTTTGACTACCGTAACCTGGTATTCGATTAAGACACGTCCATACATCAACAGCCAATAAAAACCAGTCAATCACACGTTGCATCGAGTAACACGTTAATCTAATTCCACAATTACAAACGCAAATTACAAATGTTCGATTAACGTTTGCAAAAAAAAATCTGTGTAGATTGAGAGAACGCGCATCTTGCCAAATAAACCTGAGAGTACGAACCCATAAACAAACGTTTCATGGAAATTTAATACGATTTGTGGAGTCAAATGATTGATCCAATTTCTAGTAGTTTGCTGTTTGGACTTTTTGCTTGATATTAGTGATGCCCATTTTATGGTGAAAAAAAATATAATTCGCATTTATATTTAGATCATGATACAATAATAATAGAAATGAAGTAATGCAAATCGATCGGATGAATGATTAATGAATGAGTTCAATTCAAATTTATTAAGTCGATTTGACTTTTCGCGGAGTTTTTTTGGCAGTTAACAAGTATTGCCTACTCGTAACTACTCACCTATGGTAAGTGTAAAACAGTTGTGCTATTCGGGAATATAAATTTATAACGATAAAGTTAATGTTATGTATGTATTTACATATCTGCATAACTTTTTAAGGGACGAGTGAATGATTGAATAAATCAATGATTCACTGATTCTAATCACATAAAGTCGTTATCCACATTTTCACATTCAATCAGATGAATAACCAAAACCAGTTTGTTGCGTTGTCTGCGTGAAAAAAGGTACACAAACAATCAAAAACTCATTCGTAGATGTGATTATTTGAAATTGGAAATTTCTGTGCGGTCACTGTGTTTGTGCCAATAAAATGAATTTTCGATTTAGTAAATCATGTAAATCCATGCAACTGTGTTATTCCCTTGCATTTACACAAACGGATTATTTATATTGGTAATGTAATGTTGGTTTCCAAAGTTAAAACTTCAACAGGTAAAACTTCTTCAGTTCTGATTTTTAAGTCAAATCTGGGTTTGCCCTTCGAATTTGCGATTAAACCACCGACAACCAGTAAATTTTGGATATCGCAGTTACCTTAACTTGAAAAAACGTAGTTTCTTTCAAGATGATTGAATTAAAAGACTTAAATAATTTCTTTTGCAATAATTCGTGTTCGTTTTGGAATGCTGATTGCATCACCGATTTCGCAGCCGAAAGTTAGTTGATCGGTTTTGTTTTGTTTATGTTGATAATAATGTTTTCAATGTTTGAACACTGGTTTGGTGCGATGACATTAGTGCGGATGAAAGTATGTTCTAGAATCACGCAACAACCACCCGAATATCATGTATACTTTCTCATTCCCTTCGTATTCACGCAAAATATTGTGACAAAACAAGTAGTAATTTTGTTTTCCAAACTTGAAATAAGATCTGGTGAAATAAATGGTATTGTTGGAAACTAGGATTATAGCGCATTAACATGTTGAGTGAAACAATGGGGCATTACGGGCCGCACTACTGGGCGGCGCACTCAATCTGCATTAATTTCAAATCCATACGTTATGTCTCAACAATTCAAGACTGAGAAACTTAGTTAAGCTTGAGCAGATTTTCATTAAGAAAGTTTTTACCCAGACATTTGTAAGGTACAAAACATAAAAATGTTCATACTTGAAGACTCAGCTTTTGGTTAGTCAATTCGTCATGTATTACAGTTGTGTAGGCCATTCGATCAAGATGATTGTGGTAATGGGCATTGTACCCGATATGTACCATATGTACTACATATACATATATGTATATGTGCATTTTGGGCAGAACGCAATCAAGTATGTATGTAGTGACACATGGTCAATAACGCTAATGCATGTGTTTTGCGTCGCCCAGATAACATGATAATCATATTACATTATAAATAATGAAATTGATTTCGACCACCGCTTGTTATAATGTAATGTGTGTGCGTTGTTAAATTCGATCAAATTATAGCCCATTTAGGGCACATCATTATCGCAGTCACATCAACAACAAGAGTTATTGGTCGAAAACCAGCAGAATTCTCTTTGAGTGTTTGTGCCAGATGTTTGGTTTATATTGTTCAGGTATCCTGGTAAAGTATAAGTCGTCAAAAAGTTTCAAAGTGGAATATTGATTACGATTCACTATTTTTCGATGATTCACAGCATCATTCACATGACCGTGTAATAATGCGCCAGAGTTTACAAACCAATCAATGACTCAAGTCTTTGTTTTAATCAGATTAAATTAATTATTTTATATCACTGTGACAACGAACATGATCAACAAGTTACTTTTCTTAAGTTAGAGAAAAATACACAAAATACACAATGAATCCAATTTCTCACATAAAGATATAAAATTTCGAAATTCAATTTCTGCTGCAATTATTTGAGAAAGAAGAAGAAAATTGGCAGTTTTATTGGTTTTAGAAAGATAAGTGGAAAGGTTGGACGTATTGGTGTAATAAATGGGATGATTGGTCCTCGTTGATTGCTGCATTCCACAACATATAAATAATCTGCCGATCATTGCTATCAATTCTATTATATTATTAGATTTGCTTAGTGGTCAGCGTGGCTTGACTCAACCATTTGTTTGTATATATCAGGGTTAACTTTTTTTTCAATTTTTTTAAGTATATCACTAAATTACTTTGAAAGAGTTTTGAAAAGTCGGTACGCTTAACCTGTTTACAACGAGATTAAGTTTTTACTTTCGCAGCCGTCATCAAAAACATTAACGTGATGGCCATTATCTTTCTATAGTTAGACAATTTTTGGTTTGAACTTGTTTTTATTTACTCTATGTAAAAAATTTCATTCGACGAGTAGGAAGTTAACTCACAATTAATCCGCCTCTATTGAAGAGTTCATAACCCTTCACCGTTTACGAATAATAAGTTAATATTATACAGCAAACAACGCATGTTTATGATGCTATATTTTAGGCATAATTACCTTCATTGAGCACATAATAATATACATAACTCATGCATTATGCTTGTGTACCGATCATATACAGGGTGGTTCAAAGCCGCTTAAACACTATAATGTTGTATGTGAACAAAGGTTTATCCTAAAATGAGTTAGGGATACATTTTGGCATAAAATATTCGTATTTGAAGTATAGGAAAATACTCCGTTCGTTTCGGTCTGTACATGATCTAGTCGCCACTCGCCAGTGTTTATAAGGATCATAAATAAACGAATAAAATTATACGTCTGTATATTCAATTCCCTATCATTATGCCGATGCACCACATAATCAGCGTAATCAAATGAATTTCCTCCGTGCGAATTCGGTGAATAATGAAGTGAATTACTACGAGGCGTCATGGAGTGAATGATGACTGGGCAAAAAGCATATACTCGATCACAAGATTATGTTTTGATACTCGGAGTTTTCAACTAAATACTCGTTGTGTAACTTCTCTAATATACTGTTTATTTGAGAAAAACCTCCTCTCTGGTCATGTTATTAATCCGCTTCTGATGTCATGCATTTTCGAGTGGACTTTGTGCAGCCGAAATGGGCACATCCTCAAGGGAACCCTTAAACATTCACCTGGTCACCGAATATTTTTATTGAATTGTGGCGGATTAGCTGTGGTTGTGGTTG
Organism: Daptonema setosum; assembly: GCA_964036265.1. Lineage (NCBI taxonomy): Eukaryota > Metazoa > Nematoda > Chromadorea > Monhysterida > Xyalidae > Daptonema > Daptonema setosum. The sequence goes on from OZ038447.1 coordinate 14,768,237, forward strand.
TGATAATGTAGGCCATTAAGCTCGGGTCTGCAATTACCCATGGATCATCACATATGCCAGTCACATACTGGTTATATAAAATACATATGTATATTATAGTCGATCAGCGTCAAAATGCAACAATCGAATAATTAACCTAAGTTTATAAAATGACAAAGTTACCATCAGTTTGTGATGCTCGTGTAAATGGTTTAACTATAAACCGATATAATCAATCAATACGATCCAACAAACAACCCCAAGTGGGCAATCACTTTGTTGGGCGATACTCCCTCATTTCGGACCAAATCACTCATCCGATAGCCCGATAAGACATTTTAACATAAAAAGCGCATCCTTCGTCAGTCGTAAAGGGAATTAATCTTACGCGATGGATATCGGTAAATGCTGAGTAATTCGACACAACAATAATCAGGATGTATTGATTATGATTACTTATCTCATTTGTGGCGTCGTAGTAGAATAAGATATTGAAATTGCAATTTGATCAATTTCGCATTGATTTTGACATTTTTGACATGCCCAATATGACGCGGTCAAACGGATTATGTTGTTACGCGTAGTAATTGGTGATTGGATTGCGACAAGTGGCGGATGTCAAAGGTACTAATCCCTGCGTTAACTCTATTCATCCAACTCCGTTCATATTCCTTACACAACAAACGATGCTTTCATAATGATAAGTAATACACCATTTCCATGCGTTCCTTATCCGCTAATAGTTCAGATTAGAGTTATTGATTCGCGAAATATATAATTTCGCATTGATGTATTTATAATAATGGATTATGTTTATACTACGAACAATCACATAGCAATTACCCGGATTAATCAGTTGTGATGACTGATTGTCGGTGATTGGATGAGTTGTTGGATGAGTTGACCTGACTTCCAGATCAGTGCCACAGTCACACATGTTGTTTGGTTTGACATGCCTCTTTGCCACTTGTGACTCGTCGATGCCATACTTGGTTATCCTGTAGTACGGTACCATATTCTCTATATCTTTCTTAACATGGATGTTAATCAACAAAATGTGTTATAATACAAGTTAGCCTGATAAGAGTTGTTGTTGTCATGTATGTAGTGTAATTACTGTATTATAAAACTGGCGAATGATGACTGCGATGGGATGTATCATCCAGGCAATATACAAACACAATTACAGTAATGTGAGCAAATGTGGTGCAAGTTGTGCTGCTGGACTGGTGGAGTGTCCCAAATGCATTGTTGATGTCTGTGCCACCAACATTACATATACCATCACCCACTTCTTGTACCACAATGCCCTATCAACGACCTAACCATTACATAGTGACCTACATACATTCATGGGTCGTACATGTTTTTGATATTTTCCCATGCATATTTAGCTGAGAAATCTTGCTCAAACAAATTTCGTTTGCAATGTGAACAACTTTTCGTTTCCCGTATACCTCTGCATTTCAATGTTCAATTCATCTCTCGGAACCGAAGCGTGAGTGTCTTTTAATCTAATCTAAAGCGTTTAAATAATTGCCAATTTCTTGATCAAGATCGCGATAAGTCATCTGTAGCATTCGTTCCAAGGTCTGTGCGCTCCGTCACTCATTCAGTCACTCATTCAGTCACTCATCCAGTCACTCACTGCCCGGACGGAATGTGATGTCAGGTCATTAATCATTATGAAAACAATCATCAGATGGTGCGACTGGTATGACAGACTGCCTGACCTTGCCACACACTCAGCCGAATCGAGCCCACTCTATAACAACCATTTCGGTGGCAATCAAACTACAAATTAAAAGCTTTCTTTTTCTATACCACTACAACACTTTGAACTGTTTAACTTTCCTACTAAAGAGAAATTCCACACATGCTCCATGTTAATCCTCTACTGATTTTGGTGTAACAATATAGTGTTATTGATTGATTATACTCCGGAGACTCGTCACGTTGATTGTCACATGTCGGGGGCTGACCAGATTTGTGAAAGACCGGCGTGTCAGTCCCACTCACCAATACTACGAATCAAACATAAATAATCTAATTGCGTTTGTGGGACGTTTTTATGTAGTGCACTGGTCAGAGATGCATGTCGATAACGGCCAGACTCGAGGTTTTTTAAATCAAAATTTAATTGAGCGGTTACTGGAATTAACCTTCTTATAAGGGATGACTTACGGTAGGTGAAGATGCATATGCATTGTACTTGCTTGTTACAGTAATGAAACATAAGGGCATTTGTAATTACTGTACATCTAACAAAGGCATATACAAATTTGATATGGAATATAGTTCTTTTATTTAATTGCTTTATGTGTTTTTTTATAAATCACGGTTGTTTATTGTCCACCGAAAATTTATGACTTCTTTTTGTTGTCTTTTTTGTATTGAGTTGTATTTCGTTGACATTGAGCTTTTAGTGAGTTATAGTCAATGTTGGGACGATGTGTGCTGTGCGCTGATTTACTGTTTTTGCCAAACCGTGAACGAGTGAAATATTGGATTTAATTGATTTACAGTTTAATGATGTAAATATTGTTTGTTTTGGAGATTGAGGTGTAAGATAGCTGTGGGAGGTCCTTGTTATAAAACATTGTGCACGTTTGGAAAACACCATCGATCGAAATAATTGGCACAAAAGAAATGCAAAAAAGTCAGAATTCAAGTTAATTCAACAATGAATCCAAATTACCGCAGAATTAAATATCCTAATACAGTTGTACGAATTAATCTCGCCTGGTTACGACTGCAGCCATTATGGTCCATTGAATAGGACTGTTTGTCATAAAAAGTATCAATCTTAGTGCAGTGCATTGGCTGGACGATTACAGTAAAGTCGGTGCTCGGGCTCGGTGACTGATCGACAGCCAAATTTTGTTTAGTGCACTAACACTATGTATGTACGTATGTAGTTATGTTCTCATATGTATAATTATGTTATCACAATCAATGATACAGTATACTGATTAATAGATTTTTCATTTATAATCCTCTACTTCATTGGCATTTTCTGTTTTCAGACTGTTTTTGATATATGTTTACATGAACAAAAAGTGAGAATGTATGTGATAATAGTTTGATAGCGTTGGCACGGACACAATCTGAAGCCGTGGTGTACATATGTGCCCGCTAAATCGGTCGGTGCCAGTGTCTGTTCACAATGCAGTTGGGTATATCAGTTGTAATCATTAGTTGAGGCAGTGAGGAAAATGGGGCTGGTTTTGGTATCAGGTAGCAGGCTCACAATCGACAGTCAGTAAAACACGTTGTATTCTACAATTCTGGCACAGAATTACATGCATTCGGATCTTGTGGCAGCGGTAACTTCGGCACTACATGTTTTACTGAATCATGAAGAATACTTAAAAAAACGTTTACCTGGGAATACAGATAACATCTTTTATTTATTTAACATTTTAGCCCATAGCGATCGCATCCAAAATGCGTGTTGGGCCTTGGCAACACGTAAGCAAAAAATGGGTTTCGGATTCAGGTAACGTACCGTACCTACTTTCTGGGAATATAAATGAAGGTTCTTATTTCAATAAACTTTAAGCAATAGTGATTCCAGCCGCACACCGGTGCCAAAGCCGTGAATTAAGTGTCGGATTCAGGTAACGCACCTACAGTATGTACCTGCCTGCCCAAGTCCATCGGTTAGCCGCAGCCAGATTTATGTCTTCCTCGCATGTATCCGGTCGAATGAAGAATGCGATTTTGGTCGCACATTCGGTTCGACTCGTTTCGATATATCAGTTGCGGGCGAGTCGAAATGTTATTCGGAATTGAGATCACGTTGTTTCTGTGAATGATGAAATATTTCAGTGGTGTGGATATTCTCCTGTTTTAATCAAGTTCTATTTGACTGGGCACTCGATGGATCATTTTCCCTCCGGCACATTTCAGATCAAAAACATAAACCATCGATTATCCGAAGTTGAGCCTTTTAGATAATGATAATGGTGATCGCGTTCTGAAGTTTGGTTAAACGTTGGTCGTTTTGAGACATTTATAGCGATTTGTTATTGGGTTACGGTATGCGGTATTTGAAACATATATGTTTTAAAGCAGGTAGTTTGACATAACGACGATGTATTGAAAAGCTTCCAAGTTAGTTGGTAGTTGCAAGTTTCAGTTCAACAAAAAACTACTTTGTACAGATTAGAATTCGTGTTTTTGAAAACTATGATCGTCCCTCAAATCTCATTTCTAATACTTTCGTCATTCCAAAAAATTTTTTCCATTTGGATGTATGGTTACGGTGTTATCTCGAAACTTGAAAGTGACGTTTTAACGGATTCAAAATAGATAGAGATGTAATAATGGTTCTTTGGTTTTTATTGCCAACTTGAAACTTTGCTAAAAGATCAGTACGCACGCAGTTAATGAATAAGCACCGTTAAATAAAATTTCGAAGCCGTTGATCTAATTATTCATTTTTGTTGTTACATCTGTGACAAGCCAGAACGGCGCCAATGCCCAATGCCTCAGTACTTTTTGCATAAACATTTCGCTTATGTTCTTCCTTTACTTTCTCTACATTCACTCATACCATTAAAAAGTTAGGTTCATAAGAACTTCACAAATTAGAATTTACTACAACGTACATACACATATATTTATGTGATATAATCATGTGTTTATGTAATATATATGTACATATGTACATACTGTATGTATGATAAGTATGTACTGTAATGGGATGCCGTTTGCATTATGAGCGCGATCATGTTGGCGCATCGGGCCGCAGTGGCCCATTAATGTTGTTAGCAGTGAATTTATGGGTGTGCATGTGCGCCGGTTAATGTGCGATCATTGATCATGATAATTACGATTTTAATCCAATTATGGTTGATTAATTGCGTGCCGCTTCAAAGTGGGCCCGAGCGAATTGGGGGAGGATAATCCATGGAGAGGGGGTGGACACGGGAAGGGATGAGGGGCACACAGTTGGCCGTTTTGTGCCGTTACCGCTGGATACCCGAGTACATAACATCGGGCACCATTTCATTGCATGTCCATTGCAATATCTGGCAATATACCAACTTGGCAATGTCATTGGTTTGTCTTACATAGTTGTCGTGGATCATGGATCACTCACTAACCATGCATGCTCGCTTTTGAACATTCACAATCGTATGTTGATTCTGTATCTAGTACGGTCAAGTGTCACCTAGTCGTACTAGTCAACTGGCATGAGAACACAAACACTAAACGGTATATTATCAAGTTTCTTCTTACGTATGAAGCTGATCGCTTCTGTGTTCTACAATATTTATCTCGAATTTCAATAGTTAAATAAAATCGCTTCTCAATCCGTGTCAAATCCATGTTAGATTTTATCTATTTTCAGTAATGAAAGATTACAACGTCCAGTTTCACCTTTATTTTGAGCTATTTTGTCATGGTTTTTAAGGTTAGTCATCTGACGATAAGATGTTGGGAACGTGATTCAGTGAATGTGCATCGAATAGTTGTGTACAGTTATCCATATAGTAACTAAGGTGGTGTACACAATGTAAATGTAATCCAGTCGTGTATTGTGCACACTAATTCAATTAGCATAATTGGACGATTCGGACCAGTTGTTCGAAATTGCACATAATTTCATCAACCTGTGCGAAACGACTGCCAAGTCTATTTGGTCACCCTATTTTGCTATTTACAGTACGCGCGCTACATTACGCACAAAATGATATATAATTTTACCATTTTAGGAGACCACACGACTGTTTGATCGTACCGTATATACATAACACCTTGAATGAATCCCTTTACTGAACTTTATGCAACCGAAATTGACTTAATTCCTATTGTGACTTGATCTAAATAATGATAATTATTGGTTCGTGGTACCTGACCCTGACCAACAATCTACCTCAGTTTACCATGCATTGTTTTGTGCAGTGCAACTATCCTCAGTGTTTAAAGTTCAATGTCAATTCCAAACTTGAATAATTAGCAGTTTTATTAGCGTGTTGTTTGACATATTCTTATTAATGATCAAAGCCTGTCAATGGGTTGGCCATTTATCATCCAATTTACGTGTGCCGAAATGGCATCATTTATCAGGCACCTTTGCATGTCGTGTGTACCCCCATTTTGCCGTTGTACTACGGCCCATTCGTAGCGGATCGTCAAGTTCACGTCCTCACGAGTTCTCAGTTTTTCAACAAGACTGTTTTTGTTCTTCATTTATAGGTGGCTGTGATGAAAGCTTGAATTTATGTTGTCTCAAATTTAGCCCAACATTGCGTGGATGTTGTACACTCATGAGCCATGTTAATACCGCTAACATTGTCCCATTATTCGGTAACTGGCCATTTGTCTTTAACAGGCCATCCCCTCGGTCACCCTTGGCTTACGTGTGACACATTCATCATCCTACTTGTCATATTAGTATGTATGGTAGCAGCCTGGTACTCATTTATTCAATTACTCGCTCACTTTCACTTACAACTCTCCGGCTTACGGTAGGTGCCTAGAAGCCGTTTAGTGTCGTGTGCCTTGGAACCTTGTAAAGAGGATGCAGTGTTAATGCAGGTATACATTCACTTACCATAAAAACAATAAAGTGAGATGTCAATACCATCTATAATGTGCATTTGGTAGTATAAGTACATTTAGGTTACGGTAGCCACCTTTGACAATGCCTGTTCATGTTCTTACGTTCTTCTAATTCCGGTGATCATTAAACCAGTTTAATCGAATCATCAAACGTCATAGACTTATTTAAAACGTGTCATTTTTATGATGGTAAATAAAAGAAACGTTGCTCCTAACAACTGGTTGCCTTATTTGACGACACTGGTAACAACAGGATTACCGTAGCCCCCACAAATTTCAAAACACTTTCTGTGAAGAGTTTATCCGTTTTGGTTGGTTGTTTGGAACATCCTTTAACTGCACTAGTTAAACCAAATCGTTATCCACTTCACTTCATTTGACATTAAAATAATGCTAAGATAAAGCAAACACCTTGTAATATGTAGACTGTTTTTTTTCTCTTACCGTCAACTCACATTTATTGAGAGCTTTCAGCAAAGTTTGAGTTCACCCCGGTTGTATGTATTCACATTTATTACAACGTTTACAACAATAGCTGTTTTCGGTCGACTTTGATTAATTTAATTGTTGACTTGAACTGACATAAATATAATCATGACCAACTGATCGACTAATTTGCAATTTCACCTGCTACAATAACACATCTCTAACTTTGTTTTGTTTTGCGCCAATTACTGCAAGAGCCGAATTACAGCAAAACAGTTTTAATAAATACTTTAATATTGATTATACTTTAAATTCAGTTGTTAGAAAGTGTTACAGATTCATCTGTTGTCAGATGTTATCAGAGTCCGATTATATTTCATGGAAGAAGTATATCCAAATATATGTATGCTAATTCTTTTGGTTAGTTCCTCCTAATTATGAAATTGCCACTCCATGTTATTATGTTAATATAACATTTTGGGCCGTACAATTCATGAAGTAAAATATTGAAGATAACGGCTTCCACAGTATTTTCTTGACCTAATTAATTTTATGAACTCTCAAAACACAAAGCAGCACATTAGATTATTCAGTTGCCGGGTACTTATTAAATCATACTCATCTCATTAACGTACCACCTGTTGCCTGATGTCAGGTGTGTTTTCTGATGTGTAATTTAGAGAAAATATGTGACTTTTAACTGCGCCATTTCAATTTATGTTGAAGATCATGAGTTTGCTTGTACACACATACATACATATGTACATATTGTAATACCTTGAAAACAATTGGGTTTGATTGATGCAGCTGTGTGAAATATGATTTTTAATTGGGACTGATTTATACACCTGGTAATGTATTACTACTTAGTCATAAGAGGATTGTTTTTTTAAGTAATCGAGAAAAATACACGATGAAAGATGTGCTATTGTGCTGGTATGTACTGTACATACTGTACATGTGGATTGGATTAGATTGTCGTTTCTTAAAAACCCCACGTAAATAAAGGTCAATGCAGGGATTTTTTCAAATCATCTGGTTAACGGTATTCAAGTTTTATATATCCAAAAACCATAACAGTACGTTCCCAGATTCCCAGTTTCTATGACGAATGGGCAAAGATTTCTCTAATAAATCGAAAACGTACATTCAATTAACCAGTTACACTTTAAAAGAGCCAGTCACGGCATTGTCAGCAATTTCCGTTATGTCAATTTACTTGCATTGATCGACCGCAGCATTAATAACATTAATTATTAAAAACCGAAACAGCTGAGAACCGGATCAATCAGTGATATGCTACCAAATAATGCTAATGGATTGATATGTCATTGATTTGGTCACAACTTTTTAATTTAGAATTATTTCCAGCACATCACTAAACCCTGAGTGATTGCCAGCACGAAACGTGCAAATCAATTCCATTTGATCTATAAACGAGTAAATCGTTGTGTAATCAGTTGGATCAACTAATCATTGAGACTTCCAATGTGGAATAGCAATTAGTGTTTGGTACTAATGAATAAACGTTGTGAGCGAGCATATCACTACGCATTGAGTGATTTGCACACGAAATGCCACGAACCAACCCATCTTTCAATCAACCAATAACACTTGCGCTAATCAATCGTACCGCCATAACTGAAAATATATGGGAACAAATATGGCATGACCTGAACTACCGTAACCCGGTTAAGTGAGCGGGTGGGTGGATGAGCGAGTGTGCCTTGACCGAGATTGCAAAGTTCAAACAAATTCCCCAGACATTCCAGAATCAAGTCTATAAATTGAGTTTCAGGTCGTCAAGTAAAACGAGTAATCAACAAAATGCCGCTCTCAATCGATCGAGAATTAAGGTGGGCGCATTGGACTTGCCCTAATAGAATAATTAGAAATGAGTGAGTGCATTCGCGTAATGGATGAGTAAGATGAGATCGACTTTATTATGCATCATTACACTAATCACACTCACATCTTTTCATTTGCCATATCCTTCAATTATTGCATTTTGGTATCCAAGTCTGATGATATCCCATTTTAAACATAAGTGATTATCAATACAATCTGCAACCATGTTTGTACCAGCAAGCTCTAGTTCATATTCTCTATTGACTCCATCAGAACTATGTTACACCATTAATACACTTCAAGCGATAATTGTAGTTATGTAGTTAATCAAATGTTTGCTATTGGCATTATTGTACATGCAAGTTTGTTATTATTATTGATGCACCCGGTGTTGTTGATTTACGGATTCGATCTGGCTTATCGGGCAGCAACACTCGAATCCCAACCGACTTGTTTCACGATACCGCTGATCTGCTAATTAACTAATATTAATTGGTTAAACATCCATTAAGTACGGTATATTCAACCGGATCCTTAAACGGTAGTTTACCGTAAATTTATAATACATACGCCCCTAAAGGTAGTATATACTGTGTAACCATATTTTACTGATTATAATCAGGTTATTGAAGTTAGGCAGCGAAACGTGGTAATTATAATGACTTGGCTTTACAAGTCACTACAATTACATGAAATTTTTACCTCACATATGTCAGTTATCCTAATGATGTATTGTTATTTATCATTTTTGTAATTGAGGTTACATTAGTGAAGGATAGTTAATTACTGAGGTTAACTGACCTAGTGGAGGACAGTCTTTTATTCACGTAAAGTGTTTGTGGTTGATTCGCCTGGCATCTAAAGCAGACTTTTTAATCCTAACGATGTATTGTTATTTATCATTGCTGTAAATGAGGTAAAAGATAGTTATTGAAGATAACTGACCTAGAGTAAGACGGTCCTTTAGCTGATGTAATGACGTGTTTGTGGTTGACTTGCCTGGCATCAAAAGAAGACTTTTTAATCCTAACAATGTATTGTTATTCATCATTAGTGTAATTTGAGGTCACATTAGGAAAGGATAGTTACATAGTTATTGAAGATAACTGACCTATGTAGTGTAAGACGGTCATTTTGCTTACGTAATGAAGTGTTTGTGGTTGACTTGCTTGGCATCAGAAGCATACTTTTTGTCCTAACGATGCATTGTTATTTATCATTGGTGTTATTTGAGGTCAAATTAGTGAAGGATAGTTAGTTAAGGATGATAACTGATTTACAAAGTGTAAGACTGTACTTTTTATTGACGTAATGAAGTGTTTGTGGTTGATTTGCGTGGCATCAAAAGCGGACATGGGATTATTGCTATACAGTACGTGAGCGCATCCTGACCACATGGCATCGAATGTACCCATCACAAGTTACTAAGGACACTTACTGCAAATAACGTCGACGTTGTCAGGGGCATGCGATGGATAAGCTTGATCTAAATGCTGTTGTTGTGCTTCACTTATTAGCTAAACACGACCATCGGGCTGGGGCGGACGAGCACCATCCACATTCTTGAATCCGGTTCAGTTCATTGCAAGAACTTTTGGCGTTGAAATAAGTGATTGGAATGTGTTGATGGGAGTTGATACCGTTGAATAATATGATTAAAGGATGTCATACGTACATACCCGTATTAAAAACTTAATTATTACATACATACTTGCATGGATGCCAAAGCAATGCGACCTCGATAACAAGCTGATGTAACATCATCAATGTAACATACATAAGTACTGTAATTGATGTACTTTAATGATAATAGTGCGAAACATCGTTGTTTTGTTAACTCAGAGTCATATATGTTACCTTTCATCATGTTGCGCAGTTATTAAGGCTTGAAACGCTATGAACAAACTTTCGGTAAGTGGTAGAGCTTTGCTGAGATCATTGAGCAAGCAGTGAAGTCAGCATCGAATATACGGCCTAATTGTCGCCGGCCACTTCTTCAAATGCAAATAGGTTGATTCTCGCCGAGTCCAACCGTTTGGTTTGTATGACATTACCGGAAACACTAAATGCACAGGTGATGTTTAAAAGTGGTGCGTAATTAGATGATGCTCTACCAATTTAATCTGCTCAATACCCCTGACTACGACTAAATTAAATTATTGCTAACACCTGTCGTATCGGCTATTTATTCCATTATAAATTATGGCCTTTACCGCACCAACAGTGAACTTTCTCTAATCGTAAAGTGAGCCAATCTTATCCGTATTTGTCTGATTCTCAACCAATTTCATAATCAAAACCTGCATTAAAACACACTCTTTATTTTTTTGTCATGGTGTATTTAAATAACTGTGAAGTTAAAGTCGGTCTAAATGCTGTTTGGAAATGAAATTGAAATATAATATATAAATATGTATCTGTGTTTCGTAATATCCGTATAATATGGTCCCTCATTTACAATGAATCCAATTCATCTTCCATTTACTTCCGAAATCCCCATCTAAACACAACTACAGTTAGCTTATCCTGAATTTGCGAGAAACTAGATTTTGCATTGCAGATTTATAATTAAAGTGTGATTAGGAACGCATCACCAGTTTCGTACTCGGGTGCTTCTACTGAACGCTGTGCCCTTCCCTTATCATAATCCTGTTAATTGACTGCTTTTGCTACAGCAGAATATCTCTTCCCGAAGTGTCGATATTCCGTGATTTGTTGATTTATAGATCCTGTTTGCAGTGTTGATCTGGTACTTTTGCTAATTAGTTGAGTTAGCTAGGAGTGCCCGTAATTGGAGCGATACACACGGCCCTAATCAGCCGAATCCAATCAATCGCTAATAATTCGCTATTTCGCTCAACATCATGATTCAGATGTTGTTTGCCAATTAAGTTATTTATTGACCGGATAATTAACGGTGCATGAATTGATTTGAAATCTATTATTGCAGAAGAGTTACTTACAGTAGGTAGACGATGCAAACCGTGATATTTGTTTACGAAATACAAAAAAACATCCGATTTCTTGTTTTAGTCAGGTATGTATGTATGTATGTAGGTCAGGTGTCTTACTAACGACAGTGCACATCTAATGAAACCTACCTTACATACCCTACTTAATAACACACCTACCACAGACGTACATAGGGTACGTGTACATCATGCGTACCGAACCAATTTACCATGCTTCAATTATCCTTATTATAAAACTACCGAATTATATTTGGGTTACGTAATTAATTACAGTATCTTAAGGCGTACGTACCATTAGCGGAATACGGTCATCAAAACACGATTACCGTAAGATGTAAACTTGTTACGTTAACTCGTACATTACGCACCTAAATTGTAGTAACACCGAAATAACTGAAGGGACGTCATCAAGCAAACACACCAAATCCACACCAATGTACATTGCTCTACAAATACTGTATGTTAACAAACCATTGAATGTGAAGTAAACTTTAACGTTAAAATTCAACTTTTAATTAAAATTTAATTTAAGTTAATTAATTAAATTAAATCAAGTCCGCATGTCCCTAATGACTCTCGAATATAATCAACTTATTATTTAATAAACTAAACTTAAACAGTGGCTTGATTGTCAACAACACAATCAAGTAATGTGTTATGCTTCTACTAGGAGGATTCTAAATCAATTCCATAAAAGTTAACAGATTCTTAACTATCTGTAATTGTCATTCTGGATTCTTCCATATTATAATGATTCATTTTCAACAACTGAATAATGTAGTGAATGTCTTCAAGTCTTTTGTCTACAATCAAAATCTTTCAACTCAGTAAATTCTATATGGATTACATGATTCTATTTTCGGTTGCGTATAATTAGGTATCAAATCTATAATTGACTTGATGGCACATAAATCGTTGGGTTCAGGCATGTGATTGTCTACGTCATCCAGCCGGAAAATGCCCAATCAAATCCGAGATTTCAGTCCAATCAAAACCTCTGCCGGTAGACTGACTTCTGACTTGATTTCAAATTCAACACACCCATTTATAAAACTGTAAATCTAAATCAGTCTCCACTGATTGACATTAATCACACACTGATGGGCATTTATCGCAATTAATTTTGTTTGAGTCATATCTATTAACATGACGAAGTGATGCATGTGATGTTGCACGTCATGTGTGTCACCAATGTCTATAAGGGTACTTGGTCAACCGGTTTCATCAACACCCGTCACGTCGCTCATCCGCCAACCTATATTACCCACCCGAGCTAAATCTGATACAATAAAAGTACTAATGCTTACATGTATGTGCCTTCAAGAGGGTGGGGCAAAAGACTAATCATTAGAAAGTTAGGTTCTCGAAGAAATATAATTGGCTTTTCAAATTCCGAAAGTATTGAAGATCAAGATAAATACTTGCTAAAATATTGACAATGCTAGAAATAAATTGCTTACTCTAATAATAGAAACGGCTTGGTGTGCAAGCAGCGATGCTGATGCTGATTGTGTTGGTGATTTGCAATTGATTAATGACTTGATTACAGTTCTGTTGAATACAGTCACATAAACTCATTATGGATGGCTATTCTAGTCTTTATGATGGTACGTCACAACGAAACTGCACTCTATTTTCGTAGATAACCGGATATGTGGGCTTTTCTCCCCTTTCTGGACAGTTCCTAAAGACTGTATGTAAGCTATTTTCACTTCATGTCTTGTGCTCAGCCTTTTTTGATACCACACTCAGCTAATTCAATCATCCGCCCCTGTTGAGGGCATTTCTGATGACTCGACATGAACTAATTATGCAATTACCTGCAGTAGTTGTGCATTCAGCGTACATAAGTGATCGTCCATACCCAGGTACAATAAATACACCACTGTCTGTGGCGGATGGCTAACTCCTTGAACAACACTGGGGATTTATCCCAAAGTGGGTGATAGTCAGGCAGTCAATATCCAGAGTTTATCTCTACCTTTTACCCAAAGAGGTTGCATTTTACAGTGTAGCAGTGTGCCGTGAGGAGTACGGTAATCGGTTGGCCGTCCAATTAGTGGTGTGTTGATTAGCACTCCCCGTGTTTGTCCACTGATTCGCAAATACCTCGACCATGTTAACGATTACTTACTGCACCTCGCTGATTACTATATAAGCAACTTAATCACTCATTTACTTCATTTGCATCCACAACTTCCACAACTTAACTAGCTGCTTCTTCTACTGGCGCTTGCCTTTCACAGCTACCTTGAGCACACTTCAAGTTTCTACGACCATGTTCATTTCAAGATCGTTATCGAACTGACTTAGTTTGATCATTCAAACTTATATTTTCGGCGCATTTCACCGTCATGTTCAATGTTTTCAAAAAACTTCATGACTTACTAAGTTATTCTGTATGTAATCTTTTTCGTCAAACAGCATTTAAAAAAAATTTGATTATAAGTTAAATACTACGTCAAATAAAAATCTTCACGTAAAACACAGTTCGACTGCTTAGTTTTTGTTTAGTCACTCCTTTCATTCGGCACATTAATAGTTTTGGACATTTGTTCATTAGTTATCCGTCAGTCATAAAGTGATACCATTGTAAGCCGCATTATCAGCTTTTTTAATGAAGGATAAAGCAGTCATTTTTAGTCATTCATTTGCAAACATAAAAATAAATCTCTTCACTTTCTATTAGAAGAGTGGCACCCAATTCATCAATCAATTTTAATGATATCTTAATTCAACTCAATCATACTCTTTCTGCTCAGCTCAGAACTTCCCGCACCCATATTCTTGTTAGGATAAAATCAGCGTTCCTTATCGTTAGTATGTCAATAGGTACTGTAAATACATAACTTGATCTGAAGCGGATGAGGCTAGTGTCTATATATAGTCAGGTATAAGTTACACTTTTAGCTCTGCATTTCTTTAGGTGAATTTATTTCTTCAAAAAATCTATTTCCTTATTGGAATATGCAGATAATGCAAAACCTGAAATGCACCCTGATATGTGTTTGTGCGTCACAAAAGCATTCGGCCATGTCTGATGCGACTGAATCGATCAAATCTCAAAACTGCATCAATTAGCGCTAATTGCATTATCAGCATTTCGAAGCATTAAAAGCTGCAACTGCAATACATCAACATTGTTGTGCTCATATACAAAGGTGCATTATTGATGGATTTGATTCATTAACTAATGATCTCTTAACTCATTTCCCATCTCTCATAATACCGATACCATCTCTTATATTACTCGTAGTTCTTGTCATTTCAATAAATAATAATGATATTAAAATAAAGTGCCAAATTTTATTAAGTACATACTCACTGTGTATTCCACTCCAAACAAACTTTGAAGGGGCGTATGACTGTCTCACCCACTGCCAACTTTATAGAACAGGTGACAACCATTCATCTGCTTCTCATCTAATTTGATAACAATCGGATTCGTCTAACTTTGACGGAATTAGACAGATGTATCAACGAGTCTAAATAGCAACTATATATAAGCTGTTGTTTATTGGAGGTGGCCATTGCAGTCATCTTCCTACTGTCCGTATATTTGTCTGTCTGTCTGTTTGACAGCGCACAACTGTTCGGCCCACCCTGTATTTATTCGTCAACTATTCAGACTCGACTATCCGATACTTCCGATGACCATATCAGTATTTGATCCATAATCACCCAATGCTATTCAGCCTATCCTATACTTAATGATCCATCCAGTTTCAAAGTGCCATTTCATATCAAACTTTGAATTTTATGCTTGCGAGTAACTACTCTGTTGTGGCCTACCATATCCGACATGCCAACATGTTGTCTGTTTATATGCTGTTCACATCTCATCATTCATACATTATTATTGTATACCATACCATTTTGATACTTACTTATGTTTGCATTTCTTAACCAAGCTTTTCATTGCAGATACCCAATCAGAAACGTACCGCAACTACCCGAATCGTGTAATGTTGTTCGCCATGACCACCCTGTCACCTCCTCTCGTCACCGACCACGCCAATGAGCACCATCTCAACGCTGGTCGCAATGACATGGACTCACGTGCCGAGCTCTCTGATGAGTCGGGCGACGTCGAATACTTGAATAACCGCAAACAACGTCGTTATCGTACCACCTTCACCGCATACCAACTTGATGAACTCGAGAAGGTGTTCGGCAGAACACACTATCCGGATGTTTTCACGAGGTTTGTTGATTTACGATTTCCCAGTTACTCAATCTTCGACTAATTCTACGTTTTGAAACTGAAAAAATACTTTTTTCGACAATTTACATATTTTTGATTGTTTCTAACCATGCACCTCTATTTGCAGAGAAGAGCTTGCCCTTCGCATCCACCTGACCGAGGCCCGTGTGCAAGTCTGGTTCCAGAACCGTCGTGCCAAGTGGCGCAAGCAGGAACGCACTGGTCCGTGTACCACGATGTTCCCATACGGTGGACTCAGTGCCCATCACCCGTACAACCGAGCCAGTCCGCCCCACGTTGGCCGTCCACCCATCAAGTCCGTCAACACAAACGGACGTACCTCACCTGCCGTTAACCTTGCTGTCCTCCGTCAACAACACGAGAAACAACAGCAAAATCAACAGCAACAACACCAGAAGCAGCAACAGGATCTTGCTCAACGTCAACAACAGCAACAGCAACAGCAGCAGCAGCAACAAGCTCAACAAACTCAACACGCACAACATCAACAACAACAACAACAACAACAACATCAACAACAACAACAACAATCATCAGTATTCCGTCCGTACCAGCAGTCGAGTCTGCCTACCCTGTCGCAGTCAGTCATCAACGAACAAGTGCTCGCTCAACTCACCCGTACGTCAAGCAGCAGTCTCAGTCCGTCAACCAGCCAATCCCCGGTCAACGACTTCACTGCCAGTCTATTAGCCGCACAGTCCATGTCCATGCCCGGACTGTTCCCTAACCAGTCCCTTCTGTTCCCCACCCAACAGTCGCAGGACACACAGTCCCTTCTCTGGGCTGCCAGTCTTCTGTCCAACCAGATGCCAGCCACTTCCAACAATGGCCTCCTCAATGACTACCTGCAACGCGTACTCGCCCTCAGCATGCTCAACGAAAAGCTCAATGGACAGCAACAACAGCAGCAAAACACGAATTCGCTGTTGCAGCAACAGGCAGTGGCTGACTTTGCAGCAGCCCTGAACGTTGTGGTGAGCAGTCCTCAAGTCTCATCATCACACCGTCAGGCCGAGTCGACCGCAGCCAGCAGCCAGATGGCTGGAGAAGGCAAGGACTCGTGCACGTCATCCTCATCCAGTCATCAGTCGTCCGAGTCAAGCAGTCCCGGCATTAAAGACACCAAACAGTAAATTATTGTTGCCATTTATTATGAACGGCTAATTGGACAACTACACACACATTTTATATATTGAGTTAACTTTTAAATAGTAGTTGCCCAATCCGCTTTTTCATAAAGATTACTTTATTCGTGTGAAAGTGAAACGACTGTTGTACTATATTTTTCCACAGATCTGACATTGAGCAGCGCATAATGAGTTTCACTGTGAACTACAAGGTATTTTTGCAGTGTTGCTTGGTGATTGCCGAAACAAATTATATATACTTTGCGTATTATTTTATGAGTTTACGTTTCATATGCTATTTGTTTAAGATATTCTATTTTACCATTGTTCAATGCCAGCAAATTTGTCTGTGAACATCAGGTTGTGATCATGGTCTATTATTATTGTGCATGTTGTACAGAGCAGATTTATTATTTGTACCCCTTTTCGTTATATCTTATTCTTGCAACAATATACTACTCATACACTTCAAGATTCAAGATAACTTACTTATAAACATTATTTTGTAATTGTATGAGAAAGCACCAAGGAGAAAATATGGGACGACATCCGGGAGAAATATTTTTATGAACCAATATCTTACATGTGGCAGTTATTTACACTGATTTGCTACTGAGTTCCCGTTGATTTAATATGAAGTCAGCTTTACTTCTAGTGATCACCAACCATTTATGTATGTATTTCGATCTCTGCTTTGTTATATACTT
The DNA here is from genome assembly GCA_964036265.1 of Daptonema setosum. Classification (NCBI taxonomy): domain Eukaryota; kingdom Metazoa; phylum Nematoda; class Chromadorea; order Monhysterida; family Xyalidae; genus Daptonema; species Daptonema setosum. Next base: position 14,786,094 of record OZ038447.1, read on the forward strand.
ATATATGTACTGGACCACTTGATTGCAGCTAAATAAAATACAAATATTAAATACATTTGGGTAGATCGAATTACTAAATAAAGCCAGAAAAAGTGTGAGTTATCAATAATTCAATTAGTCAAAGGCAGCATCACTGTAGACCCAACCTGATTTGTGCTTGTTTTGGTTTGCTTTTGCTCTGCCTAATGCATTAGAGATATTTCAAAAAAATCAGATTTGAACTAATACGGATTTCGGGATGTAATTTGATTTGATTTCTAAGTACATATGCATGCTATTTAAAATGAAATCGTAAATAGAAAGGTAATGTATTTTATAGTGGTCAACCAGGTTTGTGTGTAGTCTTTTCTATCTTGGACGAACAGAACTGTGAGTAAAGTTAATTAACTCGTTGGGAGAAATCACCTGCTTCGGTAATAAACAGAGAATGCAGCATAAATTATGACATGCAACAATGTTTTACAGGCATGCAGACGTACATTAAAACATGGGCGGCGTAATTGACAAATTTGATCAAATGATTTTAATGAATTTCTTGATTCAATTAGGCGAAACATATTCTGGAATCGACAAATTGAATTTTGATGGTAAATTGATCAGTGGGAGCCGCACCAGTCCGGTGTGTCGCTCACTTAGTTAACCCGTGCAGTATCATTTGTTGTTGTTGTTGTTGTTGTGGTCATACATTTTTGCTAGTGTTCAGTGTACTGTTCATGATCTCACACTGCAATAATTGGTTTCGTAATAGTTGTGACTCACCCGGCCCAACCAATTAGACAAAGTGTGAGCTTACTCTAATGATGGATTATCAAAGCACAGTTTAAATGAGAGTTTGTTGCACCCGTTGATTTTATTAACTTCCCAGCCGAACATTGGCAGACGACTGATATCTGATTACAGAATGATTTGCATCCAATAAAGTTGACCTTAACGGTGAAGTAGTCCATCAGTGGCCGAATCAGATATGTATATATACAGGGAGGCCCAAAAGTCTCTACCCGCTGTTTGACGTCGAATTTCTCGAAAAAAATATAGTTGAAGATTGGTGTTCAAATATGCAAATACGGGTAACAACACCTGAAAAATCGAATTAAGTTGTCAGATTTGACCTATTTCTTAGGATTTTATGACTTTTTGTGGAAATTCGGCAAAAATCAGATGTTTCCTGTACTTTTATGATCTTCAGTCGAAATTTTTTAAATGTAAACGTGTTTTAAGACTCAAGAACTGCATAATTATGTTTTATGATGATGTTTGAACTGAACTTATCACAAAATACAATTATTATTGGCTTCGACCAGCGAAATATAAGCCAAATTGCGCAAGTCATTTTTCGGACCAAAATCGGTAATTTGGCAGTTTTCAGCCTTTATCTTGTTTTAAAAGCCCTAAATGGGGTTTTATGACGATACATTCGCACATAGGGAGTTGTTGAAGCATGATTATCCCGACTAGAAGTTAATTTACCGATTTTTAAATTTTTCGATTTTTGTCAAAAACGTAGATTTTTTTCGGTTACCCAGACTTTTTTTGTCGTAAATTACTTTAATATCAACCTGTCTTCCTATATAGACATTATAAAAACCCAGTTAACATTGGTTTTCAGCAATGTGAATTTTTTTTACAGTTATTTGAACATTTAATCGCCTTATTATGTCCAGTTTCCATAGTATTTCGGTCAGAATTGCCGAAAATACACGAAAAATCCATCAATTTCGGCAAAAACTAAAATTTGAGCAATCCTATAAAAAAATAAACCGCATAATAAGAAATTTCAGGTGTTATAACGTATATTTAGGTTGTAAAAGAGAATCATGCAATTTAATAAATTTGAGAAATTCATGGTCAAACAGAGGGTAGAGACTTTTGGGCCACCCTGTACATGCAAACACATGTACGGTGATTGCATTAACCAGATCAGTCAGGCACTCAATCCAATTCAATTCGACGTTTGTTACATCAAGTTTGTGCCAAGTTGCAGCACTGTTTCGAACGTGTATGTATGTATTTCACACCTGTATACTAGAGTGAAGTATATTTATCAGAGGCTAACAATCTATGTTCTTGTATAATCAAGTAAGTTATAAGAGTCATGTAAAAAAATTCAATTATTTTTTGTGGCACGTTATGCCGATGGTGGTCAAAGTGTAATTCTTGTTTTCGTCGCCAACCTACACATTTCAGTTGACATATTGTATACTTACGTACTGCAGTCCTGCAATGTCACCAGGTCGGTGCGGAAGTTATGAGATTAGTCAACCTAATCAAGTGACAAATTATTGAGATTACTGCACGACGTGCCCCAGGGTACGGGTGTACGGTAGCTGCAGTAGCGCATTTACCACCTAACAATCACATACTTAAGTATCACAGGTACGCTTAAGTCTGGTTTCAAATGCTTTATTTTACCCTGCAATACAACAAACAACTTTGAAGTCAACCTGATAATCTGTAGTTGTACTATAGTTGTGCCGCTCGTTCGCCACGCCGACGGTTGTGTTGTGCCGCACATAACATGGCAAAAGATTTAATTAATTTGATTACTGCATTCGAATGCGGCAGCAGACCGAGTGAGTCAAGGCGTTGGGTTCTACCAGCCTCATGTACTGTACATACTTACTGGTGGCAGTCGTACTCGACACAATCTTACATTGTTCAATTTTACTTTATTTTCAATTACAGTAAGTACTTCAGCTCGTTTGTCAATGTTTTGTAAAAGGTTGCATTGTCATGCATGACTTAGTGCCATTGCATGATGTAATTAACTAAGTTACATTGTGGTAATTGAGTGGGTCAAGTGGCCAAAGGTGGATCAAGTCCGAATGCAGTGATGCGAATGAGTTACACCTCATTACACTTGGCCTAATGAGCACTTAGTATAATAAATAACGGTTAGCGGTAATTATTACCGGTGATTACCCGGCTGGGAAGGCAGTATTATGCGAATGCTTGCGGGCAGCAGTAAGTGATCGGTTGATGCCCTTTACGGTCGCATACAGGCTCATTAGCAAACGCCCGATGCCGCTTCAACTCTCTCATTTCAAGTATGTCGGCATTTAAAACATATGAACATTATCTGAAATTTCAAAGAAATTTTAATGCAAGTATAAAGAGTGTTGGCCTTTCAAGGTTGGCTAATGAGATGGACCGTGTGATTAAGCGATCGGATACTTCCGATAACCATATCAGTATTTGATCCATAATCACCCAATGCTATTCAGCCTATCCTATACTTAATGATCCATCCAGTTTCAAAGTGCCATTTCATGTCAAACTTTAAAAACTTTAAACTTGCGAGTAACTACTCTGTTGTGGCCTACCATATCCGACATGCCAACATGTTGTCTGTTTATCTGCTGTTCTCATCTCATCATTCATACATTATTATTGTATACCATACCATTTTGATACTTACTTATGTTTGCATTTCTTAACCAAGCTTTTCATTGCAGATACCCAATCAGAAACGTACCGCAACTACCCGAATCGTGTAATGTTGTTCGCCATGACCACCCTGTCACCTCCTCTCGTCACCGACCACGCCAATGAGCACCATCTCAACGCTGGTCGCAATGACATGGACTCACGTGCCGAGCTCTCTGATGAGTCGGGCGACGTCGAATACTTGAATAACCGCAAACAACGTCGTTATCGTACCACATTCACCGCATACCAACTTGATGAACTCGAGAAGGTGTTCGGCAGAACCCACTATCCGGATGTTTTCACGAGGTTTGTTGATTTACGATTTACTCAATCTTCAACTAAATCCAAGTTTTGAGACTGAACAAAATACTTTACCTTTTTCGACAATTTACATATTTTTGATTGTTTCTAACCATGCACCTCCTCTATTTGCAGAGAAGAGCTTGCCCTTCGCATCCACCTGACCGAGGCCCGTGTGCAAGTCTGGTTCCAGAACCGTCGTGCCAAGTGGCGCAAGCAGGAACGCACTGGTCCGTGTACCACCATGTTCCCATACGGTGGACTCAGTGCCCATCACCCGTACAACCGAGCCAGTCCGCCCCATGTTGGCCGTCCACCCATCAAGTCCGTCAACACAAACGGACGTACCTCACCTGCCGTTAACCTTGCTGTCCTCCGTCAACAACACGAGAAACAACAGCAAAATCAACAGCAACAACACCAGAAGCAGCAACAGGATCTTGCTCAACGTCAACAACAGCAACAGCAACAGCAGCAGCAGCAACAAGCTCAACAAACTCAACACGCACAACATCAACAACAACAACAACAACAACAACAACAACAACAACATCAACAACAACAACAACAACAATCATCAGTATTCCGTCCGTACCAGCAGTCGAGTCTGCCTACCCTGTCGCAGTCAGTCATCAACGAACAAGTGCTCGCTCAACTCACCCGTACGTCAAGCAGCAGTCTCAGTCCGTCAACCAGCCATTCCCCGGTCAACGACTTCACTGCCAGTCTATTAGCCGCACAGTCCATGTCCATGCCCGGACTGTTCCCTAACCAGTCCCTTCTGTTCCCCACCCAACAATCGCAGGACACACAGTCCCTTCTCTGGGCTGCCAGTCTTCTGTCCAACCAGATGCCAGCCACTTCCAACAATGGCCTCCTCAATGACTACATGCAACGAGTACTCGCCCTCAGCATGCTCAACGAAAAGCTCAATGGACAGCAACAACAGCAGCAAAACACGAATTCACTGTTGCAGCAACAGGCAGTGGCTGACTTTGCAGCAGCCCTGAACGTTGTGGTGAGCAGTCCTCAAGTCTCATCATCACACCGTCAGGCCGAGTCGACAGCAGCCAGCAGCCAGATGGCTGGAGAAGGCAAGGACTCGTGCACGTCATCCTCATCCAGTCATCAGTCGTCCGAGTCAAGCAGTCCCGGCATTAAAGACACCAAACAGTAAATTATTGTTGCCATTTATTATGAACGGCTAATTGGACAACTACACACACATTTCATATATTGAGTTAACTTTTAAATAGTAGTTGCCCAATCCGCTTTTTCATAAAGATTACTTTATTCGTGTGAAAGTGAAACGACTGTTGTACTATATTTTTCCACAGATCTGACATTGAGTAGCGCATAATGAGTTTCACTGTGAACTACAAGGTATTTTTGCATTGTTGCTTGGTGATTGCCGAAACAAATTATATATACTTTGCGTATTATTTTATGAGTTTACGTTTTTTATGCTATTTGTTTAAGATATTCTATTTTACCATTGTTGAATGCCAGCAAATTTGTCTGTGAACATCAGGTTGTGATCATGGTCTATTATTATTGTGCATGTTGTACAGAGCAGATTTATTACACATTACTCTTTTATCACGTTTTATCTTATTCTTGCAACAATATACTACTCATACACTTCAAGATTCAAGATAACTTACTTATAAACATTATTTTGTAATTGTATGAGAAAGGAGAAAATATGGGAAGACATCCGGAGAAATATGTTTTATGAACCAATATATTACATGTCGCAGTTATTTACACTGAATTAATATGAAGTCAGCTTTACTTCTAGTGATCACCAACCATTTATGTATGTATTTCGATCTCTGCTTTGTTATATACTTATATATGTCCTGGACCACTTGATTGCAGCTAAATAAAATACAAATATTAAATACATTTGGTTAGATCAAATTCCTAAATAAAGCCAGAAAAAGTGTGAGTTATCAACCAAAAATGCAAACAATGGCGTTTGAGCATGGATCTGAACAAGTACAATCATAAAAAGTACACGGTAACTAACTTCCTAATGACAATCCTCATTCCTTATACAAAAAAAATTAAAATCAACCAAACGTCGATGGCACTAATTAACGGTTTCGGAAGTAGGGAAAATAAACGAACATATGTACATACATGCATACCTATCGACACATGTAAATATGTACATTCATACGTATAAATGGACTGGAATACATAGACACCCAAACAAAGCTACTGTAAAAAATGCAAGTTGTCACTCATCTTGTCGGGAGAACTGCCAATCCAGAGGTTACTAAAGCAGGAAGCAGGTTATGTATGTGACACTCACTGTATTTGACGTGTGACGTTTCACATGTCATGAAACAGTTAGTGCTGTAATTTTTTTAATATAGAACATGTGTATGTATGTAAATTCAATTTATCGGGTTGAGATTTTCTTCTAACCCAGCAAAACTTCTCTGTTCGTGTGTTTTTCTGGAGACATGAGAATGATGAAAAGGTTTTTCACGAATCAAAAAAGCCTCAATGGATTGGAAAAAGTCTTAACCCAAAACGACTATATAAACGTTAGCCTCTAGAACAAAACATTTATAGTCTTTATACCAGTTATAAAAAACACGTACAAACAGCCGAATACCTCGTTGCTGACTGCCAGGTTTTCCTGATTTTGATAGTATAACTGCAAATTAGTGTTGCGCTCTCCGTTGTTTGATTTTGTGAGCGTTGGTTCAAATAAATTTACCAACATAAAACATTATTTCCTTACTGTCAGAACCGAGAACTTTTACGACCGTATCCGATAACAGATCCGAGTTTGTAAAAAAGCATAAGTGTGCATAGTACATGATCTACATACAGTTTTTTTAGATTTTTTACTGTTTTAGTAATTTGTTTTAGTAGTCAGCGTGATTATATGGTAGGAAATGTACAAAATACAGAAAGTATTACATAAAAGTTGCATGTTTACAGATTCGAAAGGAAAACGTTATATAATTATCAATGTTGGTTTGAATAACTCCACAAAACATGTAATCTACTTATTCCACTTCAATTTACATGATACAGCGATTAAATCAATGGTTTCATAATCCAAAGTTTCCTTACACCTACATGTATACATTACGTTAGTCCACCCACACAGTATGGTTTGAAATCGTAAAATGAAAACCCTGTATATTTGCTATAACTTATGTATTTTACTGCATGTATAAGTCTAGACGAAACCATCCAAGTAGAGAACAATCTTGAATTGTCTTTATAGTGTAAGCAGTTAAATAACACAATGAGCTCAATATCTGTCCTTTCTCAAGTTCTCTCGGAGTATTTTCGAAATGATTACAATATCAATCAGTTTATAGCTACGGTTGATTCATTTATACGAATCAAATTACTGTGCTTTTCACTCATCGGATAATATCCGTCTGTTTACAGCATTTTACTTTAATTTGGATTTCTACGTTTAAAAGATTTTGCATTATAATGAAATAATTAAAATCTAGAAAATAGAGTATGGGTATCGGGTTTGATAAAGTTTCAATGGGATCACATTACTACTTGATGTATGTTTATCATCCGCTAAATTACATGTATATTTTACAGTTCACATGCTGATGTCACTTGCCAATAGTTGTTTATTAGCCTGCTGTATTTTCAAGGTTGCTTCAACTCACAATATTCACTCGATAAAATTCAACTACAAACTTTGAAATTTTCATTGAAATTTTGTTTTAGTTTGCGTGGTTCATTTGTAATATTTCCATGACCTGCTCAGGTCACCATCTCCAGCTGAAACATCAAACCTGATCCACAACTTTGAGTACACAAGCAGTTTTAACCCAGAAAGTTCCAGAATTAAATGTCACGCACGACTTTTCAAAATAGAGACAACTCATTTTGAAAAACTGATTGTTTCTCTGTATTGTAGTATTATTATTGTGGTAGTATAATGCAGTGATCACCGAGTCACCACTACCCGATCGACCGGCCCTCCTCGACTAGCATGCTACCGCTATTTATATTCGTCGTATTCTTACACTTTGCACAGCCGTTTCTATTTAACGATTGGTTCGGTTAGTTCGCTTTATTCACAAAATCATTTTTTACGTTTGTCGTTTTTCTCGAACTTCTCACCGAGTTGACCGACGATTATTGCGTTCGAACTGGCAGCTCAAGTCCAAAATAATTAATTTCACGAATAATGTTATCATCCAGAGTTGTATTTGTAGAAAATGTATAACGGAACAAAGACGTGATTTTTTATCAACTAAACGAGCAAAGTGAATAATAATGATACTTGAAGCGGCTTTCTTGTGACTTTTCCGCTCACAAATCACTTAATCTGATAATAGAATCATGATGACACCCTCGTTATGGACAGCGTTTCTGATTTTGGTTTTACAGTTTTGCTATACACTGTCAACAACTTTTAATGGTTAGTACTGTGATCAATGATCTTAGGTGATATTATAGGAATTGTTTATACAATATATCAGTGTTACCTCTTACAAACGTTTTGAACGACCGTATTGACAAAGATCATCTCATATTCCTGCTACAACAGTTCAGTGGTGTAGAAAAGTGGAATCAAATCGTGATTAAAATTACATGGAACTGAGCACATCACGTATTGATTGTGAGAGCACAAAAGGAATATAAAGGTATTTGTTTACAGAACGTCAATGTGGTTATGCATTCAACAAAACCTCTGGCCAACATACCAGCGACGATCGTAGGTTTCTAATCAGGTCCGGTAATGTAGCCGATGACGGTCAGTACCCTTGGCTCGTCCTCATTGGAGTCAATGGTCAGTTACACTGTTTTAATAATTCTCTAAATTCCCAAAGAAAATTTAAGAAAAAAAGGAATTCATGGAAAGTTTCACTGCAAAAGTTGTAGTGTCAGAATTTGTACGAGTTATGGGTTGCATTCCACAGTTAATCCATCAGCATCATGTGTCAAAGTAAGACAGTTGTGATTAACTGATCCGGGAAATGTTGGAAACAAGTATGTGATTGATTAGCGAGTAAAGCTCGACATGCGTATCTGTGTTCAGGTGATGTGAAATCGTTCAAGTGC
>OZ038447.1:14799886-14817386 GCA_964036265.1 Daptonema setosum
TAGTGATAATTAAGAGCAAATAGGAGTAGAGCATCATTCCCTCGGTAGCCAGTCCTGAGTCACAGCAAACCAGCGGCTCCATTTCGAATTGGCAGTCCGTCATCCTGCAAAGGTGATTCCTACAAACTTGCGATTGCACTGAAATGCAATTTGAAAGAGGAACACCATAAAAACGAAAAATAGTTAATACAATATTTGTCAGTATTATTTCATGGTGAATGGATAGTCTTAGAATTGGTATGTGAGCACGGAAAATGAAAGAACAGAAATGATACGGAAACAGGATGGTACCTTGTAGACACATCCTGTAAACATGAGAGACCACCGGCTTACGAGCTAATTCCAACTTCTTAATTGAATCCTACATACATACTTGATTCCTAAAATAAGACTAAAAACTCATTCGTTAAAAAATCATCCAAGTATCTAAAACATTTGAGTAAGAAGTCAACTTTAATGGTTGGTAGTTGTGGTTGCTCCGATAATGCGGGTTAATGAGGTTGGCAGATTGCCACTGTCTTTCAACAATACCTCTTTCGGGTGGGGTGATTTCCTGAACAGACTCCTGGCCAACCGACTGTGAGTCAATTGACTCTGAGCCAACCTACTCTTGGCCAACCGACCCTGAGACAACCGATTCTTTGCAATCCGACCCTGAACCAACCGACTACTAGCCAACAGACTTTTGGCCAACCGACTCTGAGCCAACCGACTCTGAGCCAATCAACTCTGAGACCCGACTCTTGGCCAACCGACTCTGAGCCAACCAACTATGAGCCAACGGACTTTTAGCCAACCGACACTCAGCTAACCGACTCCTAGCCAACGGTGATTTAGTTTGTTGGGTAACATTTTATAACAATCTGATGGTGAACAAACGGGCATCGTAAGGTGGATAATGATGTAGAGAAGTTGTACATATGTACGTATTCTAGCTTACAAACTGTGAGTTTGTTGTTGGGTTCTGTTGACTGTTTAGTGCACAATTCATGGCGTTTGGTATGTGATGACTAACAGGTACACAGGTGCCGTTGTGTTCTTCTTCTCGTTAGATTTGTCAGATTGTGGCTGGTTTCTGCGAAATGTGAGTCGTTCTGTGATGCGTTGCGCTGACGATAGACGACGTTTCAGCACACGCCATTTCACCTTACCAGCTGTAACAAAAAATAAGAAAACATTGCATAACATAATACAAAAAACGATACATTTAACATACTTAACACATACCTTACACTGTACCCAAATGTGAACGAACGCGACTATTAAGTGAAAAACATTATTTTAGCGTTTCCTCAGTGATAAGTCGATTTTTTAGAACACACGTTCGATACCAGACTCATGAATGATATGAATAACAGGCTTAGTTGTTTTAATCAACTCACTGTTGTTTTATACCATGTACAGTAGTTGATTATAACTATCTATAAAGTTATATGCTGTTCAGCTGGATGGTGTTCCGTAAAGGTTCCGGCAGTCGTATTGCCTGGTGAAACACAATAATATACTTTCTACATCACCACCATCAATAACCATAGCTATCGAAGGCACCTTTTCTATTTTTCTTTCTTTATCCAAACATTTAAATAAAGCAATCGGAGTTATGTAATGATAAAACCTCTACAGACTTTTTCGATTTGATTAATTATTGATTCATTGATGATAATTATGTATGTTAAAAGTAAGTGTATTTTTATTATATTTTCTCCTGTAAGACATACATATGCTTCATAAGTCATTGCTCGTACTACATTGTATGTTTAACTCTCTCTTATATGTACTTCAAGACAAATGGTCCGTCCATGAAGTTAACAATAAAATGGTAGGTTGATGGCATGTACATATGTGACATGCGTTCGTATCGTAGCAGGCGAACATTGATCTATGTATGTGCATCTAAACAGTGCATACTAGAACTTGAAGTACTGAATGTATGTACATACATACACATACGACGATTACGGTATTGGATATAAGGTATCGGTTAATAGTGGTAAAGTATCACGTAACCACACAACAAATGGGCTCTTCACCTACGTACAATCAGTTTCGACTTACCTGGGTTCTTGTCATCAGATTTCTGAAAAAAGCAATTTTTATTTAATTTCATTGATTGCATAAACCATGTTTTTTTTATCAAAAGTTTGTAGCTTGGACACATAATTATCACGACACCTCATTGTTTTCCACCGGCTGCGATCCAGGCTTAATGGCGGTTTTCCTTTTTGGGTCATCTTTCTTGGTCTTCTCTTTGTCATTGGCTTTGTTGGCGGGTGTGACTTTGGTCATGTTCGAATATAGTCGAATTTTTTAGTTAAGACTTTTTTTAGGAACTTTTTTGTGTGTAAAACCTTTCCCTGATCCCGAAATTGGTGATTCCGACCGAGGAAAAAAGTTACAAAAAAAGTTATTGAATTTTTTTTTATTTTCTTTGTCGGAATTTTTATTCCTATAAAATTAAGCATGCTTTGCTGATTTTTTTCATGTATTTTTCATGGAAATACGTTGACTATTGAACGGGTAAAATAATTTTCAAAGTTAGATTAAATTTTCAAAAATTATTTTACCCTTTCAATAATCAACGTATTTCCATGAAAATTACATGAAAAAAATCAGCAAAGCATGCTTAATTTTATACGAATAAAAATTCCGACAAAAAAATGAAAAAAAATTTCATCAATTTTTTTTGTAACTTTTTTCTCGGTCGGATTCACCAATTTCGGGATCAGGGAAAGGTTTTACACACAAAAAAGTTCCCAAAAAAAGTATTAACCAAAAAATTCGACTATATATAAATAAATGCTTCTGATTTGATGCAGATTCTTGTGGCAATACGCTTGAACTTAGTACAACTATTACATGTACATGAGTCAAGTTGTTATGTATGTGGACAACCCCTTGCTGGGATAATTGAGGGCTGTTCTTTGTCAGCCACAAACTGGGGTTCTGTTGGGATATAAGGGACACAATTTCATTATGTTTGGTATATGATGGGCAAGTTGTGCAATGTAAATAGGGACGAGTCTGAATGAATCAGTTTGTTTTGTAGGTATTTTTTGTTGAATCATTTATGTATGCGATGATGATGCAGCTACATACACAACTGTGGGAAGTTGATTTTCGGTGAGTTCAAATACGGTGAGCTGACTTTCGGTGAGTTTAACGGTACCTATGTACATTATGTACATACATTACACAGGTGTGTAGTCTTCACAGATGCACGTACATACCGGCATTATACCCAATAACACTGCAGGCTAGAGCACTCAAACACACCAATAACCAGTCCTCAACACAATCGTAAACAATAATCAAAGCATTCAATTGAAATACAGTCGGTCTCCGTCATTTGGGTGAAAAATTGTAGAAAATTGTGAAGACGAAATTAAAATCAAATTGAATTAATCTAAATAAAGCGACATTCACTTTTATACTATTTATTTACCGTCTATTTATTGGAATTTGTAATTCGTAAACTTGTAATCGTAAACCGACTATATACGAGTCAACATAATGAAATCTGAATCCGAAATTTTCTAAACGAAAAATAAAATACAATAAAACTGGATAAATAATTGTTTGAAAATGCCGGCAAGCAAGTGTGCTTCGTCTACCAAACTGGTGCAGACGACAACGACGATTGAAGACAGCGGTCCTGAACCCGGATGGCACTACATCAACAACACACTCGCCACTAAGTTCGTCTTGCTTATCAATCGTTTTATTTATTTATTCAGGTTCACTAGAAAAACAAACACTTTAATTAAATATACCTTTTTCATGCATTAACCAATTTATACGGGTAACATTTTAATGATCGTATATCAACTTGAAAAATCAGACGTTTTTGCTATGTTCTGGATATCCTTCCTTGTTAACAGCAAACTACCAGTTTTTTCGTTTTTTTAATTGCGCTTGGAGCGAGTGAAGTGTAGAAAAATTTCAGAGCTTTAAAGTTTTTATGTTGTAATAATTATGCCTCATTTGAATCATTTCATGGTTGCAGAAAAGTTATTCACCGCCAGCAATGAAGCATTTTTCCGGCTAACCGTGTTCATAAAAAATACGATAGCAAACACAAAAAAATATTATTATATTTGGATATAGTTTATTAGTTGTCAGGTACAAACACTGGCACATCGTGACATTATGTTCGATAGTGAGTCTGTTTCTGTGTGTAGTACTGGGTGTCGTCATCTACTGGATACTCATACCCAGTTGGTGGTATCTGCCTTTCTGGACGGCTCCTCACAATCTGCCGCACAGTTTCGAGGTTACTTATCTATTTAGTAACTAAACTTTTATCATTTCACGAAGATAAAATTACATGCACAAATAAATTATTAATTAATATTAACTATAGTTTTAGCCACTTGATGTGAACATAACGCTCGAGTTTGCGTTGCACTCGTACTTGGACGTGAATGCACATGTGATCGGGCATGTGCAGTACACGGTCAGGTGTATCAAACATACTGGTTGGTTAACAAGTGAAAGTCACCATTTTTTCCATCGTTTACGTTTATGTACAAGAATAATTAAATTTTGCGAGTGTTAATCAGTATTGAACACGAAGAACGCCTAAAACTGCTATCTTTGGATCAGAAACTTAGTATATAATAATTGGAAGTGTTTTTGTTCAGACATGATCAACCTGTATGCTACTGATCTGCACATGCTCACCGCAGACATCACTATTACATCCATTACAAACGGCACTCAGCTGTTCACCGGTTATGACCATTTTCTTTCATTTGAACTGCCGGTAATGATGCATATTGGCTAAACATTCGAATAATGTGATCGATGTAAAAAAATTACGCAAAAGTATGATTCAGAAAAGTGGCATTATGACACTACAAATGAGCGGAGTAAGAAACTTTTTGGATAGTCGAGTTACATTACTATGTTTAATGTAATTTTAGTAAATTATTTCAGTAACAAACCGTCTAGTGGACCCGGTATCGAGTATGTGGGCGTTGGTGGTACAACCGGTTATGGTAGTTGGACATACATACCGACTGCACATCACGAGATACGGTACACAACTCAGGAATGAACCCGATAATAATCTTCTGTATTACTCGTATGTGACGGACACCGATGATCGCAGGTTTTCTTGTTCAGAATTATTGAAAAAATATTATTTTTACCAATGAAATTTTTCAATTCTTCAGATTGAAATTTATTTAATTAAAAGTTCGAAATTTGAGTTGTTGACCAACGGGAATCCCAGCCTGGGAACTATTTTACCTGACAAATTCAAATAAACTGCTCCAATATATTCAATCTCCATCAATTTCAGTAAATCAGCGAATTTCAGGTTCGGTGTCGTAGGCAGCCTGAACCGACGTCTTGTGCCGGGATGGGACGAACCACGATACAATGGCACGTCGGTACGGTTGGCCATTGTCAGGTCCAGTTCGTTCGCCAGTACCGTACCCGTGGCCAAGCCCAGCATTCACATGATGTTTGTGGCTTCTCACCATGTTTCACCATGTTTTCATCATGTTTCACCATGTTTTCACCATGTTTCACCATGTTGTCACCATCACCTATTGTTCATGTTCAACATTCAAGACCAACTGAATATTATCATAATAATTAGACAAGCCTACTTATGTGCCTAAGACTGTCTTTTCCAGGTCATCATTCGCCTACCGACGTGATGTATATTTGTTTGAACCCGGTGTTCCTCTCGGACAGATAGGCTTTCTGCTCAGTGAACTCACCGAGCACCTGGTACAATCACGAAATGGAACGGTTGACTGACGATTACAGCGTTTAAATTTCTTAACAGTTGAATAATGTAAAAAAAATTCTTCAAATAGGTTTCAATATACGGCACTAGAAAACATCTGTTATACAGCAAAGGCCCTCCCAGACTTCGTTACACTTGATACGCGTAACAGCATAACAGTTACACGTATAACGGTTACGATCGTAACAAACCCATACCGACAAGCGGGACTCTGGGAGCTCCGTTGTTATACAGCGTAACAGCCGCATGAATTTTGCGCGCGCATTTGAAATTCTTGTGAGTTTGCGCTGAAGAAAAGTCGGTGCAAATAGGTTTTGGACGGCGCTCGACGGAGGCAGCACTAAAATAATTTTCTGATGCCATATAAAATTTTTTCTAATTTTTTTGATCCGTAAAATGTTATTTACTTGCGATTATCGTCAATATTCAATATAAAACTCGAATTTCTATCATGGGTTCGCGTAAAAACGTCGGCTCCTCCTGTATAAAAAGAAAGCAGGACTGAGTGACAATTCTTTAGGGCAATTTATTAATTTTCTTCACTTAAAATAGCTTTCTGAAACGTATTTATTTGCGATTATCGTTGACATTCAACTGTAAACTCGAACCTCTATCGTGGGGCTAGCGTAAAAACGCCTCCTTCTCTTGTCTAAAAGACAACAAGAACAGGGTGACTAATTTTTTCGTGCGATTTGTTACTTTTATTTGGATGAAAATGCTTCGGGAAACATATTTACTTTGAAATTATCGTTGATATTCAATAGTGAACTTGAACCTCTATTGTCGAGCGCGTAAAAAGGTCGGTTTTCACCAGGTGTCGTAGCAAACCCGGATGAAGCCGTGTTTCTGATGGCTTGAAAACTTTTTCACATGTTCAGTGACTGGTTTCGTCACCTAATTTACGTTTATTTTTTACAAAAAGCAATAAACTCTGCTTTGGTTTATGGGGCGCGGCCTGCTCCACAACAAGTTTTATATATCCCGCCGGTGCTTGAAACGTGAAAGCGAATTCAGCGACCAAACTGGCTGTCGGTTGACATTCTTCTTGAACATGATCATTTTACTGATTCTTCCAGTTTATACTCAAGAGAAACTCATAATAATGTTAGAAGTTTATTCAGAATGAATATTTCGTTGATTTCCTGAAAAAAATACTAGTTTATAGCTGGTTTACAACTTGAAATCCACTGTGAATACTTGTTTGGCTACAAATCCCCGCATAAATCGTCTAGAAAGTTCGATGCGATGAAATATGCAAGCTAAAAATGAATCTAGAATGTTTTCCAACCCAAAAAAGTCCAGTTCCAAAGTTTTCAGTTATAAAATGAAGAAAAACAATAAAAAACATCCCAGCGTAACAAGAAAAATATCAAAAAATTTTGATATCAAGTGTAACGAGCTTTTTGTATGGAGCTGTTACGCGCGCTTGTTATACGTTATACGTTACGCGCGTGACAAATTTGGAAGTCTGGGAGCACGCGTGTAACACGCGTTACGCGTAACTGTTACGCGGCCAGTGTAACGAAGTCTGGGAGGGCCTTAAGTTCAATTCATTATGATTAGTGCGCCATGTTGACTTCTGTAATGAAAAAGACCCAAATTTTTTTCAGATGGCAGTGTACAGTCGAGAGCAACAACTCAGTGCCGAGCAGCTGACACTTGCCGATCAAAGCCAATACGATCAATGTCAAATCGATACACCTAAGCTGCCCAGTTAGTTATATATATACTCCGTTTATTTGATTTAATCTCAATCTCTGTTTTTTAGTAAATATAGTTTACTCGTAATGTTTTACAGTCACAGGTGGTTTTTACAGTTTTCACAGAACTTTTATGTCCGGCAGTACCAATTAGCCATTAACTAGTATTAATTAGTTTTAGTTAGCCATTTTGGTTGACAATATGTAGTACGGTAATTTAGTGGGTGTTCTACCGATATGTTACGTGATTGTTTGCAGATGTGTTGGTGCTGCTGCCAACAACCTTGAACACGACGTTTACATTCTGCAAAATGGCTGTACAGGGAATACCATCGTTATAACACACATTTGATATCAATTTGGCTGTCGTTTTTCAGTTTTCTTTCTCAATCTTGCTTGACTCTGTGAATTAATATTGAAATAAAAGGTGAGAATGCTGGTTGCTCGGATTTACACAAACAATCTTTCGGAAATAATGCTTATTATTAATAAAGTAATACGCTCATATTCATGAACCATAAATACTCTAATAACTACTAGATTACATTAACTCTTGCACACTGCCAGATTAATTTTTGTGAATTTTTGAAAATAGCAAAGGCATTGAGGTTATGGAATGGTCAACGTCTTGCTTCAGGCAGCAGTCTGGCCACTTGACTTGACCAACACGAGCACAATGTATGAAATCATAGTAAACGTCACATAATTCAATTATTGTGTGGCACAGTTGGGAGCAGGGCACAGCGGGCACCCGAGTCACGCACGGCACATTCATACTTACTTGTTACGGTCATGAGTACACCACTATGTTCTGTATTACGGGTTAAATTGTTGATAAAATACGTGTTTCAAAAATACTTACATAAAATACTTAACGAAGTATTTACTTACAAGTAAATGCTATACATAATATAGCTATAAGGTAATCGTTTCTTCAATAATGAATACAATTTTAACGGTTTACCGTGCTTTTGGCGCATCATTGATAATTTCAACCACAATGTACTGTTAAAAACGTACGATTTAAATTATAGATACTTAACGGAGTATTAACTCACGGAGTCAGTATAAGAAACTATGTCTTCCATATTTAGGCCAATTTTTATGGTTTACCATGCATTCGATTCGTCATTGATAAATTTACTTACGTGGCAGGGCAGTGCACTACTCCGGTCACGCTTGTTGGGCATTCAGATTTAGTTTCATGATATCAAGGTTCATGTTGGTATTTGCCAAATCACTTTATAAAGTCACGTTATTTGTGTAATGTGATTTTTTATAATTTATCAGCTGCATTGAACATGGCTTAATTTGAAGTGCCACTTACAGGTTATGTTGAATATATTGCCAACATACCGGCAATGCTTTCCACAGCGAATATTAAGGTACTGTAAACAATAATCTTCTAATAGGCCACTTATCTGAGCATTCAATGGTTCTCAGGTGGTTATCATTTGTGTTGCATGGTTTTCTGCAGCTAACAAATGTAGCCACTGTATTATGGCATAAGAATGCTGAACATGTCTTCGGTAGCGACAGTATCAGTGTCGGTAGCTCACTCATTCGATACTCGTGCAATTTATTAAATTTTCGTTTTCGTTTCATCCGTGCCACAACAACGAAATGAACTTTACATACGGAAATTTATGTAAATATGTGCGAGTTTTGTGAAGTGAACATGATTGGGAGCATATATAGTACATGGCTCTTGAGCGCAGATGATTGGACTTGAAGCAGTTCCATCCGAGCACTTGCGATCGTGTGTTCATTCACTGCCTCATTCAATCCCTAAATACTCAGCACCCTGTCTAGTTTTTTTGGTTATGGCCGCTTGAACGAATTTCCCGATGGAACCAATAAAATCCAATTTAACAACTAAAATATCATATCAATCAATCAAAAATAAATATCACTACCACATCAATAAAACAAATATCATCACATTCATAACATGTGTCATTGCTAACCACGACTCATAACCAAGAACGATGGCCGACTGCTTACTCTTCCTAATACCGTTTGATGGTGTTTTGTGGCATCTGAAGCCACAATCGCAGATTATGTGGTCTTTGTCATGTCATAAAACACTGGTTAACTCGAGCACGATATGACACATAACCGAAAGGTTATTCAGCTTATAGCGGAGACAACTTTTTACTTAATTGACAATTGACATCAAAAAATATATATAGATAGTAAACACTACTTTATTCGATCTGGATTTTAGCAAATGCATTAGTGTAATTTTTTACGAAGCGTAAAATAATTAGAATTACCCTGACGAGGTGGCATAGCCACGACACCTGATGACATACTGAATTATACATTGAATACATGACAATGCGATCACTGAATCGTGATAACTTGTATCCATGATACATCGTGCCATCCATACCACTTGTGGTGGTCTTCAATAGTAGCAGAAAATACCAAGAATCCAATAGGTTTGCTAAGTGGTCATATGAAATACCTAAAACTGATAAACTTACGTATGGATACAATTCTGCTAACTGCATTCAATTTCCATATTGGTAACCTATTCACAACTGAACAAATACTCTTTGTAGTTTGTTCATTAATATAACCAGATTTATAATATACATGTGTGTTTCCTTATTTTTGTCATCATTATTCATGAATAAATACAGGGCAACACGGCAAATAGTCCTCACAGCTTCGTCATTTTCTCATTGACAAAATGAGAAAGCCTACATGTACATACTGTAAGTATGTACGTAGGTATAAACGTATTCACCGTAAATATGAGGGTGTTGTGGGTTACAGTAGATATTATGTGACAGCACCACTTGAATACGGTGTTGGTTGGCTTTGGTGCTCTACTACATACATACGTGCCTCTCTAATCTGTACCACTCGAATCTTGTACTCTCGTCAAAAAGGAACTTACATGAAACATGACAATACCGCATTTAGCGCCCATCCTAACGGATATCGTTATCTTCTCTTATATTTCTATGGACACAATACATAAGTGTTCAAAAAACGGATGTAACTTCCGTTAGCATGGTCTACATTCGTCGATATTCAATGTGCCAAAACAGTGTTTCGTTTTTGAATGAGAATCATCTAAGCCGGTTCAAACTGGCATATGGGTTAGAGCACCGGCCTGGTTAACTGGGGATCTTGGCGATTCAACCGACAGGGTGACCCACTTTACACAGCGAACTTTCTGTGACTATCTTAATCTTTTAAAAGTAAGTATTGTATGCGACCCTTCACCAAATCCTGTTGGTTGTTAGGTATGGTAATGTTTCATTTATAATGAACTTACTGAAAAATCTATCGCTTCAAATTTACAAAAATAATTTATAAAGTCGATTTCCAGGTCATTGGTATTCAAAAAAAAATTTACGGGTCTAACTTTAATACAAACGTTTTCTAAGCCGTACAGTCTATATATCACATGTGTGTATGTACCGCAATATATTATACGACACTTTTTTATGTAGTACTGTGGATGGGAAGGTGAACACACGGTCATTTGCGTAACCACAATCTTTTTCAACATGTTCCTTGTAACCATATGTATGCATGTATATGTAAATACATACTAACATGTATGATGAAGTGCTGCCATGGCAGACAAGTTGACGACACACATGCGGTCAGGCGTCGCTGATTTGATAAAAATGAGGGGCCAGCATAAATAGGGGTAAGGCCGCAAGTTGGTTGGGTTGAGAGTGTGGACAAGCCGTGGCCGGATGTTGTGCCTGACGAACGCACATGTGTGTATGTACTACTGTGTCCAGTTACGTATGTACATATACATACACGTATGTTGAATATGTGAGTACTGTTTAGGCTTAGGCTTTTACATAGTTGTTTACATCTTCTTTTTAAGTCATACAAACTGTCGCCTGAAACAGTCGTTTGACGTTTTCCCGTTTCTAATGACGTGTCAATTTAGGCCATACAATAATATGTATGTACTACTGTGTGCAGTTACATTTATACAGTACAGTATGTATGTAGAATATGTATGTACTGAGAACGTAATATGTACTTTTAACGATGTTATTTTCATTCTTTTTCACAACTTTTGAAATTACTACAAACAGTATCCGGAAACCGAAAAACCGTAAGCTGACGGCTGTCTTTTCCCCGTTCCAATCAAGTGTCAATTTCAATATGTCCTTCAATAATCAGATTTTCGGATATCTGTATGTGTAAACTAATGTACACACTATACATGTACATATGTAGGTGCCTTTCCAAAATCTGACCAATGGTCTTGCACTGGCATGTACTATCATTGCATTGACTACGGTGTCAATTGCAGCGTCCAACATCAGGGCTGCCTTATAATAATTTTAATGATAATGACCAAGGGTTTATGCCCGTGATGTCGTAAGCCTTTGATTGGGTGCAACACATGTGGCCCACTTGAACATCCTCACCCAAACTCGTCTCCATCACTTTTTCCCTCACAAAAGCTGTATCCTTTTATTGACTGAACCAGAACTCATCTATCAATTATGCACCCAATCTTATCGTTTATTCAGCGATTTTTCTACTGAACATTGCAAATTGAAGAAAACGCATGCATAGCTTGATTGAAAGTAAATGAGCAAAGTAAATGGTGTATAACATTGTGCATTCAGTCAGCTAACCTTTTTGAGCGACTTAGTAGAAAAAATTGAGACTGGCCAGGCCAGACATAAATCTTTGCTGGATTACTTGTAATAATGTATCGGGTTTCGTATACCATATGTCACCATCACAATTTTTTTTATTATGAGCAATGAAAATACCTTTAGTTGTCGCACCTGTACTTTATATTATGCCATGAAAACAACTCGTTTGTATAACTATACATAAATCAAAGTTAAAATTTCATATGAATTGTTTCTTTCTCTTTTCTTAGACATTTATACACCGACACCATGTATAACGAATACAGATAGACATTGATCTATAAATACCAAAGCTCTTTCACTGACTGTGGTCGGTACCGCCTACCGGAAGTCAGTGTCAATCAGGGCCAATAAACCAAAATATTGTCAACTCAAATCATGGGTAATGAAATAGGGGAAAATTGTCATTTACATATAGTTTTTTTGCTGTAATGTCCCGGTATAACTTCCATAATATTCATCTTGCCGTTGAGAATATAATCAAGTTTGACCAGTGCTGTTGATGTCGTTCGTTTTTTCAGGTGAAATGCGTACTGTAAATTGGATGAGGTTGTAAGTAATCAGCTATTTTAATACGGAACGTGTACGTATTTCAATCAGCCACCCATACTGCTGTCCAACCAAGTACCAGCTCCAATTATGAACATGCCATGCCACTTTAAATCCAGACCCTTCTAAAATCCTACCGAGGCGTGATTGCTCGCTTTCCGCTTTTATTACTATAAATACAGTCATACTCTTCTCTAAACTTTTTGTTGTCATGTCAGTACAGTTTATTTTGGGTCATATTCGACATTTGAGCATATAACGTTTTACGTTTTGATCGTCTTGGAAAATATAAATTCTATAACCTAACATTTGCAGAGAATTTTTCACCCTTTGAACGTTTGGTTTGTCACTAAATCTATCATATGTTTTTTCTGTTTACCACTAAATAGTTGAATGTGAAATCGGAGGTAGCCCTTGAACAGTAGTACTTAGGAGAAGTGGTTGTTCCTCGGTGCTGACCGTATAAAACAGCGTACAAACTTATGGTACACAGCCAATCGATGGTACTCCATGATGTGCCAATAAGTGCTCGGGCATGCCCCGGTCTCTGGTGACCCTGCAGTGGTGGTAACCCTTAACCGTAAGCCGTCATCTTGTGCCCCAGGGCAATTAACACTTGGAGTACAGTGCCGAAACACCTGCTGTAGTCAACAGGGTACGCAAAAATGAGATAGCTAACAGTGTACTTCAGTTGAATGTCATTTTTAAGCATTTTCTTGCTAACAATGTAAAATCATTTTTGAATATGCGGGGAAAATTCGCTCGAATTGTTCTCATCTCATTAAAAATACATGCAAATTAAGCATGTGTGTGACCACCATTTTGGGCCACCCTGTATACGGACGAAGCTGTACCAGTGAACTGTGCCGGTGTGTCAATTGGAATTTTGTACAAGGGGCCAATGTTTTTACTCACGGGCATTCAATCTGATTATTTTAGTCGATGTGTGCCACTTATGTATCAACTGTAAATAAGAGAGCACAAACAAAACAAGCAACATTGAATGGATAATACTGTAACAACAATTTCACATTACAACTACAAAATTAAATGAAAATGGCATGAAAACCTCGATAATATAAACAGTACATGAAATTCACCAACTAACTTCACTAAATTCAGCATGAAAACTGAACTAACAATCTGGTGCATTGATTTTTCTCTAAGAAAAGCAAGTCCAACTCAGTTTCTAGATGTTCTCTTGTCCGAGACTTTTTCATCCGCTTGTGTGAAACAAATCAAGTCTTGCCATCATGTCATGTCATGCCTTGTCATGGTACAGGTGCTGGGGGCATCCAACTTTCGTGTAATGAGTGCCCTGAGGTGGGTGCCGTCTTTGTATGCCATTTACAGGGTGCACGCACTTTAACATAAAGATCAAACAGATAAAACAAACAGAAATCTCAGTACGTGAATTTTACATAAAAAAATTTCTGGATGGGAAATAATAACTCATCAAAAAATACAGAAGAATGATAATTTAGGTAAACAAAATATGTACAATACTAGAATCGACTTTCTTCATCAGCTCTGGTTCAAAATGTTTCAAAAACCCTGACGTGTTTCCCTACATTTATTACGCTGAAATTGTAATAGTTCCTATTGCTAGGCTAGAGTACATACCACGTTTACCTACCTTTTATTTAATATTATGTACCGAGCGAATTTTTACAGTGCGCATGGCAAGGATATAAAAAAGTAGAATCAATTAACAGATTAATGTGGCCTACAAAAAATAGTTGGAGTGCTAGACTTTGGCTTGGGTCGGACATCAACGTTTACAGCCTGTCATTGACCACCCTGTACCGAGTCTTACATATGTACCTTACATATAAACCTTCCACATCGGTACAATCATTCGTGTAGACAGACCGTGCAAAAACAATGTTCAGAAGAATATACATACCATCGAATACTCGTGTACGTTTGCAAGAAGAACTGATGCTGAACTCATGCTTTTATGGCATCTCCTTTAAGTTGAAAATTTTTTTGTAGAAAATTAATCCATCATTGTAGCTAAATCGTAAACACATCAGACACAAAAAAATCCTTGTAAGTTCTCATCAAAACATTTTCTGTTCGAGAAATCATGATTTCCAAAGAGGCACGACTTGAAGGTTTTGTGCAGTGATTAGACCGTGCACACCAAACTGTGTTTGGTGACTCTCACCGGAGTTTTCTTGTTTTATGCAAACCACGTATGTATGTAAATATATTTTATTTGTTATAATGAATGGCACAAGTGTATCCGTGATCGGAACGCCATCTGCAAGTACATTAATGCTTAATGCCCCTCCATATGTTCGCAGTCGGAACACACACATCGCACAATGCTGCTCACGGACATATTCAAGTACTTGTTTGTAGCAGTTTTATTCAATCATTAAAGTCAGTATAAATTAGTTTCATCGGACATATTTATATCATCATTATTGTTATTGATGTGAATCTATCATGGAGACATTGAACTCATGGAAGACATCATCTGCTGGTTGGAATGCCTGGTGAGATACACAGTTTTCGGTGAGTTTTTAAGTGACCACGATTGGAATATATGGTGACGATGACAAACCCAGTCTGATGTACATGTACTCCTCGTTGTCACTGCAGTTATCCTTACTAATTAGTGTTTGCTGAAATGGCAATCATCATGTTCGGTTCGACACTCAGTAGAGCGTAACAGACACAAAACGAACGAAACCGCAGTTGTTTCGGCTAAAAGGTTCATAACGATGATGAGTTTTGTGGTCGGGAGGAAGACAAGGTGCCGTTCTAAAGTGCTACCAAGTGGATGATAATGGAATAATGGTAGGTGGCGTAACATAACGCAACACAGACACAACGAAGAGAATCTTTGAACACAAAGTAGTTGTCTTTTCATCGGATCCTTTCTGTTCAAAGTATCTACATGAATTGAATACAGTATGTTCCAGATGTTGACAAAAAGTATGAATATATAGTGTTGGTGCTACATACATATGGTGATCGATCATTTGGCGTGAACCGACATGTTGTAGTCGGTTCATCGGGTTGTTCTCCATATTTCTTCCTTATTAAAAACTTTTTGACTGAGTTTAAAAAAATTTAAGAACTCTTAACATCAGCGGGCATGATGATCGATACGATGTAGGTGATCGTGTTCTGTATGATATGGATGGTACAAACAGACCTCATTCTTTTATCACAGTTTCAAACAGTTAACGTGTACAATAAACTCATGTCCGTATATTGTTGTATTTGCATGTAAGCATGTGAGGGATGAGTGACATGTGCCCTGACCGACTGACCTAACCACAAACATGCATATATTCATATACCACACTCTGTAAATCTGGCTGATTTCGTGGCGTCAGTCAAACGGGATCGAGTTACCCGGGCAAACATGGAGACACCCGGCTGACCCCTGACTTTGACCTTCGATGGTGCGTACACAAGGAAGTACTGTATGTTTATTTATATAAATATGTTTGTACTTATATCTGTATTTATCAAGGTGATAAACATTTGCATACCTTCAAGGTGGGTCAACTTTTTTTCAGAATGTTTCAATTAAATATTCACGTCTCACGTTTGTTACGGATTCCTAAATGATTAAAGTCGCATGATTATCTGCTCCAAATATATAGCATCTCTCATTTAATCTATCTTTTCTTAAATCAGATACATAGCTTGAGCTTATGTAGCACTGGCAGACATTTTCCTCTAGATTTCATGAATGCCATGCCAGTTTATACGAAGCATTCTATCATGTAGAATATTTCGGTCTACTTCTGGTTAAAAATTTTTATTACTGGAAATTCGATTGAAGCACATTTTCATATGCACTACTGCATACTAGTAAAAAACAACCTTGATTTCAGTCACGATTACATATACATTACCAATGCAAACCGTCTGCGATTCGGTAGCCATTTAGTCTGAATTTACTACTTACAAACTAACATTTCGACTTACGATTGCGATTGAAACTTGGATTGCGAAGATGGCTTATCGGTATTTAGTTGAATAAAACTCTAATACGGGCCATGTATTGCCATCATGTACTGGTGTCGTCATTACTGCTGATTACCGTAACCCGTGTCACATCCAATGGTGTGCTCAAGGATATATTCAAGTTAGTTTACAAAACCTAGCCAAAAAAATTAAAAAAATTTCAAGTCAAAAGCTTTTAAAATCCGGAAATTTGATTATATCTATAGTTTAAAATACTAGTACACAAAATTTGATGAATAGTAATTTTTCAATAGAAGTAATGATTATAAACATGAAATTTCCGAACCTCCAGTGTGGCGCGTACGTAAGTGACCGTAGACTTTTATAGCGCAGCTGGTATGAAATTAGGGCGCGTTCAGAGTCGTCCTGAGAAAGTCTCACGAATTTTATTTGTAATTTCTCAAACTTTTGGTTCGGAACAAAACATATGTTTATGAGTTCCGAAAAGTTTACAAATAAAACTCTTGATACTTTCTCAAGACGACTCTGAGAGTGCCATAATTGCAGTTTTAACGATTCAATTTGTAGCAAACAATAGCAACATTATTTGCAGTAACTCAGTAGTGGCATATTTCAGGTAATGAGTGGGCATTTTGACCTGAATGAGCACCCAGTTTTTCTTTACACCCATTTTCATGTTCTATCAAAATTTCTGAAACCAAATAACTTTCTTTCCTTGGTGCGTGTGCTGATTATAGGATGGTTGCATAACCATTATACAGGGTGGCTGTAAAGTAACGACGCGTTTTCCGGCCGCCCATTTCTTAAAAAAATTATATTGTGTGAACAGTGTTATTATAGTCAAACTAGCGTAAAAACACCTGAAAAATCGAATTATATGGTCA
>OZ038447.1:14821200-14833700 GCA_964036265.1 Daptonema setosum
TTCATTACTAATGACTTTAATAAATCTTGTGATGTTTGTCGCAATGTACACCTTTCAATATTTTTTACCGAATAAAGTTTAACGAAAATCCGGTTGTTCTCTCGCGTGTACTATGAGTTGTGTATTACAACAGTGCCTAAATTGTGTCTACCTTACAAACATCAAACAATATGGGCTAATGCTGCTGATTTGCGGTATTCAACCGAATCGTTGCTGCGGTAACAAACGAGTGCCAACCACACCAAGTACAGACGGTCAGGTCAGGCTCAAATCATTAGTACTATTTTATGATGCAAAAAGTGCAGCATAATCCAATGTACAAAACAAATCGAGAATTATATTTGCTAGAACTCCTTTCAAAAAAGTATCTTTTCAAAATAGTTTTCGAAGATTATTGTTGAACTTTTGACACGGCCCACCCGCAACAAATGTAACTGGCCTAACTCACCAAACTGTGCCCAACGATCAATCACTTTATTTTGGCGCTTTCCCTTGCTAAGTCCCACATAAAACACTTGTATTTGGCCACT
This sequence comes from Daptonema setosum, assembly GCA_964036265.1. Lineage (NCBI taxonomy): Eukaryota > Metazoa > Nematoda > Chromadorea > Monhysterida > Xyalidae > Daptonema > Daptonema setosum. Next base: position 14,821,731 of record OZ038447.1, read on the forward strand.
TAACACATACTTATTTGTTGCGTGGTTAAAAAAATCGGTCGGTAAAAGATCTGCCATCGCTAATATTCAGTGCTGTATATATGTATCTGCTAGAGCTTCTTATATCCTATTCATTACTTTGATGCTATTATTGACTGCAAACTGAATGTCGCTGAATACTGCGTGCTTTTTCGTCCAACACTCATGTTTTTCAAACTGATTGATAATGAAATAGCCTCAGCAAGAATTGGTGGACACAATATACATAATGTAGGTTGAACTATAAAAAAAAATAGTTGACGTGCTATTTAATACAAAATTTAAATTCAAATTTAAATTCATTTATAAAAAAATGTAATAACAATAATTGTACCCCAACGATAGGGATGAATTCCAAAGTTATGTAGCCAATCAGAAAGCACAAAGAACTCAACGCTGCTTTTAGGAATTTTAATGTTTTCTGTGTTTATTCATAAGTTCTATATATCTATTGAAGAGTTAAGTAATGCAACCACTACTATAACATAGGAAACACGGGATGATGCTGATTGTTAACTAGCATCAGTCTGATGTTTAATTATCAGTCACTTCATGAATAGTCGAGGAGTTTATTTTATTTCAATTGAATCTATCGGTTTCATTAATCCTCTATTCATTCCACCGCTAAAATCGCTGCAGTCTCCAATGGGACAATAAAACCCTTTGTATATTTAATGTGTTAGACAGGCATAAGACCTCGAAACAGTGATAACCATTGGTTTTACGACGCTGTTTACTGATGTGTTTCCCGTGTGTTTGCTTGTTTTTCTTTTTATTTATGGTTGACAGATGAAAATCTCAAATAGAAATCGAATAATTCTACACTTTTGACCAAACACAGAATTTTCTGTGATCACGTGTTTAGTTTTCTAAAGAGTTTGGCATTGTATTGTTTTTGCAAAACATGTGAGAGAATGATATTGCTATTGGCTACCCACGTGTCAACACGCAATAAGCAGCCAATACACACTTGTTGGCTGTCACTATTCGAAGAATCTGATGTGCCAGTCACAAATATGGTAACGACGTCAACAACATTGTCACTTACTGTCCTTGATGATCTAGTCTTGTTGGCTTACAGAAAACAGCTGAATGAGAGAACAATCCTTTGTGTAAAGCTAAATGCCATTATTCAAATCCTTATTCCTTTGCCTTATTCAATTATAGAGATACTTGCTTACCATACTGTTGCTTATCTAGTCTTTTGTCGCCTGTCTAGTTTAGTGTGTAGGGTACCGGCTACAGAAACTGGTAGTCCTAAGTTCGAACCCTGACTTGAGACACAGATCCTGACGCGTTGCTCTGGGGTTTCTATTACTATTGCCCAATATCCGTTTATTCAACCTCTCTGGGCACTACGAAAACACCATTCTGAATGGTATTAGTGTGCTCTATTAACTTCAGGAATAAAGCGATCCCAATGAAAAACTGGTTAGATAATATTTAAAATCAAAATTAACTGTAACATCTCGGTTGTTGCTGGCTGACAGTTACCAACTTTATTAAACGGTATTTGCAACTGATATCGAAGTCACTACCGTTAAAGCCTATTAAATACCAACCAGCTCTCCACATTTTGACCAAAACATGTTGTTCACCTACATACTATAAATGTACGTAGAACAAGAAAAATGCAAGAAGGCTATAAAACAGTTGTTAGTGAGGGAGTTTATGTTAATGTTATCAGTTATTGCTACTGAAAAATGTACATACATGCCATTTATTTAGAATATACGTTACATACCAGATGTTACCAGACCTTTGTAAACTTGAGTTTTTAACAAGAGTTAGTGAAAGATTTCATCACTGGGAATGAGGCTCATTATCGGCAGTTTATGACTACAGATTAATTATTGTAATGGTTTTTATACCACTCGTTTTTATGCCACGTGTTGGAATTTTTTTCAGCTCAGCTCACCTTGGGCCAGCAATTTGATTAGCATTGCGTGTTTCTGTATACATATAAATAAAAGGGCGACCAGAGTACATTAGGGGATTCGCGCTCGCACTGGCTGCATCGGTCAAACTTACATAAACTGTACCACAAAAATGCAGAAAACACGATTTTGCAGTTTTTGTTTAAAATCTGTTGCATAAGAGTTATAATGTTTTAATTTCATAATGTCTTGCTATGCACATGTATTTTAATAGTTTCGTGACAAAAATGGAGAAAAGCGAGATGAGCCAGTGCCCAGTCTGATGAGCATGTTGACGCTGCTCATGGGCGCTGTGAGTAAATACTAACCCAACTCGTGTACAGGGTGTACAAATAAATACTTATTGCATACGGTATGGTTGCTGTGAATCAGCTTTTAACTTCTCACCAAGTCAACAAGCCATAAATGGCCAGATTTGTTTGCTGTCTAAGCTGATATGAGTATTGTCACTTATCATGGTTTAGTTCCACGTTTCTATCATAGCACATAACCATAAGTCCACCATGCTTTTGACTTTGTTGTGGTCTAGTGATTGTGAAACATGGCAGAAAACGGTATTCTTTCACTTTCATCTGAGAAAACTTTGTGGAATCGCAATCTCCTGAGCGTCTTATCTGCAAATCTGTTCTAACCAACAGTTGTAAGTAAAACGTTTACGAACTCAATGTTTCCTGTAGTTCATCAACTTGTATGGTTTGTGTGTACATACAGTACAGTACATACACACTTGATAACATTGAAATCGTGCCACCCACCGTACGACTGAGCAAATATGCAATCCGACCCATGTTCATGTGGTACTCAATTCACTCAATTCACTTCTCTTTTCATATCCATTGTTTTTTCAACAAAGCACATTATTGAATAAATTCAAAACACTTTCAAGAGTTGATTCAAATTATGTGAGAAGTTTGAAAATGAATTTCCGAACATCTGCTTTAGCGCATGCAGTACTCAGAGTAAATACACGCGTCTTGATCGGAAACACCAGTAGAGCCTCGGGCCCCAATATTCTAACATTTTTTATTGTTTTATGACTACTTAGAATGCGTTTTTATATTAATTGACACTTTCTAGCAGTCAATTATTTTTGATTTCTCGATTTTATAACTTTATTTATTTGAGTTTATTGTGACAAAGTCATGCAACTTGTGTTCCGGTCGTCCTTCTGAGTCCCTTCCAGTTCTATTTTTTTTTGTTTATGAATATGTGCAAAATTAAATGTGAAATAGGTGGTAATCATTAATTGATGGCCACCCTGTAGTTTGTGATACACGGGTGATGATATGTGCCACATGTGGGAGGTTGTGACCAGCCGTAATCAATGCCGGTCTTGTGCCTTTGTTTGCGATGATATGCAATCGGTGCAATCTCGGTCTTGTGTCAATCCGAGTGCTGACTCACACCACTGTCTATATAAACATACTCATCTATCCAATCTTCATCTATCTACTAGCTGCTGTTCATCTTCAACTCATCCATCCATCCATCCATCCATCCATCCATCCATCCATCCATCCATCCATCCATCCATCCATCCATCCATCCATCCATCCATCCATCCATCCATCCATCCATCCATCCATCATCATCACAATTCAACATTTCAATTTCAGTATCGATTGTAATGCATGATTATTATGGCTGATTGGACTGTACCATCGCAGAATCTGAGCTGGGTGTCCCCGACGAGTATCTACGAGGGTGAGCAGATCAAACTGCTACAAACTCTGTGCCAGATCGAAGATTCACTCAACCTTACCGCCGATCTGTGCAACTTTGAGTTTGTGTGCAACGATGACCTGGCAAAAAGGTTGGCACAAAACGCGTGGTTTCTTCTGTGTACGTAATTTCAATAACCGGGTTGAGATAAAAGATCTCAGTTTGATTCAAGATATTTGCATTCAAATGAAAAAATAAAAGTGCTAACAGAAACCTTGTTTTTCTATGGAAAACGATTTTATCTTCCTAAGTTCTTCTGAAAATTTGTATTCTTAGCAAAATTTTATGAAACAAATGTTTTACTGTGAGCTCATTATATTCTGTTTATCACAGCAAACTGCGCCAAATGTACGTCGAGAAGCTGTCCGAGTACGAAGCCCTGCTGGAACCACGCGAACTTAAACGTTGGTGTACATAAACCATTCCATGGTTAACATTATATTTTTTCAAAAAGTTCTGTTAATCAGTCTGATTGGTAATGAATAAGCAATACACCAACCTCCGAAATTCATAAACAGATGAGGTTGATTGAAAACCAAAGCGTCCCAAATAGATTATGTGTGATTTTAACTCTATTAATTCTTCATATTGTTAGTGAGTAGTAAGTACCACAACTGCCTCATTCTCTCATTTGGTCTACTATAAAAAGTAAACAGTATAAAATTTTTGTGCATAAATTGTTTTATTAATACAAAAATTATTGTATCACAATAGATGATATAAAACAATACAGTAAAAATAAATAGTACAAAGAAAACATTAGGCCATAATACATTTTATTACAACAAATCAATGATAAATGTATGTTGCAGTATTTACGTGCCTTTACATCTGCGTATTACTGATCGGGTTGATCGGTAATCTGCTAACGATCACAGTGATCTACAAGACAGCCGAACTGCACACCCATACCATCTACTATCTGTGCAATCTGGCTGTAAGCGATACCATCCTGCTGCTGGTCGGTGTTCCAACCGATGTTTGGTTCATTTGGACTCAGTACCGATCGTCACCATGTGCCACATTCTGTCTGCTCAAAAGTTGGCCATACATAAGTAACATTTAAATAAATATTAATGCAATATAACAATTCAGAACAAACCATTAAATTAAATGGAGTTTTCTAACTTATTGAGGTTGAGGTACGATACATGTTATATTGTAGATTATGTACCCTCAAGTTTATTTTTGTTCTAAATGATTGTGGTTATAATATCGAGGTTTTGTTTAAAAAAACTTCAAGATTGTAAAAACAAGTGTAATAATTTAGTTATTTAATCAGATATAATAATCGGCATCTGCACCAACGCCTCGGTGATGTCCATACTGGCCATGACACTCGAAATGTTCATTGCCATCTGTTACGGCATTCAGAAAAAGGCGTGGGTTGGTGTTACAGATATTATTGGATTATTCAAGTTTGATAAAATATTCCGTGAGACTGAAAGAAATTTATGTCATTTGAAAGTTCATTTCTGCTGGCACAAATCGTGTTTCTTCATCGCATACCATCTATGGTATAACACACGTTCCGGCACACGTGTTTGACACTTTTCACTTGAATTAGTGGGTTTTTTATTGTTCCCAGATTTTTTTAAAGGTGACATTTTTGAGGTGAACTCTCACAGTATGGCCACCTACATTGCAACGGTTTGGATCGCGGCGGCAGTACCTGCGGTACTCATGAACAGTCAATACAGGTAAGTACTCTATGTAAGTACGTCAGTGAGTAAGTAGTAAAGTAGTAAGTAGTGAGTAGTAAGTAAGTAGTAAGTAAGTACATTATACAATATGTACAGTGGTTATGTAGTTTTATCTAGTTCGAATACGTTTTATTATAGGCAATTTCATCAGATGGAACCATTGTGCCAGCAAATCATGCCTAATCTGGCCGTGTGTAACGTCGGTTAGTAAACAATAAAATGCAATTGTAGTAATTCATTAGTATTTTTATTTATTCAAAAAAACATTCCATTCGATTTTTTTACAATAAGAAGTTATATTCAGTGGACAGCAGCTGGACGATACCAGTGAGTGAGGTGTACCTGGTGGTCGTCTTCTTTGTGCCGTTCGTGCTCATCTTCTACTGGTACTGCCGCATACTGGCCAATCTCAGAGGCAGTGTCAAGAACAGCAGATATTCAACCAAGACTTCGTTCGTAGGTAAGTACTGATCTCTTAGCTACGTCACTTTATCTGGTATTCCTTGTTACGAGTCTTCCTTACAAGCACTATGCCAATAAACAACACAGCTCAGAACCAAGTTTCGAACTTATTTTTTGAAGTAGCATAAACATCGAACTATTCGGTCCTGTTCGATCGAATAGGATCATTTTATTTGTTATCTTAATTACAACAACCGCATTCAACCTATTTTCAGGTACTCTGAGAACGCAGGTCGTATTCACTCAACAAACCAAGCCGACGAACAAGAGTAGATCAGACCAGCTCAAAGAGCAATTGGAGGACATGCGATTGAAGGTTGGCGCTTTAGCGACTCTTCATTCTATTCGCTTGCTCGCACACTCACTCACTTACTCACTCATATCTGATACAGGTACCGTTAACAACTGGCAACCACAGCAGTCAAGACGACTCATCATCCTACGAAGTGACCATCTCATTCAACGGCTCTATAAAATCTGTAGAGCCATATGTGGAGCCAACCATGAAACGATTATGCACTATTAGCAACAACAACAGTGCCAACAACAACATTAGCAACATTAGTAGTACAAACAACAATAGTACCAATAACAACAGAAGCAACAACAACAGTGCCAACAACAACATTAGCAACATTAGTAGTACAAACAACAATAGTACCAATAACAACAGAAGCAACAACAACAGTACCAAAAAGAACATTAGTAATAATAATAGTGCACTCAACAACATTAGCAACAATAATAGTGCACCCAACAACATTAGCAACCATAATAGTGCAAACAAGAACGCGGGGCGCAGTGGCAGCGCACTACCTCCAAGTTGGTGGTTATATCCACCGAAATAATATTGCTGTTTCATATGTTATGAGTGTATTTATTATTAATTATGACAAGTTTCAGTGAATGACGATTGCATGTACATGCACAACGGTCGCAATATGAGACAAAGAGCACAATATAAAGTTGTCAAGATGATGGGTTCGTTATCATAATTAATTTTGTTTGATTTATTTCACTGTTTTATTGCAATATCAAACCTTTTGTGTTTCAGCTGTTGTTGCACTGGTTTTCTTTTTATGCTACTTGCCGGTACACATACAACGATTATTGAATCGATTATTGAAGGTTGCACCATAATCAATCAACTGACTGACTGACTGACTCACTCACTCACTCACTCACTCACTCACTCACTCACTCACTCACTCACTCACTCACTCACTCACTCACTCACTCACTCACTCACTCACTCACTCACTCACTCACTCACTCACTCACTCACTCACTCACTCACTCACTCACTCACTCACTCACTCACTCACTCACTCACTCACTCACTCACTCACTCACTCACTCACTCACTCACTCACTCACTCACTCACTCACTCACTCACTCACTCACTCACTCACTCACTCACTCACTCACTCACTCACTCACTCACTCACTCACTCACTCACTCACTCACTCACTCACTCACTCACTCACTCACTCACTCACTCACTCACTCACTCACTCGCTCGGTCATTCACTCACTCACTTACTCACTTACTCACTCACTCCCTCACTTCAGTGTGATATCTATGATCCGTCGGATTGTGAAGACCGTCACAACTACCTGAAACGAGTTTGGGTGTTAACCGGAGTCCTTCATTTTCTATCGGCAGCCGTAAATCCGATAGTTTATAACTTAATGGATCGTAAGTTTCGAAGTTCATTTCGTCGATGTCTTTATCGGATGTTGGTTTCGAAGGCCTCGGTGGCTGCGGGTGCACCAGCACCACCACCTCAGCCTCGTTAACAACAAACACAACAACAATAAAATTGATTGATAACCATGTGGTATAATATTACGAGTCTCATGCTTTCCAAAAACCATGTTAATATTTACGTACATTCGCAGATTCGCTGCTCCATTTTTAGAAAAATTTGTATTTTATTTTCATACCATATTCAAATGGTGACTTTATAATCTTGAATAATTACAGTCCCAATTCAGGTACAAGCATGCCCTTTGTTGGCATACGTTTCAAAAAATACATTGACGTATCAAGTCACATGTATCAAGTACGTTCCTATTTTGATTTTGTAAGCGTTACTTTGTTGTATAAAACATACTCTTTATTGTTGTTTTGAATTTATTTTCTATATTTGTTAATATCACAACTTCACATCTCATATCAGTGAAATGTGTGCTTATTTTTGCCTGAATAAAGGTGCTTATTTGTGGACTTGTATTGTGAACTTCATTTAACTGAAAACTAACTATTACAAATAGAGGCGCAGCTCTCAATCATACGTCATGCACGGCGAATATTGTTTGCATACGAACAGTCTTAGCCGAACCCATGAAACAAAGAAATGGGGGAATAACCAAACAAAAAAGAACATTCGTACAAATGAAGTGATGCAAGGACAACCAAGAATTAGTCCCCGAGTTGTTCGACATCAGCTTCAATGTAGGTTTTGATAATAATGTGAGAATGGAATGGAGCAGATGGAATGACCATAGACTGGTCATGTACAGTAGTTACACTAGTGGACGAGAACGGGTGCAATAGTGCAATTCCCCTACACTGGCGTTTTCGAAAAGTATAATTTGTTCTCTAAGATGCAGATAATTTGTTCTGAAAACTGCCAATTTCCCCTCTTCGACGAAAGTACCCTCGCTTCGGAGGATTAGCTCGCTCGCCAGTAGTCATGACAACGGTGGTTGCCAAGCAACATTGCATGCTGCATGCTCTTGCCTAATCCTCATTTTATTGCAGTAACTGCTGAACGTAAACTGTTAATTGTGGATTTGCCTTTTTATGTGAGGTCATCAAATTTAATATAACTTCAGAAGCATTCCAACAATCTTAAAAAAGCCATGGCCGAGCAATTAAAGTACATAGTGGGCGCTCTCAACAAGGCTCCTTTCAACAGGTTACCCAAATTGGCGTTCATAACAGTTATGTTCGTACTAAGACATGTTATATTAGTATATTGTATATTTATCATTATATATATTTATCTAATTTGTTATATTAAATAATTGATTGTCATACTCTTACATACATTCAGATCATACAACCTGATCAGTTTCGATGCGCTGGAGGGAGAGGCTCTATTGCAGGTACTCAGCGATGTTCTATGCATTATTGAAACCAAGGTCGGTTTAAATATTAGAAAATTGTGTTTTATTTAGTATATGATCTACTTAATCGACGTAATTGGGATTAGCATCATCAGTTAGATACAGGGTGAGCCAAAATATGCGTACACTGTGATTTTAGAATGACTGTGGTCAGCTAATAAACTTGTTGCTTTCAGCGTTAGTTACTAATAAAATAAGTAAGATTTCAAATCAAAGTAACCGTATATTTTGACCCACCCTGTATACAAGTGGATGAATATATATATATATATATATAGGGAAATGAAATATGAAATAAAATGTTGATTAAGCCATCAGTGGCCCTGCGCAACGAGTCGGCAGAAGACACGGCCATCCGACTCTTTACTGACCTGAGGATCATGCGATACAAGCTGCCTATTGACGTGGACGATCTGTTGGTCATATGTTACATAAGATAATAAAATAAAATCTGGTAATTAATCACACTTAGAAAGGTGAAAAAGAAACACATCTGATAATAATAGCATAAATATACAATAATAACAAGTAATAAACAGGTCGGCATTCCGAGCGGCAGTGATCGAGGGTGACAAGCCAACGATTCATTCAATACTCCAATGGGCCTTGGAGAACATTAACCAGCTGACACAGCGAGCCTACCTGGCAAAGTTTCTGGTTCCAATTGACGTTGGTCATACTGAATATTAGAGTTAATCAGATTTAATTCAATACTGTCAAAGTTTGAAAAATTAGGGAGGTTCTGCGCGAAGCAAAAAAAATTAAATGTTTGAAAAACAACCAACAGTCCTTTTCAGGATTGGCAGTCTAGAAAACCTGCAGTCTAAAATCAAGTTCCTGCGAATAAGTGATCAGAAAAAGAGCCGCCAATCATTAATTTCGGTTACTCAAAACACCTTCAAAAACATTTCGAAATTCAGATTCCACCAGAATTCCAAGGCGATTCGGATATTGAAGCATCACAACAAGAATGCTTCGAGCTGATGGAACAATTCAAAGTTAATGGGTAAACTATTTAGTTATGTAAACTATGTAAGTTATATAAATTATGAAAGCTATAAGATTTATCGGCTGATTTTCTACTTAGCACTTTTTTCAAGCTGGTCCATCGTGAAAGCGTAACAGCCAAGCAAGAAGCAGCCGACATCGATGACATACGACAGGACCTGAAGTCTATGGAACAAGAAAGAGAACAACTCAGTCGTCGGATTGAGAAATCAGCGAGAAAAGTTGATGCTATTAGGAATAAGTTAGTCAAGCTGCCATTTCAGTCAATTCACTCACTCACTCACTCACTCACTCACTCACTCACTCACTCACTCACTCACTCACTCACTCACTCACTCACTCACTCACTCACTGATTCATTCACTCACTCACTTGCATTCAGGAAGAAAGCGGTCTAGAATTCGTTACGATTCCGGCGGCACCATCGCAGATGTCTCGACCGAAAACGGCCAAACCAACGAGCGATGACGTGCAGCAGTTGAAGGCCATGCTCGTTGAGCTGGAGGACACAGTCGAACACGAACAAGCCGAATTCGCACCGCTCATTGAACAACTGGAACCATTGAGAGCCGAGTATCAGGTCAGTTACTCAATTCCGATAAAGTGAAGAAACTCCTACAAAACCAAAACTTTATTTTCGTGGAAAAGTCTAACTGATTGCATTTGTGACAAGACCAGACTATATGACTCATTGATTGAAACCATTTTATTTTTACAGAGAGAACACGAGATGTACGAGTCAGCCAAGCGCCAGTACAACCAAACGGCCGCCAGTCTCGAAAGCGGGTATGCCCAATTGGAACAGGTTTGTATTAATCATGTTGATGGTCATTCACTCATTCACTCGATTCATTCACTCATTCACTCGATTCATTCACTCATTCCCTCGATGCATTCACTCATTCACTTGATTAATTCACTCAATCACCCAATTCATTTATCCATTAATTGGCTCATGAACAGGCCGTAAAGAGTCTACGTGCCGACGTGAACAGTGCTCAGTCGGAGCACGCTCGTCTGGAGGCCGAAAAGCGCGTGCTCAATGCCCTCTTATCGCGTGCACAAAACTCTGATGCGTTTCGCGTCAAATTAGAAGTTTGTTTGAATATATCATAAATGACGTTGTAGAGGTTACAGATTTTAAAGATAAGGTCGATGGTAGTTTCCCTGTATAATTTTTTAAGGGCAGCCCATATTGAAATATTATTGCGAATGAAAAATTACCCTTTTCAGTAAGATTGTGTAAAAAAACTTTTGAGGGTCTACTGTCCGAATCTGAGCGTTTGGGTGTAGAACTACGTGCGCAACAGAGTGGCAACATGAATGACCAACAAGATGCATTGAAGAAAGTTAGTCAGTCAATCAGTTATTCAGTCCGTTAACAGTTATTTATTCAGCCAGAAGTCATTTACTCAGTGAGTCAATAATCTACTCAGTGAGTCAGTCATTTAAACAGTGAGTCAGTCATTTACTCAGTCAGTCAGTCAAATAGTCAGTCAGTTAGTCAAACAGTTAGTTAGTTAGTTAGTCAGCTAGTAAGTTCGTACATAGGTGAGTGAAACCAAGAACGTCTGAAAAATATTTTATTCCAAAATATAGGTTTTTCAAATAATTTAGTTTTCATGATGTATATCACATAAAATGCATATTCGATTTGATAATAACTATACATGAGCAATGGGGCTATTGTCCTGAGATTTGGCTCGTAACGATGTCTCAAATATTCTGCGAAGTCGCGGAGGTTGTTGACTTCCTCCGTTTTGTAGAAGCGGGCTGAAAATGGGTACAGATTTAATATAAAAAACCAGTATCTTTATCTAATCTTTCAATTGTTTCAGGTACAAATGTGGCATCAACTGTATCGTATACTTCAGTGCAAACAGAAAGTACTCAGTCGCAATATGTGATTATCGATGCAACAGAAGTGCTATTTATCCAGGCTTCAAGAAAACAACAAGCTTTATACGAAAAATTTGGATTGAA
>OZ038447.1:14836200-14843700 GCA_964036265.1 Daptonema setosum
TCACTCACTCACTCACTCACTCACTCACTCACTCACTCACTCACTCACTCACTCACTCACTCACTCACTCACTCACTCACTCACTCACTCACTCACTCACTCACTCACTCACTCACTCACTCACTCACTCACTCACTTACAGTGGTCATTCACTGACACACCAACCGGAAACGCCTTCCGAAGCCAGTCATTATTATCGTCCAAACTGATATACAGTTTCGTGTCATTCGATGTATAACTCGTTTCAAATGAAATCTGATGCGCATGCGGGATGAACTTGTCGAAACTGAAACTTATTCCATGATTATTGTTCAGCGAAAATTCGAAGTCAAGCTTATAACATACTTGAAAACGTTGACAAATATTCAGATCTATTGAGGAAAAACAAGGTTTTGGTTGAACCAACTCGAAAACGTTCTCTCCCGGGTCCGGGTCTTCGGTGCCGCTGAAATTCAGGAAACATATAAAATCATTATTAATATCAGATGAGGTAATTGCGTTGGTTGTTATTCAGAGTTTCACAGGTTGAATGTGTTGTAGTAAAACTTAGTATCATCCCAAAAAGTAAGAAGATAATGTAACCAACCAGTCATCTTCATCATTATCTGGTCCCATCATAAGGCCACCTCCCTTTCCACGAGCTTGACTGCCGGTCAGGGTCATTATGAGATGTAATGACATGTACATCCAGTAGTTCGGCTGCATTTTCTGACTTACATTTTAGTACATTTACTTATATGTAGTTCAACGTATGTAGTAGTATTTTCAAATCAAAACACGTTTGAATCAAGTAATGTAAGATTATAAATGTCAAAACAATTAAATGTCATAATATAAAAACGGGTGAGTAAAATACCCAATTGTTTAGACCCTGTATGGTTTTCACAGACATGCCAATTACAAAAAATTACCATCTTATTGCTAAATTAGATTAGTAAAAAAACAGTCGGAATAGTAAAAAAATCACCGAGAAAAACGGCGCGTTTTCAAATCAAGTCTTATGTTCAGCTGAGAACGCATACAATCGATTTGTAGCCAGAATTGTGCTGTAGCAGTCGTTCAGGCAATTTATTTCATCAAATGTCAATTACCAAACGAGTTCTTACTAGATATTTTGATTTTGACGTCAAACCACCAATGTTCATACATGACAGCGCACCTTTTTGTATCGCTGAATTATGACTGTTTGGTCTAAATTAGACAACTCGAAGATGATTGACTTGAGTGAAAGTTTCAATAACGTGCGTAAGCATACTGATGAAAACTTATTCGAAATAATATTTTGAGAAACAACAACAGTTTAGTAATATTTGACGGTAAAATGAGACGTCATACGAGTATGTTCAGACACTGAACATGGAACTAATGAGTTAGGGTTTCTTGTTATCAAAAAATCTATTTTGTAGGCCGGTTATGTATGTATAATGAATTATGGGCAAGTCTCCAATTGGTATGAACTTTTTTTGAAAGCGCAACAAAAACAGATTTGAATTTGAACTGTTTTGATTCGATTGAAAAAAATTGGCTAACAAGAAACCCTGGATAGGCTATAATACAGCTTGACATGTCTGTCAGTTTTACGATTACTATACACCACCATACAACCATAATTGATAATTTAAGCTGCTCATTTTCACAGTATATTATCAGCACAACTTGTTGGTTCGCCAGATATTCTGTATGTCGACAAACCTATTAACTATGTAGTATTAAGACGTAACCAGTGTATCGGACACAAAATCGTTCAACGAACTAATTCTGAAGCAATTAAGCCTATCGATGTAGATGTCGTTGTTTGTTCGCAGCAAACCTGGTAAATGGCATTTTTAAATAGTATGCGTCATCTAATGAGTATTATTGTTTGATATCATAAAAATAAGTATTTTTCGAAACCAGAGCTTGTATATTGCTTATCCGCCACTACGTTCACCCTAAACTGGGCTGCCGAAAGCAACTTCAAGTGCAAAAACGAACTGTTCGAGATTGAATCGAGTTGCGTATGTTCGGATGTTGAATACTAGGTATGTATGTGTGAGCAAGGGCTATGTTATGTAACCTGGAGGTTGTGTCACTTGTGTCAACTTACAATGAATCAATGTACAATCACCACTCAAAACACGAACCAAACCAACGGGATTCAAAGCCGCAATTTTGTGTCAACAAAACGAATGTAGAATACTTACATCTGTATTGCTTCTGAATTACTCAAAGCATCGGATAACGCGTTCTTCACATTAATTTATGCCGTCCGCTTAGGGCTTTGTTGTCTAGAGGACGTTACATAAATAATTGAATGGCCAAATAGATCTTAAACCAGCCTTAACAAACAGATAAATTTCATTTAATTTGATGTTGTGTACAAGATTATACGAAAAAAACTGAAAGTCATAAAATCAGGCTGACAGACAAGACGAGACAAAAAGGAATCAGACGGCAGACAGACGGTTGGACAAACGAACGAACGATTGAAAACTTGGACAAACAAAAAAAATCAGAGAATCGGACAAAGTGATAACAATCATAATGTTGGTTGACAAGGAAATAAAGAGGAACCTGATAATGGAACAAAAAAGAGAACAAAGAAAGCGATCGAGTGAGTGACGTTGTATTGGCCACAAGTGGATTCGTTGTAATGATGACGTCTACATCACCCATCCCTTGCCTTCCCCGGACCGAAAACTTTTTTCCACCCATAGAGTTGCAATTGTTTGCAGGCCGGTAAACCCGGAACAAACGTTACGCAACAACGTATCGAATGTCGGGGGAAAACTCAGGTACTTATTTACTATAATAATATGACCAGATTTGTAGCCCAAAGCATGGGAGGGAAGTCAAATATAATTACAAATGGTTATGCTTCGTTAATTACAATGTACCACAACCCATAAATATCAGTCATGCGCTCAGTTTTTCATTTAAGTTGGACGTTCTTTGAAAGTTGAGGCTGGAAGGTGCATTTGTTTCTGTAATTTCATGGCATCTTGGAGACGATACAGTTTTGTGTGGTTTACATGTCAACCAGTCATCCATCAATGAAAAACTAGGCGCTCAGTGACATACAGTATGTACATACATATATGTATGTGTAGATGTATCTACGTGACATGTCATCTACAAACATGTTTAACTCATTTTCGCTTAATGTTAAGGTCGACGTTGAACTACTCTTCAGTAGAAATAAGAACTTCACCCATGTGCCTTCGGGCAACTTTCTTACAAATTACAATGTACAACAAATTAATTGCATTCCACTTCGAAAACGTCAAGGCAAAGGCGCCGGGGTAAAGTTGTATACTTCTGCGGAAGAGTATTTCAATCACCATCAGAAAATTTTTAATTATTGTTTGTATGTGCGTAGTATGAGAAACTTCTTGCCGCGTTATTGCTGCCACTTTTCACAGTTAAAAATTTATATACTCCGGCCTGTCACAGTCAGTCATTTAGCGTGGATCATTTAACAACCTGACAAAATGTCAGTCTTTTCATATTATAATGATCTTGATACAATTTTTTAAACTCACTTGATACTTATGGGAAGGCGATCATCAATTATGATTCGGTAGCAAGACAAAAATATTAGTTTTAAACTTTTTCACAATTGTGTTGTTATCTCTCACAATCATCTCTTTATTTAACACTCTATCAGGAACATGGCAAAAACATGGTGGCTAGGACCTCCTCTCTGACGTACGTCCATACAAACATCACTTATGCATTGCATTTCGAATTTATGAACTGACCTGCGGGTTGTTTGACTGGCAAACCAGCTAATTCTGGTGTCATCAATAAGAGAAGAGCTGGCTCACTCTCATCATTATTACGTTTCCTTAAAGGCGTACTTAATTGTATCGGGATCAAAGACATAACCGGGTATTGTTTTATATCATCATATACATACATATCTCTTCTTAATTCAAACTAGCTATCAATTGCTTATTTTTTATGTCTATTTTATTGTATCTAAATAAATCAACTTACATATGTTAAAAGGATGAACTGTGTGTGATTAGTTATTTATCACTTTTTCTATTGTTACTCATAGTTACGGTAGCTGGGTTTGATATGTGACGTGACAGTACCACATACTTGTGTGTACAGGGTGCGCCAAAAAACGGAACTATTTTGACCGTTCATAATCTCGGTGGTATTCAACCTGTTTACTTGAGTTTGCCGTCCTTTGAGAACTTTTTAAAGTATATCCAAGGTATATCACACTTAATAAACAAATCTTTTAATCGCACGACTAATTAACGGTCAAAGTGAATATATAGTGTATAGTGTTCCCTGTACATTGACAGACTCAAGACTGTATGTTAAAACGATGTGCCATTTAAAGGGCACATCTCGGTCGACGCACTACCATCTGTCTGTCATCACGATTCACGATCACTGGAACACCACAGTCCATATTTATACATTACTCAACATGTTATTCTACATGCTCATTCCTGATGCTCGTTCATAATGAGGTACAGGGTAGCTAAATATGGAAATTTTCCCATTTGAGCAGCCAAAACGAATGTTGTAGACGAGCCATAGTGATCGAAGTTTTTACATACAGGGTTTCTAAATATGTAAATTGTCCCGTTTAAGCAGATAAGTAGTATGTACATAAGTTGAAGTTAAGCTGTGATCCTGCGGCATAACACGTATGTTTATGCATGTTTTTTTATATTTGGAATGTCATTTTTCATAATGGTATTAGTTGGAATCGATCAATGTCAAACGGATGTACATGTCAGGCAAATGGCAAGTAAAGTATGCAAAGTCAGCTAACTCTCATCTACAAATAATCTCTTGGCTAGGAAATTAGATTCTTCATTCTCGTACAGAAATACAATAGGAAGTCGTGATTGTGGGCTGGTGAAATACAGATCCGTATGTTTATAAAAGTAATATTTATACTGACATGGGTTGTTGTCTTGCTTTTAACATTATTTATTCCGTAAGCCTGGTGTTCGGATCAGAACATGAATTGTGTTGTGGTAGCCGAGAGTGAGATCAGATTTAGAGCTGCTCATTTTCAGTCTGACTTGCCAGCTACCAACGTTTCTAAATCAGTGATTCCCTAGACGAATCAGAAACTTGACACGGAACGTTGATTCCGGGGTTGTTATAACACTTATTTATAGGCTCTTGTTACGGGTCAAAACTTGATCTTGACATATGTATTAACACTTAGTGTAAGGACATGGTTAAACGAAAATTCAGATAGTTTTACATAACAAATGTTTTACTTAATTGGGTTTTATGAATCCTTCTTGATTGTAATGTCAAAAAAAACATAATCAAATTTTTTTGTGAAAACATTACTAGAAACACTTGTTTCATCCTGTTCATACGCACTTGGACTTTATGTATCACATACCTGAAATTCGAAAGGTTTTAACATTGAGAGATTCCTTGAAAGGCCATTTCATGTGAATCTCCCGGTAACGTGAACAATCCCATGATCTGTTTCGGCTGTTTATTTATATAGGAAAACCCATGAATGCGTAATAAAGGACGCGATTAAGGTAAGCAATTGAGGAAGGCACAAGCATATGAATGAACATGTGAAAACATGTGACCATTATATATACCTTGCTTGCTGAATACACTTGTAAAGGCAGTCAATTGGTTTTCGTTTCCGGCATGCGAACAGACGAGTTGATCGTATCTTGAAAAAACCAAAACAACTCCAATTTGATTGTTAGTCGTAATAACTCAGTGGTTAGTACACCAGACTCGCATCCCGAGTTTCTAGAATCGAAACCTGGCAGGTCTTTCACAAATTTATCGAAGAAAGTAAAAAAATGATTCGACTTTGCTATTCACCGCCGGAAACGGGAAGCCAATGAATGGTACTGATTTAATCGAAGCAAGGAGACAGGTATCTCGATATGACAGGCATCCGGAAGCACTAGCGGACGAGAAGGGGTGGGAAAAGTGGAATTCCCCCCTCTTTGGCGCTTTAAAAAAAGTAGAATTTGTCCCTCAAGTGTTGGTAAAATAGCCTGAAACGGTCACTTTTCCCCTCTTTGGCGGAATTCCCCTCCCTTTAGAGGATTATCTCGTCCGCCAGTGTCCGGAAGTGACTGCTTTCAAGAGGTACACTATACCCTTTGTACCTTTATACTCTTTGTTGGATACGTTTACTGGTCATTATTCAATTGAGTGGTTTAATAATATGATTTTAGCAGTAAGGTATGTAATATTGTACGTTATGACTACTGATTTTGAGAGTCGAATAATTTAATACGGCTAACACTCGGCGAACTATTGTTTCATGATTCTAATACGCACCTCCTAACCCCTTTAATACGTGCCATGAAACAAACAGTACGTTCATTGGACATTGTAGTCCTTTCTTGAAACAGGTGATCATCCGCAAGACTAAAACAAATCATTCGTTTGTGTATTTGGTTTCTGTATCAAACGTAGTGTACATAGTAGTTGTGTTCCAACATTGATATTTGATTAAGATTTTCGATTAATAGTATCAACATTACTAATAATAACTACTGCTAATAAGAGCAATATCAGTCAGGTTTGATGCAGATTGTATAACAGGTGCGTTTCAGCTTTTGCTTTTTCACAATGGAACACATCAGATACAATATGTACATACGTCTTGATAATACGAATACTGACAGAATAACTACATATAATGATGGTTGCCTCATTTAGCTGTTTCTGATCTTTGCATTCCACCATATATTCTAACATACATATTAAGGGAATGGCCTGGCGGCCGTCCTTTGATGATACAAAAATTCACATGTGCTGTATAACAGCGAATAATATATACTGTACTGAATAACTCACGAACTTAGAAACTTGAAAAATATTGCTAAATTGCTAAGCTTTACTGAATTCAGAATCGAATCTAAACCCCTGAACGTGTTTGATCATGGCGCTGTCATTCGTTGTACAGAAGATGGTCCAGCAGAAGATACAGCTCAGGTTTCTGCTCAGTGAAATGGAGGATGAAAGACGTCGGGAACGGCAGGAGGACGGGGGCTTGGCGGCACCTGTGTACATTGAGGTTAAACCGAGTGAAATTAGGCTAATTTAAACTGAAATTAATCACAGAGCATTCAGCTATTTTACATTGATGTTAAAGCTAGTAGTATTGAGCTACACTGTATTTTACATGGAGACTTATCATTGAGCGAGGTTGAGCATGGAGCATTTACAGTATGTAGCTTTTTTATATTGAGGAAGAAATAAGCTTTTGGTTAACTTTCCTTCAGCTATTTTACATTGAAACTAATCATTTAGCATTCACCTGTTTTACATTGAGGTTAAATCAAGTAGCAATCAACAACTTTATTTTAATCAAACAGTTACAATGATATACTAACAGTTTCTCATTTGGTTATCAAGGAACCGACCCTGGAAATGGTTGGATGATGATTAACATTCTTTCGTTTATTCGTTGTTATGATTTTAGCGATTTTAAGCATGTGTATCGAACCATTTTATTCTTCTTTGTTATTCCATTTTATTTTGAACTTC
>OZ038447.1:14848700-14868700 GCA_964036265.1 Daptonema setosum
GTGCCACACACAAGGCTGAATCATCTAGTTTGAATGATCAGTTGAACTGAATGTTTCAGCCCTGTGTATTGCCTAGCGCGGATGAACCCGACGAACACGTCATACTAGTATTTTAGTATTGTTCCTCTGCACAAAATAAGTCAAAAATGAAAATCCCGACTAACTTTTAGCGGAGCGCATTATGAACGTGGCTTGTGCAGACGAAGACTGGCATTCAACCAGATCGGCATAAGACTAGCTTGCTGCCTATAACACACACGTCCAGGCTCAGTGCATGCAGTACGCACTTATGCGTCATCAATTGAATCTATTCCGCACGTTTTCTTACATTATCGGAAACAAATCATATATTTTTTATAAGCAGCTAATTTCGCGGTTCAATCAATCAAGTTAGCTAGAAGTTGTTTGCTAAAAAATTTGGTTGTTTGTTGGCAACTTGGTAAATCCATTTGCATGTCTTAACGCCCCACGTCTCTTAACACTATGCCTGTGGTGTTGTCTTCTGATTTTTGGCTGTATATCTGATAAATATTACAGTACGTGACTTGCCCCAGACAAATGCCATGGTTAATTGCGCGCATGGTCCATCAACATTGTTTATTTGTCTGATGCTCTGATCGACGTCATATAATATAGATTTTGTAGTCCAGTCAGACAAATGCATGTTTAATTGCACGTATGGTCCATCAACATTGTTTATTTGGTCTGATGCTCTGATCGACGTCATATAATATAGATTTTGTAGTCCAGTCAGACAAATGCATGTTTAATTGCACGTATGGTCCATCAACATTGTTTATTTGTCTGATGCTCTGATCGACGTCATATAATATAGATTTTGTAGTCCAGTCAGACAAATGCATGTTTAATTGCACGTATGGTCCATCAACATTGTTTATTTGGTCTGATGCTCTGATCGACGTCATATAATATAGATTTTGTAGTCCAGTCAGTCAAATGCATGTTTAATTGCACGTATGGTCCATCAACATTGTTTATTTGTCTGATGCTCTGATCGACGTCATATAATATAGATTTTGTAGTCCAGTCAGACAAATGCATGTTTAATTGCACGTATGGTCCATCAACATTGTTTATTTGTCTGATGCTCTGATCGACGTCATATAATATAGATTTTGTAGTCCAGTCAGACAAATGCCATGTTTAATTGAACGTATGGTCCATCAACATTGTTTATTTGTCTGATGCTCTGATCGACGTCATATAATATAGACTTTGTAGTCCAGTCAGACAAATGCCATGTTTAATTGAACGTATGGTCCATCAACATTGTTTATTTGTCTGATGCTCTGATCGACGTCATATAATATAGATTTTGTAGTCCAGTCAGACAAATGCATGTTTAATTGCACGTATGGTCCATCAACATTGTTTATTTGTCTGATGCTCTGATCGACGTCATATAATATAGATTTTGTAGTCCAGTCAGACAAATGCCATGTTTAATTGAACGTATGGTCCATCAACATTGTTTATTTGTCTGATGCTCTGATCGACGTCATATAATATAGACTTTGTAGTCCAGTCAGACAAATGCCATGTTTAATTGAACGTATGGTCCATCAACATTGTTTATTTGTCTGATGCTCTGATCGACGTCATATAATATAGATTTTGTAGTCCAGTCAGACAAATGCATGTTTAATTGCACGTATGGTCCATCAACATTGTTTATTTGTCTGATGCTCTGATCGACGTCATATAATATAGATTTTGTAGTCCAGTCAGACAAATGCCATGTTTAATTGAACGTATGGTCCATCAACATTGTTTATTTGTCTGATGCTCTGATCGACGTCATATAATATAGACTTTGTAGTCCAGTCAGACAAATGCCATGTTTAATTGAACGTATGGTCCATCAACATTGTTTATTTGTCTGATGCTCTGATCGACGTCATATAATATAGATTTTGTAGTCCAGTCAGACAAATGCATGTTTAATTGCACGTATGGTCCATCAACATTGTTTATTTGTCTGATGCTCTGATCGACGTCATATAATATAGATTTTGTAGTCCAGTCAGACAAATGCATGTTTAATTGCACGTATGGTCCATCAACATTGTTTATTTGTCTGATGCTCTGATCGACGTCATATAATATAGATTTTGTAGTCCAGTCAGACAAATGCCATGTTTAATTGAACGTATGGTCCATCAACATTGTTTATTTGTCTGATGCTCTGATCGACGTCATATAATATAGATTTTGTAGTCCAGTCAGACAAATGCCATGTTTAATTGAACGTATGGTCCGTCAACATTGTTTATTTGTCTGATGCTCTGATCGACGTCATATAATATAGATTTTGTAGTCCAGTCAGACAAATGCATGTTTAATTGCACGTATGGTCCATCAACATTGTTTATTTGGTCTGATGCTCTGATCGACGTCATATAATATAGATTTTGTAGTCCAGTCAGACAAATGCCATGTTTAATTGAACGTATGGTCCGTCAACATTGTTTATTTGTCTGATGCTCTGATCGACGTCATATAATATAGATTTTGTAGTCCAGTCAGACAAATGCAATGTTTAATTGCACGTATGGTCCATCAACATTGTTTATTTGTCTGATCGACGTCATATAATATAGATTTTGGAGCTCAGTTTTTGTCCAGTTTGTTCCACTTGGTTGGTACACTTTGTTACAAACTGACCCAAATTTGTCTCGTTTATTGTGCTGACAACTTGGACTGACGAATAGAGTCGAATTTTGCTCGAATACGTACGTGCATTTGTACACGCTTAAAATTTTCATGATCAGTCATTTGCTGACAATAGTTTTGATACAAAAACTAAAAAAATCCTAAGTTAGCTTATGACAAAACTTTTTTACCCTATGCTTCACTTTGTTGAACATTGGTATCCACTGAATTGAATGGATGTTTCAATAATAGTAATTTTGGATATTATTGCTGGTTGAGAAATTTTCATACGAGCCTTTTAATGTGATTAACCCATTATTGTGTCCAGTCATGCATTGAACTCGTACTGTACTTATTTAGTACTTGGGCAGTTATGCCATCTGTTTGATAATCAGTAAGCTTCTAAGCTAACATTACACTCCGATCTTCTTATAACTTGCTCACGTCTGGCTTGTGTGCCATATTGAATATTGGCCACGGGAATGTACCGTGGTTCGTCAGAGCTGCTCGCTGCGGATGCATATATGAATTAGGTGGCGGGCGTGCGTGAGTGCTGGTATTAGGTGGACGTGAATACCTATGGGATATTACATGTTTACATGTTTGCGTGGTTCACTGTCCAAACTGACATATATTGGTTTTACCTTAGCTTCCAGGCTTCATGTATTTTGTGTCAGCTAATGTCCATAATGTGTCTAAAATTCGATTTTTCTATTGTAAAAACCACAAAGCTTCTTCCGGTTATGCATGATTTTTCGCCTTTGTTCAACTTGCGCACTCCAACGTTATCTACATTCTGTTGGTGTCTTGGTTTCGATGGAAACCAGCTGATACTTTCACTGCAGAGGTGAAGATATTTGAAAACGGTGCATTTCTGCTGCATAGTTGGTTTCTGTATGTGGACATATTACGTACAGATATGCATTATGGCAAAAAGATTTTGAGTTGCACGTGCTACGTATGGCATTTCCTTCTGAACTAGAGCCAAATTTGCAATGAAAATATTTCGTTCATCTTAATGCTACTGAAACTTTCACATGCATTCCTTTGATTGTTGAATTAATCTGAATATCACACTCTAAGTATGTTTTGTTTACTCTTCTCGATACTTTGCTGATAGCAGCATTTGATGCTCTCAATTTATTTGCATAGGTAAATCGAAGGACGGTTTCAGCAGAGACATGCAGCCATTCATGAGACCGTTTTCGTTTAAATATTTGTCCCATAACCTATGCACAAAAGTTTTTTTGTAAGAAACAACACCGGTGTCCGTTGCAGGGCTTTACCATTTGTCAGGTTTAATGCCTGTCGTTATCGGGCTTCAATAGAATCTGGCAAATGAACAGTTGAATGCAGATCATGTGGGCCTACTCTTACATGCATGTATGTATGTACATGCCGTACTTGTGAACGCTGGTTGGAAGTGCCATGGCATGCATGCCCAACTGCCTAACCAGATTCATAAAGTGCAGTGCGTCTCACTCAACGATTCACACATCTGCTTTCTTCATACATACTTTTGGTTCATCTTGGAGTTCTGTGCAGTTGCAGATGAATTTGATGATACTCTGACTGGATTGTATATGTTCTTCAGGTTTCATGCTGCTTGCCTTTTAACTACGTTGGCCTAAACAAGGCTAATTTCAGATTGGGTGAAGCCGACGAAACCTACTGTACGATACATGCAGACGCTGCACCCATACGGTCTATAGTGATGCCTCAACCTCATACATACATAGTTATACATACATTATGCTTACTCCTCTGATGTTCATCCGTTCGAAAGTCATAGCAACCAACTCGCTGTCATGGTTACCTTATTTCAATTCACAACTCCGGATTCCTGGTATTAGCACAAATTCTGGAATTTACTCATGATATACAGCGTAATTGCAATACTTTCAAATTAGGTGCGCAGGAAAACTTTTAAGCATTTTTGTTCCGGATTCGTTTTTCGAGTTCATTAAACGAGGCAATATACATTTATTATTATGCTTATAATAAAAGTGTTTTGCCCGCTCTGTATATGTGGAATCTACATGCTTTATCTGCATGATATGTATGTACGATCCTTAGCAGAAACTCAAATGTTTACATTGTAAAATTTTCCTAGATCTGCATTTGCTGATTGAGAACGCTACGAACCGCAGTGTTGCTAGGTATTTTTAACTTAGCTTTCCCACCCTGTTATTTATTCACAGTATGTGTTACATATTTCTGTGTCCAATCGCGCAAACACCTCATAAACCTATTTGCTTAGTACTGAAACTCGATACCGTGTGTCAATACGGCAAGTAAACCAGGTGTTTCAAATATGAAACATGTTTGACGTCAGTGTTTGGATTTTTATTCATGTAAAATATATATATAATGAGTATTGTTGAAAATATAGGTTTTGTTCGTCGTGTTCCTCGATATTATCACGCCAGTGTTGCTTGCACGAACAAAACCTCAAAAGAAACAGATTATTTGTTTGTCTTTCTCGTCATCTGTGCCACAATTATACCATGAGATATCGCATTAATATCAAACAATTATTACTTAAACAAATGAAAAAATTAATTAAATTACCTTTAATATTTAGCTTATTTAACCTGTTTATGCCAATAATGGCACAATGTTTGCTGTGAGCACCCAGGCGTGACTTCACGACGGCTTACTGGCTTGTTATACCATCTATTTTCTATTACCGCTATCACCTGATCAAAGCCGTCACAACGTAATCTTATTTCTTAACTAAATATTTTGCTTCGGCTGTTCAGTCAACCAGACCAGAATAAAACGGAGCCATTTGGCTGTTTTTCCTTTTTCCGATTTTAGGAGTTATTGATTGAACCCCAGGAATTACCTCTGGTGAATGGGAGATATGTATGTAGATATGTGGTGACAAAAGCTATTCAGCGTGGTGTGAAAAGTTTCCTGATACGTTCGAACAACCGGTCGAATAAAAATAATTTACTCATCCGGTCATCCTGATTCCGGAATGCAGTTCAGATGACAGTTTTGTCAGATTATATTGTGTGACAGACACTCCATTTTTGTGACTGATTACGATATGATTGGTTTGTTTGTGAACGGTGACTGACTGACCGACTGGATGAATGGATGAGTGACTAACGGGTGTCTGACTGTCTGGTCGGCTGGCTTTGAGTTATAACGTGATATGACGCAGTTATGACGGAATACAGTACGTTTAGATAAACCAAATATTTATTTGATCTCGATTAATGATTGCCAGCTGCAGTTTATACCAGTTTGTTGTTTCAAAAGATTAAATATTATAAAGTTGCTACAGAGGAATACTTACAGTCTTGTATTTTAACGTGTTTTCTCTGAAAAAATTTTAAAACTGTTCCAGCTACGTATTTTCTTTAAGTATTCTCATTCAATGACAATGTCCCTGTTCAAATGTTTTATGACAACACTTAACTTGATTATTGTGTCAAATTTACACGAGGTTGTACTGTGCCACTGATAAAAGAAGAGTTATTATAAGTATGTCGCAAGTGTGTGTGTGTGTCTTTTCTAGCAACTCACTTATTCAAAGTGGGAACTTATGTGGGTGTTACATTCTCATGGGTGGTTTGTTGTTTACCAGAAATGTATACAGTGGACAAGGATGTGTGATTCGACGGTATGATCGGGTATGATCCGGATCACACATCTGTATTATCTCGCACTCTATTCATATTTCATGTATCGTATTGTACCAGTTACATGTTATCATTCATCTGATTCATGAAATTTCGATATTATCATCTTTGATTCATCCGAACAGTAAACGCAAGCAAAGATTTTACTAAATTTTGAAATCATGAAAAAATATCATGAAAACCATGAAATAATTTAGTATTGCTTGAAATGGACGAGTTGGCACCCGGCAGACCACAATTCGGGGTGCTCGACTTTGCGGTGCTGGCCGCCGTACTGCTCGTGTCGACACTCATTGGGGTGTATTACGCCATACAGGACAGGAGAAAAGTGAGTGAGTGAGTGAGTGAGTGAGTGAGTGAGTGAGTGAGTGAGTGAGTGAGTGAGTGAGTGAGTGATGAACTGTTTCAGGGCGCGGCTGCGGACACGGCAGCTTCATACCTGATGGGCAACCGAAAGCTGCCACTAATACCCGTCGCTCTGTCTCTGCTCGTTGGTCTCTCAGTCATCACA
This sequence comes from Daptonema setosum, assembly GCA_964036265.1. NCBI lineage: Eukaryota > Metazoa > Nematoda > Chromadorea > Monhysterida > Xyalidae > Daptonema > Daptonema setosum. The sequence goes on from OZ038447.1 coordinate 14,855,538, forward strand.
AATTAATTTTTTTCACAACCTTTAAATTAATTTGAATTTTAGATTCTGCAGTTTTATCTCGCGTTTTACTGATGAAATAGTAAAAGTTTTCAGGTAAGCTTCCAGTCAGCGATCGTGGTGCTGGGTGCCAGCTCGGAGATGTACATGCGGGGCACCACTTACTGGTGGGCCACCGTCGGTTGGTATTGACCATGATGCCACACACTTTCTCATGATGCATAGAATCAATTATTGTTAATACGATTACATAACGGTATAAAATTATGTACATATTTACTAGTAACATATTTAATCATATACATTTACTAGTATATTTGGTTTGCAGGTATCAGTCTGTCGGCACTGTTGACGTGTCACGTGTTTGTGCCCGTCTTCTACAACCTGCAGTTGACCAGTGTATATGAGGTTGGTAGTCGTCATACATGTTCAAATCTCAACTGTTTATTCAACCAACTTTGATTGCACTTTGAGTATCTGGAACTACGCTACCAGTCACGGCTGATTCGACGTATCGGTGCCTTCCTGTACATCCTAGTAAATGTTAGTACTCAGTAAATGTTAATGATTACATATTAGCAAACATAGTTTCTTTTATCTTAGTAAATGTTAGTGCTTTTTGAAATCAACGCATTTATTTGTAATTCACAAAAAGTCATGTAAAAATCCACATATAACATGATTGAAATTGTCTAAATCAGCGCATACATGATTTTCAGGTTATCTATTTGTCGATAGCCATGTACGCACCATCAGTGGCACTGGCTGGAGGTCAGTTTTGATTAATTCAACAATAATATTTTCTTCAATACTTATAACAAAGTTGACTGATTTGATTTGTTTGAAGGAAATCAATGATGAGCTAACAGTTTGTTTACAGTATCAGACATTCTGCCACTTTGGGCACTGATCATGTTGGCTGGTGTAGTGTGCACCTTCTATGTCGCCATTGTTAGTTTTTAAATCTACATATATTGCACATTGTTGTCAAATTTAGACAAACTTTTAACTTAATGTTTGATCGATCAAATTATAATTAATTAGTTAACGTGTACAGGGTGGCATGAAAGCAGTAATAGCGACGGACGCCGTGCAGGCATTGATCATGTGGATCAGTCTTGTCATCATCGCTGTCATTGTTAGTTAACCATTTGACCACATTATATATACATCCACCATAATATTAGTTTGCATTTACATCCGTAACTATTGAATAAATTTCGTCTTGACATCCCTAACTATGATTGATTGTGCATAATTAACTGAATATGGATCTAGGGCACATCGAAAGCGGGTGGTCTAGCCAATGTATGGAGTATTGGACGAAATAGGGAGCGTATAATTTATTTCGAGTTGGTTTTCAATCACTGACTCACTGACTCATATTCACTCTGACTCTTCTACTCAGTGGTCAACTTCAGTGCCAACCTCGACCCGACAGTGTATATGAGCTCGATATCGATTACTGTAGGTCAGCTGTTCAGCTGGTTGGGATGGTACGGCATCAATCAGTCTGCAGTGCAACGCTACTGTGGCATGCCAACTGCTAAGAAAGGGCAAATGTCAGTCAATTCATCAAAATAACTCACTCACTAACTAACTCGCTCACTCATTTACGGTTCAGTGCTCTCCTGGCTAACATTCCGGCTCTGTTCATCGTTTTCTCGCTTGTCTGTTATATCGGACTCGTCATGTTTGCCTACTTTGCAAGTTGTGATCCGTTGACAGCTGGTGAAGTTAAAGACAGGGATCAGGTGAGTGAGAGAGTGAGTGAGTGAGTGAGTGAGTGAGTGAGTGAGTGAGTGAGTGAGTGAGTGAGTGAGTGAGTGAGTGAGTGAGTGAGTGAGTGAGTGAGTGAGTGAGTGAGTGAGTGAGTGAGTGAGTGAGTGAGTGAGTGAGTGAGTGAGTGAGTGAGTGAGTGAGTGAGTGAGTGAGTGAGTGAGTGAGTGAGTGAGTGAGTGAGTGAGTGAGTGAGTGAGTGAGTGAGTGAGTGAGTGAGTGAGTGAGTGAGTGAGTGAGTGAGTGAGTGAGTGAGTGAGTGAGTGAGTGAGTGAGTGAGTGAGTGAGTGAGTGAGTGAGTGAGTGAGTGAGTGAGTGAGTGAGTGAGTGAGTGAGTGAGTGAGTGAGTGAGTGAGTGAGTGAGTGAGTGAGTGAGTGAGTGAGTGAGTGAGTGAGTGAGTGAGTGAGTGAGTGAGTGAGTGAGTGAGTGAGTGAGTGAGTGAGCTCGTATCACTCGTTGATCGTTGCACTGTGTTTCAGCTATTGCCGTACTTCATAATAACCGTAATGGGTAATATCCCGGGTATATCTGGTTTGTTTGTGGCATGCCTGTACTCTGGCACCCTCAGCAGTGTGTCATCGGGTCTGAATTCGCTGGCGGCCGTCACCTACGAGGACTTTATCTATGCCGGCGTGCCTCTGGCCAAAAGACGAGGATCAGCAACATTCACCAAGTTGTTATGTTCGTTCATGTAAGAATTCATACGATGTAAGAAGTAATAGTTTACACATTTATAAAATGTTATAATACCATATCGACATTACCGACATAGTTGGGATTGGTCGGTACAAAAAATCCATAAAAATAGGGTAGTGAGCTCAGTTTTTAAGATTTTGTATATCTGTATGCTTCAAGGTCTGACATTCGGTGTCATATGTACGGGTCTCTCGTTCCTTGGACCATACCTCGGCGGTGTACTTCAAGTTGGTACAAACGCAAAACTTGTAATTTTTCTACTAGATTTACATTAAGTTGTTCATATTTCTGTAAGTATGATTAAAAAGCATGTATGCAACATATGTACCTGAATTTAGTAACCCTTTTCTTGAACCATCGAAATTTTTTTCAGGCGGCACTGTCAACGATGGGTGCCGTCAATGGCCCATTGACTGGTATGTTCCTGCTGGGTGTACTCGTGCCATGGGCTAATAGAAACGTTCGTTTATTAATAATCATTCCCTTAAACTCCCTCACTCACTCACTCACTCACTCACTCACTCACTCACTCACTCACTCACTCACTCACTCACTCACTCACTCACTCACTCACTCACTCACTCACTCACTCACTCACTCACTCACTCACTCACTCACTCACTCACTCACTCACTCACTCAAGGGTGTATTTGCGGGTGTGCTGGTATCTGGCTGTATCACTACTACTTTATGTATTGCCTACATGCTCATATCACCACACAATTCGGATCTGCCCGTCGATTTATCGCAATGTTATGCTGTCATTCCAAACTTCACACCGAATACTACTCTGGCACCGGCGGTTCAACCTGAACTGTGAGTTATTGATTGAGTAAATGGAACGTTGGCTCATTGATTGTTCATGACTGAATGATTAACTAATTCCAGAGAAGGTGCAATGGCTATATTTTCATTAACTTACGTGTACTACGATATGATTGGCGTAATCATTGTGTTTATCGTTGCCATCCCGGTCAGCTATGTGTCAGGTTTCTCACATATTCACTCACTCACTAACTCACTAACTCACTCACTCACTCACTCACTCACTCACTCACTCACTCACTCACTCACTCACTCACTCACTCACTCACTCACTCACTCACTCACTCACTCACTCACTCACTCACTCACTCACTCACTCACTCACTCACTCACTCACTCACTCACTCACTCACTCACTCACTCACTCACTCACTCACTCACTCACTCACTCACTCACTCACTCACACACTCACTCACTCACTTACTTACTCACTCACCCACTCACTCACTCACTCATTCACTCACTCACTCACTCACTCACTCACTCACTCACTCACTCACTCACTCACTCACTCACTCACTCACTCACTCACTCACTCACTCACTCACTCACTCACTCACTCACTCACTCACTCACTCACTCACTCACTCACACACTCACTCACTCACTCACTTACTTACTCACTCACCCACTCACTCACTCACTCATTCACTCACTCACTCACTCACTCACTCACTCACTCACTCACTCACTCACTCACTCACTCACTCACTCACTCACTCACTCACTCACTCACTCACTCACTCACTCACTCACTCACTCACTCACTCACTCACTCACTCACTCACTCACTCACAGGTTTCCAAGACTACGCGTCAATGGATCGTCGTTTATTCCATCCCTGGATCCTTCGTCGCGAGGCTTCACGTCGTAATTCCGAAGTCAAGGTCAGACGAAGAAAGGTTCGATCCGACAGGCCAGACAGACTTTGCCAGTACTGAGTCTCTAACGCTCTAACAAAACTCTAAATTTCGGTCTGAGTGTCTGTGGTCGGGTACCGTTCTCTATAACGGTTCAATACTATGTACTGTACATTATATATGTACTGATGAAACAACTTGCGAGTCGTTTGCCTGTACCGATCTGGAAGCCTTGACGTATCAGGGTTATCGATAGCGCGCGTTTGAATACAGACTCCTGCCAAGCTTACAAAAAAACTAAAATTGTATCTTTGCCAAATCTTTTACTTCAAGTCATAATTTGTTCTGATCGTCTGTATTGAAAAGCGCGGATTTGAGTGTGTCATCGAGAAAACCAAGCGTGCTGTGCTCTTTATTTATTTCACATTCTTTCCGTATTTGATTTCCAATCAATCCTCTTGCACATCATCAATGGTAAGTTTTATTATTCAACCACAGTTATATAAAACGCTGCTTCATTGAAACGATATCTATTATAAAAAAATCTTTTCTGCAGTAAGTTTGTTTTAACGTTTAAGCAATCGGATGAACCGAAGGATTCGATGATATCGCCACCAGGCATCACACTGAAAGTATTCCCCCAGCCTGACGATACACCCAACACTACCAAATAGGATAAATCATCGTAGCAAGTTTGATCTTTTGCACCGAATTCGGGTCTCTCTAACAGAAAAACTACTGACAAACTGGTCCCTATCTAACTTCCACTCGATACTATCATTCAAATTTAAACCAAAAAAACAACGTAGAATGTTTATGTAGAATAAAACAAGCACACCCCATTTGTTACTAAACGCATGGCGATTAATATACATACATACAATAACCTGCACCAATCAGCATTCTCCTATATAATTAGCAATCTGAATAATATATGGTACATTTCGAAAGTAATCTGCGACGAAAAAGTATTGCGACGAAAACCTTAGAACCCCGTCCACCCTCATGCTTGCATTGATTTGCACTTTTTTGGCTCACAATTATATAATTTTATTTGAACAACCGCACGAAAATCGTTTAATTTTTTATAACTTTATTCATCTTACTGAAATTTCAGGTGCCCATGTCGAAATCGGACACGAAAACATCCGGGATGCCGTTACTCAGGCAAAACTCATCATCACCCGATCCTGAGGAAAACGATGACAGTAATCAACGCTCAAAAATAATATAATATTAGTAGATTTTAGGTGTTTTATTATAATTGAATGATTCGTTAATTGAATAAAATTCAATTTGAAATCCTTTTTTGAACTTATTTTTAAGAGTGCAGACTTAAAAAAATCAAACGTATGTAATTTTCAAATCTATGTATAGTGCGTTCTTTTTGTAGAATCGGCATTTATGGGTTGTGAGCTTTCCTTATTTGTATTGAATACTTTATTACCGATTACTTAAGTATTTATTATTATCAATATTGAATTTTCTGGACAATCAATACCAAATCAGTGAGAAAACCAAATCAATTTTCATATTTTCCCATATTTACGCTGTGAGGAGATATTTACTCATTGACACGAGTAGACGAGTAGACAAAATTAATTTATTATAATGTTTATCGAATTGTTAGTTTATCGCAACAATACAAGTCGAATTTTGTTGTAATAAATTAACATTTGCCACTGATCCTGTACATGTACATAAAAATACTACTCTCCAACATGTATAGGTTGTCATTAACTCAAACGTTGTATTAAAAGTATATTTTTACAGGTAAAATCTATTGTGTGATGCATATTTTGTTGTTCAGTTGTTGTGACTAAAGTTATTTGTAAATTTAAAAACGGATTTAAAATCAAGGTTTTTTTTTACTGTTCATCGCTAATATTATCCTATGGTTTTGTCGTAATTTTTTTTAATTAGTGTTTGCTAAGGCAGTGTTCTGTTACTCTTAGAATTAGTTATAATAGTAAACAGATTCCCATTTGAGAATGTTTTGATGTATTCTTATTTTTGATATAGATTTATTTGTGAGTTATGAGAAACAACTGCAAACTTGAAAAATTTACCAAACATGAGAAACTATTGCTCCCGATCGATTCTTCATCCAATAAACCAAACTCGAATCATGTGGTCAAGATGGCAGTATACATATATTTATTATAAATAGATAAAAGCGAACTTCAAACGTAAGTAACCCGTTAATCCAAAGTGTGGAATGTAAAAATTTTTGTGGAATAAAAATTACTCAACATAAAACAGGTCTGAGCTTTCCCACGTATGACATGCTTGAAACAGTTTCTAGCAAGTTTGTTATATAAATGTACGATGATAACTGCATATCCGTTCTAATTTAACGGAAACGAGCTTCATTGCACTTGGAAAACTGCATCTGGGCTCTGAAGGTACTCATGTACCCTGTACCTGGGTAAGTTTTTAATTAACCCTGATATCATTAAGGTGATACGTGACCATAGTCGCTAATGCATCCAGAAGAGCTCAGTTTGAAGAAGATAATGTATCTTGATGCAAGCCTTCCTGAAATATAAACCAGTGAAACAATCGATCACTCAGTCATTCAACCATTCAGACAGTCAGTCAATTAATCAATCAGTCAGTCATTCCATTCAGTCATGGAGTCATTCAGACAATCAGTCAGTCAATCAATCAATCGGTCAGTTAGTCAGTTATTCAGTCAGTCAGTCACTTCTTCAGTTGGTCGGCCCCTTCTACTAACTCGATATTCACTGTCAATTGGCGACCTCACTGTCACCATCAAAATTCAATAATTCCAAGTTCAAATGATGTTCTTTGTTGAGTTGTTCATTTGGTTCAGTGGGACTCAAAACTTTTACTGTTTTATGGTCAACGTTGTTACACATACATAGATTGTGTTGAAAACATTTTTAATGTTATAACTTAATGGTTGTTAGTATTACATACATTTACATACTTATTCATGTGCATGATCCTCACTCTTATACCACTGGTACAATGACCCAGAATTATTCTTCGTTAAAATAATATATATCATTTATCCAGACCGGATTAAAAATTAAAGTAGTCCAATCACCGCTCAAAGCACAATTAAACTTGACCGTTTTGATTGATAGCAGCTTATCTTTTTATGTGTCCATGCAATATCAAATGACTAGGAGACTAAAAAAAACTCGCCGTGGTGGATAACTTTGAGTGTTAATCCGTGGAGAAGAACTTTATTCTGGGGAAATATTTAAACCGGAAGGATTTTAATCCGCGATAAGTAAGACTTTTCTGTGCATGATCAGACAAATTCAATAAAATCAGTGGACATTTCAAGATTTCTGTCTGCGGAAATAACAGTTCTGAATTCACCGTGAATAATGAATGGATCTCAGTCAAATTCAGACTTGCCACCAATAGAGATAGCCGTACTGTTTGATAGTCGTACTGACCAGAATCAGAGTTCTAAATATGTTCTAAATAAATGCCACCACCACCACTACTACTATTCCACCTTGACACAGATGATAGTCCAAACAAGGTTATCGTTACATAACCACTCCTTATAATCTATTTCAACCTTTGCGTACATCAGTGGTCATGCGATCAGCTTATACGGACGACCTTAACCACAAATGAATGTCAAGTACTGCCCATATGGACGTCCACAGGTTCAATCATTCAATATGCCACTATACTCATAGCTTTTCATGTTTTATTTAACTTATTATCAAATCTGAATTATCATCTGTGTTTTTACCGCAAATGTAGATGTTGGGGTGATAAGGATGTATCATACGTTTTAAATGTTTGCGTTTCATGAGGTAACACTAACATGAAGGCTCTGGCGGACAAAGGTAGAATGGAAGAGGGGAACTCCCCTTCTTTCGCAGTTTAAAAAGTAAAATTTGTTCCTTAACATTTAGGTCCAATGACCTACACATTGCTGCTTCTCCCTTGAAAAAAATTTCCTACTTTGGAGGATCTGCTCGTCCGCCTATACATCAATGTAGCTCCATCAAACCCTACCCCAAAATACAGACCTGCTTCGCCAGACAACAAAAACCTTCCAATGTAAATGTATTGATGCCATTTTATTTATTAAAATTAATAGTTTACGATCGGAGTGGATGCTTTACGTGACCCAATGAGTTACGTCAACCTGTAATGTACTGGTCGGCAATGGTTAACGACATTTGAATGCATTCTCAAGTGACCAGTTACTTCGGGGCCAGGCTACTTTTTGAAAGAAGTTGGTCGGACATTTTATATGTATGTATGCAAAAGACGTTGTACATTTAAGTAGATTTATTAGTTATTATTCAACAAGTTACCTGTCATGATTGATGTCGCATTGAAATCATTCTATTTCTGTGTCACCTGAAAATCGTTTAATTAATAAAATACGTTTAAAAAAAGCTTCTCCATGTACCCCACTTTTTACTGTTGAAACATTTGGAACCTTGGTAAAGTACTTTCCAGTTAAATAAAATAGTTTCCTTGTGTAAGTTGGCGCAAGTATGATAGGGTAAAGAGAACTGTGTATTCGGTGGCCCGCAACTGGTTTTGCGCGATGGCATTACCAACTTGCCCAATCACGAATGCGAGTCCTTACGTACCTTCGTATCAAATTAAACGTTTCTCCCATGACCCGTACATCAATAAACAATTTATTTTTGACCTGCAATCCGTCCATTTTCAGGAGGTTTCGGCTGATTTTTAGGGTTGGTTTAGGTTGAAAAAGACTCAGAGATTTTGTCAAATTGGATATGGTTCACAACAAAGATTTCGGATTGTTTAGTGGTCTTATTTTAAGTCAGAAACTTCTTCCAATAATGAGTTAATACCTGCGAAAAGTTCGGCTGAGTAAGTTTCAAGACGACTTTACTACGCTCTAACATTTTACCTGAGATGAAAGCTGTGTATGTACTGTACTGTACATGTATACTACCTGCTAACACTTTCACCACCCAATAATAATCAAGCGCAACTGCAATAAACTATACCCACGCCTTCGGATTATTCAATATTTCAGAACTTTTTTCATCTCGTTTATGGCTTCGGAGAAGTATGCCCTTTGTTGGTGTTGTTGGGTATTGCCGGCAACTGTTTTGAACCATATACATGTATACTGCTCGTGTTTCATTACGTTGTAACACTTTCGATCATTGTTGAAGGAGAAAAGTCTTACTGGGGATACTGGCTGCACTCACCTCTTTGAGGCAAAAGATATGTAATTAATTCAGAATCATGCATAAAAATATTAGAATGACGGGTTATCATACTGAAGATCAAAATACTTCAGAATTGAAAAAATTCTTTTATTTTGAGTCATTTCCAGTATTTGAAATCTCGTATGCAACTGACACTGAAGGAAAAATCTCACTCATGTAGTTTTCTTTGCTTGTAAACTCGATTTGGATTTTTTGCATAATCAATCGTGAGCAGTATAGCATTCTCAGTTGACTACGAGACTGAATTTGAATGCGCACCTTTCTTTTCACAACTTTCTATGCATAAGGATATCCGTCGGCAATACAGACTGGTGTATCTGAGACCGTTTTCAAAGAATTATGATTTATAAAACACACATCTGATTGACACAAGTTTGAATTTAGTCTCGCAATCAATAGAGAATGCTATGTATACATTCCGAAAAGCAGCTGATTGTGTTGTGTTTCAAAATGTGCCCGACCCGATCAATGTGGGTGAGTCGAGTCATAAACGAACGTTTAGTCGTTTGGATGTCCGGCTGCTGGACTGGTACATCATGTCATGCAATGTCTTCCAGTCAAATGGTTCAGGTTACCATCTACATGCCATGGTCAAAATTATGCGCCGTCTTTCTGGCAGGCCAAAGTGACTGACATCACATTACGTCGCATCCTACCATACCGTCTTTACGAGTACTGTTTATATAAAATCTTGTTGATTGTGCCTCCTCGAGTAAACATATTGTAAATGGAAATATGTAAAAAAATCCTTTATTTGGAGTTTATTTCAGGGTTGCACTGCGAGCAATTGGCTTGTGATCACATTCGCAATCAACAAAACTATTTTCGGTCGTCGTCACCATTTCATAGTCTCTGTATCTCATTCTATGTACCAATCTGTTCTGGTTATTAGTATGCCACTCACAAAAGTTGTATACATAGAACATGAATGCTCATGCTTAGACCATGGTTTGGATTGAGCTCACCCTGTCTGTATAGTCATAAATACCGTACCACTCTACCTCCGGTTTAAACCTAATCTATGTTCTGTACCTCCTCTAATCGGTTTGAAAAACTTGCACTGTAGTTTTCCTTTTGTGTGTTATTTAGTTCATCGGTCACCACCCGTGGAGAATCTATTTATTATCAACAATGGTTTGAGTAACGAAAGAAATTACCAGTTGTGAGTAAACATATGGTAAACAGTTGACGATCACAATTATGGTATAAAATTTCAATTACACATGGTACACAATTATGGTATAATTAATTTATACTATAAATAAATCAACTATGAGACATTGAGAACAAAACTTGAAGACAATGGTTGAAATTTAGATTTTTATAGTTTCATAGTTTTCAAAGTTTTACATTTCCTGTTTTCAAACGGCTTTGTCAATTAGTCCATTTTTTCTCAGCAGATTTCCTAAATTGTCAGAGTTTTTAGTCCAATTGCACTTACCTAGTTGATTATGGTAGAAACGAACAACCATTAGCAAAGGACGGCTGAAAAAGGTAAAAAGCAAATTATTTTAGTATGTCACGTGCGAAGGAGCGCAGCGACTGAGTGCTCACCTTCCCCGACTGGGGCTGACTAATTGACAATGATAGAAAATGAACTAAGGTTGAAAAAAGAGCTTTTAAAACTGAGCTCAAATTTTTTTCGCCGTCGTCGATCTCCATACGAACCGTATATTTTCTCAGGCAAACTGATTTAATAACTGGCTGTGACTCTGTATTGTTGTGTTTACCATTCGGTTGATTCGCCATGGTGTTCACCCCCACGAAATGGCAGAAGCACGTACGTAACCCAAACTGATTCCTATATTTTACTGGCCTCAAAGTGGCCGTTGGTTCTATGAACGTCTGTATCATCTATCAATTTGATAATCCTGTTTCTTGCACAGTTCACATTTGTATATAAAGTTTAAAGTGCTTTCACTTTCAGTATTTTAAATGGCAGCAAAGAAAAGCATTGGTAAATCATGCATATGAAAAAAATGTGTTTAGCCAACGTTTTATCAGTTTCTAAGTGCTAGAAACTTGAGATAATTCTTCTCGGAAAATTCAGTTGGCCGCGGAAGTAATTTGATGAGTTAATGGCATGTGCGTTCCAAACCCAATTTTCCATCAAAATGTTTTCCTCGGTAGTTGTTATTAAATTTTTATTTAAAAAAAGTCCCGCTGTGTTAAAAGTATCGTGTCGTGTGGATACAATATCGGCTGGGGATACCGTCTTACATAACTGAATAATGGACCAATTTTGTGAAACCATGACTGCCGGCGGCTGGGCATAATACCACGATAAAAACATAATGAAACGTGACGTACATATTAACGCCATCCTCATGATCTAAGACTAAATTATTTCAAAAGTATGATGAAGAAAATGAAATTGATACAGGTGGAGCATGTTATCAAGTTACATAATTCATTCCAGCACCATTTGCTGCTGTTTTTTTTAAAGGGTTGCGTTGCGATTGGCTCGTAATCTTTATCCGGTGTATAGAAAATAACAACGAGCGAAACTCAAGAGATTACTGAAAAACATAACATGTAGTCACATATAAATTTGATTTCACGTCTGGATTGCTAGAAACGGGCGTTGGCACTTGTGATCATACGCCACAGGCCGGAACACAATGATAGATGGTTATTCGTGACAAACATACTCGACAGTTAGGCTCAAGAAGATACATGTTTGGAAATATGTATGTCAAAATTTGTAACAGAAATTTTGCATAAATTTTGAAAAATATGGGGATTTCTTCATTACTGAAACCAACAGGTCACACTAATACCATGTCAAAATGGTGTTTTCTTAGAGCGGTTGAATAAACTGACGTGACGGGCGAAATCAATGCGTTAAGGTCTGTGTTTCAAGTCAGCAGGTTGCTAACCACCAGTTTGTGCTATAACCAAGTGATTTTTGGTTAACATAAATAGTCATATATGACCGTCTTATTACGATTTTGATTCAGGTGCTAATTTTTTAATGCTACACCATAATCAATGAGGATGCAACGTGCATCTTAGTCAATATGTCCATCAACTTCGTGGTTACCAAAATCATCCACCAGAAACGCCTGCTCAAGTTCCTCAAAGAAGAGATCGACGACGAACGAAGACAGGTTGGATAAGAATTCTATTTAGAATTCCGCTCTTCATAACGTAGATTTACTTATCTGTTTCTGAATAGATCCATGTCCGAGAGAATGATAGTGTTGAGATTACTTCTACTTACTGTGAAAACATGTAATTTATTGATTCGTTTCGTTATTCAACTGCGTTCGTGACTGACCAATGGTCCAACGAACACGAAATCCGCAAATGATATACGCGATCAGCAGACTCCGGTCACTGGTCGATAATCGAATCCGTTTGATAACTTTAATAAAGTATTCAAATTGTATTTGAAGCTTTGGGGGTCTGTATGTAGTGGTTATTGCGCAATTATTTCTAAGAAACTGGTGTTGTCTGGTGGATAACAGAACAATTAACCATAACTTACATATAGTAAATATGAAGTAGTTATTGCATTATCAGGAGGAAAAGGAGAAGAAGCGTCGGAACTCGATCGTTCGCAACCCACCGCCAGTCGTGCTTCATCCCGAGGCACTCGTCTACCTGACTCGACTCCAGAGACAATCCCTCAAAGTCACCTGGCACAAACTTACAGGTATATCCCATTTATAGTCCGTTGTCTTTTTACTGTCATTTTTTTGTTGTAATGTGAACGAACTTTTTAAAATTAATTTACACGCTGCCGCTTTGATTTTTGAAATCAATAAAACACTACACTGACATGA
>OZ038447.1:14873700-15056200 GCA_964036265.1 Daptonema setosum
AACGTGGACAGAACTCAAAGGTGTAATGGTCATGCAAATGGAGTTGTCCGACAAGCGATTGAAATCTGATCATTCTAATAAAATGTATGAATTTAATAAGTTAAATGATGTTAACAGGCCGATAAAATAACACTTCTAGATGCAAAACAATGGTGTCATATATAGTTTTATTTATGGCTAACAAATATGCAAGTTTACTGATTTATGTTTAAAGTAAATAGAATAGTATAGCATAAGAATTAAAGGGCCTGAGTCATTTGAACGAGTGAATAACTAGAATAAAAAGACTTCAAATAAAGCCTTTTCAAATATAATTTTCAACTACCGATACTAAAAGAAATAAATGTGAATAAAAGGCAGTAAGTGTTCGAATCACGATTAAGTGAATGTGAACTCAGGCATGTACACCCTTGTTAACGAGCACCACATCTGCCAGCATGGCCATCAGGTCATCAGCCAGCTGATTGGCTGACTTCTCAGGGTCGATGTTCGGGATATGACCGGCTCTGACCGACTTTACCATGCCTGAAATCATTTACTCATTGTTTCATTTGGTCATTGATTCATCAACTCACTGGTTCATTCGGTTATGGTATGTAACTGACTGTCTGGCACACAAACTAACTGATTCATGTACTCACTGGCTCATCAATTGACTGATTCATATACAGGGTGGGCCAAAAAAAAACTCTGCGATTTTGTGAGACCATAACTTTTGCTGTAGACGATTAATTTCTTTGAAACTTACAGGTTATTTCAATAACATATTAACTTAATTTTCTCTAAAATTTTAATGAGATATCTGGCACACACCGGCCACACGGTCAGAATACATGAAAATTCCATTTTTGTCTTTAAACGGCGTCATTATTGTACAAAGAAATCATGTGCATACGTAATTTATAATCATTAACTTGTTTATGAATTGAGCGAATGAATTAAATATTTGTCCAAAAAATAAAAACTAAGTGGTTAATTAATAAAGTAGTTTTATTTCAAAACCATTCTTCTAATAACGCGATAGTTCTGGTGCTAAACTGTTTTTCATGTCTGTTACCGACTGTTGAGTCCCTCCTCAGCGACATTTCGTTTCAAATCCGCTACCTTTTCCTCAAAATTCCAAGTTCATCAAATAAAATTTCAAGATTTATAAAAAACATGCTCGCGCTGTCCTACGTCAATATTTTTTGGGGAACGTTAGTCGGCGCGGTTCAAGCTTGTTAAAAAGCTGGTTATGGCAAATGTTGAGTTTTCCACGTACCGTGGTTGTTTGTTACGCAAGTTTCATGCTTATATGCAATGCATGTCTTTGAAATTTTAAGACGATAAAAAATAATAAATCAATGAGATATTCTGAGAATTTCATTCAAATTCAGCAATAAAAATCAACTCTAAGGTAATGCCGTACATCAGACAAGGGAACAAAAAGCAATCATCCTTCTGTAAGAGTTTTTCATTTACATTGAAACTAGATTTATACCGAATTGTTACTTAAACAAGTTTATTTTAATCCTTTTATTATTACTAAGTTCACTCGTTCAATTCAATACTAGATTAATAGCTAAAACTAACTTATACACATGATTTCTCTTTGAAATAATGACGCTGTTTAAAGGAAAAACTTAAATTTTTATGTATCCTGATCGTGTGGCCGGTGTGTGTGAGATATCTCATTGAAATTTTAGAGAAAATTAAGTTAATATGTTTGTGAAATAACCTGCAAATTTCAAAGAAATTCATCGTCCACAGCAAGAGTTATGATCTCACAAATTCGCAGAGTTTTTTCTGGCCCACCCTGTATATATACAGGGTGGGCCAAAAAAAACTCCGCGATTTTGTGAGACCATAACTTTTGCAGTGGCTGATGAATTTCTTTGAAATTCGCAGGGTATTTCAATAACATATTAACTTAATTTTCTCTAAAATTTCAATAAAATATCTAACACACACCGGCTACACCATCAGGATACATGAAAATTTCAGTTTTTCCTTTAAACCGCGTCATTGTTTCAAAAAGAAATCATGTGTATAAATTAGTTTTAGGCATTAATGTATTATTGAATTGAACGAGTGAACTAACTAGTAATACAAGGATTAAAAGAAACTTGTTTAAGTAGCAATTCGGTCTAAATTTAGTTTCAATGTTAATGGAAAACTCTTACAGTAGCATGCTTGCTTTTTGTTCCCTTGTCTGATGTACGATACTACCTAGAGTTGGTTTTTATTGATAAATTTTAATGAAATTCTCAGAATACCTCATTGATTTAATATTTTTATCGTTTTGAAATTTCAGAGACATGCAATGCTTATGAGCATGAAACTTGCGAAATAAACAACCACGGTAGGTGCAAAACTTTACATTTGTCATAACCAGCTTTAACAAGCTTGAACCGCGCCGACTAACGTTCCCAAAAAAAACATTGACGTATGGACAGAAGGAGCATGTTTTTCATAAATCTTGAACTTTTATTTATTGAACTTTATAAGTTTTGAGTAAAAAATTAGCGTATTTGAAACGAAATTTCGCTGAGTAGGAACGCAACAGCCGGTAACAGACATGAAAACAGTTTAGCACCGGAACTATCGCGTTATATTGGAAGAAAAGTTCAGAAATAAAACTTTTTTACTAATTAATCAATTAACTTTTATTTTTTAAACCAATATTTAATTCATTCGTTCAATTCATTAACAAATTCATGCTTACAAGTTAGTTATGCACATGATTTCTTTTCGAAACAATGACGCGGTTTAAAGGAAAAACTGAAATTTTCATGTATCCTGACGGTGTGGCCGGTGTGTGTTAGATTTCTCATTGAAATTTCAGAGAAAATTAAGTTAATATGTTCTTAAAATAACCTGCAAATTTCAAAGAAATTCATGGTCCACTGCAAAAGTTATGGTCTCACAAAATCGCGGAGTTTTTTTTGGCCCACCCTGTATATACTCACTGGCTCATCAATTGACTGATTCATATATATATATATACTCACTGGCTCATCAATTGACTGATTCATATATATATACTCACTGGCTCATCAATTGACTGATTCATATATATATACTCACTGGCTCATCAACTTTCTGGTTCATTGTATACTCACTGGTTCATCAACGCACTGGCTCATTAACTCATTGACTCACTGACTCAATGGCTCATCAATTTACTGATTATTTACTTACTGGCCCATCAAATCATGGATTCACCTACTAACTGACGCATTAACTACGTAGCTTTTTTCTTAAATCATTGTGGCTTTTTTACTAACCCACGAAAAATGAAAGGAACATCTTGCATGTCGTAACGTAGGACTCCTTGGCACACGCGCGCATTTGATCCCGTGTGAACGGTGCTTTGCCACCCATGCATTTCTAGAGATACACATGGAAAAACATTTTTAAAACGGGGGAAAGAATAAAATTAAAACATTTAAAAGAGAAAGACCTCGAACTCATCGTAGTAGACATCGAGCAGTTTGTTGCGCCACTCATCTGTTCGATTCACCCGATCGCAGTTCAGCACCATCGGACGTACAATGTCACTGATTGGACTGCCCAGGTTTGCAATCTCCAAATTTCAACCCACTTATGCACGTAATCGTTGAGTAACTTAGAATTGTTGAATCTGATCACTCACTCACTCACTCACTCACTCACTCACTCACTCACTCACTCACTCACTCACTCACTCACTCACTCACTCACTCACTCACTCACTCACTCACTCACTCACTCACTCACTCACTCACTCACTCACTCACTCACTCACTCACTCACTCACTCACTCACTCACTCACTAATCACTCACTCACTCGCTCACTCACTCACTCACTCACTCACTCACTCACTCACTCACTCACTCACTCACTCACTCACTCACTCACTCACTCACTCACTCACTCACTCACTCACTCACTCACTCACTCACTCACTCACTCATCTCACTGTCTCACTCATTCACTTACTTGCCAATCCAGTAGCACCATTAGATCTCCAGATGATTTCCCTTCATTGTCCTTCTTGAAAAGCATGTTGTTCGTGTGCACGTCTCCATGGCATAGTGTGTTTGGAATACCATGTTTCCTGAAGAATAAGGTGATATAAAACCTAAATAGCAACACACCCCGGACGCAAAAAAACACAACAAAAACAATAATTGTAATAGTACTAACAAGTTATACTTGCACAAATCCATAAACTCAAGTTTTGACATCATTCCTTCTTCTGTGTGATCTCTTAGGACTCCCAGTTTCTGAAAGCCAGTTACATTTCACTTTCATGAATCACTTTCATACATGTCAGTCAGTTTATACAAAGGTCAGTTTCAGTGTCAATGTTGATTCAATCGTAAAATACTAGCCATTTGCCATTCTTCAGTCTTGAATAGCTCCCTGGTCCCGTCATTTAATTGATCGATTGAATCCATCATGATGTCACCCATGGTTTCTAAGTCCAACAGTTCGAATTTAGAAACATCGCCTTTTGTGAGTGACCAACTATGGAGTCTGGCATACGCTTGCATCAGCTGTAGTATCAGTCAGTCAGTCATTCAATCACTCACTCACTCACTCACTCACTTACTCACTCACTCACTCACTTATTATTTCAGTTGATGCGAGCATACGCTCGCCTCCACAGTTGGACGGTCAAAGCCGATTTATCGAAATTTGAGTTTCTCGATTTTCAAATGATGTCAGACATGATGTTGGATACGGTTGATTCAATAAATGAGGGACTGAGGACATCAGTCAAATCCGATGAATGGCAAAAGGTGACTGACTGAATGACTGACTGGTTGACTATGGTTGACTGACTGACTGATTGACTGACTGATTGAATGCAATTATGTTATACATTTGTTTCATTTACTCGTTTTAGAAACTCGGTCCGCTGGCAGATCACGTCGAAGAGGCATTCATGGATAAAAGAGGTTTCCTGGATATTGCTCAATGCAATTCGTGAGTTCTTTGTTATTGTTCTTTATTTATTTTACTTGCATACATGATATGTAACTTGGCAACCTTGATTATTCTCAATCATCTTTAGAAAGTATGGCATTCCGAATTCATTCTGCCAAGGTGACGTACATACGAACAACATGCTCTTTGAGAAGGACAACGAGGGCAAATCCTCTGGAGATCTGATGGTACTGCTGGATTGGCAGGTGAGTTAGTAAGTGAATGAGTGAGTGAATAAGTGAGTTAGTGAATGAAGTGTGAAGTATGTAGTGTGTGAGTTATTGAGTGAGTGAGTGCGTGATTTAGTGAATGAGTGAGTGATTTAGTGAATGGGCGAATGAGTGAGTGAGAGATCGAGTAAACTTAGATTGTGCGAGAGAATGAACCACATACTAGGTTTTTGATTAGTTACACAAGTCAGTTGTCGGTTTTGTTGTCATTTCAGAGTTTATGCGTGTAATTGATTCCAAGGTGCAATAATTCAGATAATCAACTTCGGCAACCCGATCAGCGACATCATGCGTCCGATGGTGCTGAACTGTGATCACGCCAACCGAACGGTCGAGTGGAGAAACTCATTGCTCGATGTCTACTATGAGGAATACGAGGTTCGTGTAATTGAGCATCATTGTACACTAGTTTACTTCTTTTTAAAGGAACAAATTGAGCAAAACATGTGATATTACATAGTTGATTAGAAGAGGTTTTCAGAAATGCTTGGGAAAAACTCCGCCTTTCACCGTGGATCAACTCTACCAGTGCGCACAGGAAACGTACATACTCGCGTGCAAGTTCTTCATGGGATTCTTTGCTGGTGAGTGAGTGTAGATGAGTCATGTAGTCACTGAATTTTTAATGGTATTTTAGATGATTCAAAGCCTGTATGTTAAGACCGTAATATCAGCATAGACGTAGACGCCTATCAGAGCTACATACCATAGTTACGGTATGATGTACATACTATAGCTTATATTATTGCATGCTCGTTACATTTAGTTTTTACATTGTTGTAATTTGTATGTACCTTTATACAAATGATACTTCAGGCATGGTTGTATCGGTCAGAGCTGGTAACATTCCGGACGTGGATCCCGAGAAATCAGCAAACCAAATCTTGTCCGATACCCGTGACATATTTTCTGATATCGTGCTCGCTCAAAAAGGTGTTCGTCTCTAAATCAATTTCATATTTTATTGGCAAACAGATTGAATGAGCGTTGGGTGTTAGTTAGAAGTTTGTTGGGAAGCACAATAGTATTACTGATTCATTGTACTTCATCGTTTTTCCGGGTGTCCATAAAATCATGACAAAGTTTCTTAACTGAAAAATTGAATTTATTGCAAAGTGAAGTGCTAGAAATAAAATTTCATTTAATATTGCAACTTATGTATATCGGCATACATTCATGAAAATATCCGAGTACATTTATAAATCAAACATCACCGCGTTGCTTCTTGAGTTCCTGGATCCAAGACTTGACGAGAGATGTCCGGAATACATCATAGGTTCGATCAAAGAACTGCTGCAGGAATCGGGGTCGTTCGGGAGTTCGCTTTTCATACTCGAACGCCTGGCACAACATGTCGAACTTGTCCAGGTCATGTACCAGATGGGCATGTACCGTTTGGTTGGCTTCGTACTCGTCCCACAGTGCCCGCCAGTCTGTGCCAGTGTCGCTGTGCAGGCTGCTTAGGATCGTTGTCAACGCCTGAAATCATCATTTTTACTACTTTGTCGCCTGTCTACTTAGTGCGTAGTCAAGTCAAGTCGTCGTCAAGTTGTTTATTCAGTATAGATACTGACAAGAGGGCACAAAAAATGACTAACAAGTTAGTCGTGGCGTGATGTGCATGATACAATAAAATAAAGTAAAATAAGCAAAAATTTTATTAGTGTAATTAAAATTAAAATTTTTTTTAAGTATTTTTTTAGAAGAAAATGATAAAAATAAAGTAATGTATATGAATAAAAAGAATCACCGGACAACAAAATAAATGATGATTTTTTTGTTTTTTTAGAGTCGAAAACTTTTGGTTCTAAGTTCAAAAACTCACACAGATACTGAAGCGTTGCACTGTGGTTTCTGCCATTGGCCGTCAGTTTATTCAACTTCTCTGGCCACTAGGAAAACATCATTCTGAATGGTATTAGTGTGCCTTGATGGCTTCAGTATATGAATAAGTCCCAGTAATAACCATATATAAGTATTGAGCATGATGAAATATCAGTTTTCAACATCTACCCAGAGCAATAACCAACCTCCGACTCGTGTTTATGTTTATCTTGTTCACTGACCCCACAATGAGGCGTTATATCACCGACCACAGCTTCGGCCAGATCGTGCACCAGAGCCATCCGAACACACTTGTTAACATCCACCGATTCACCGTCTGATGAGTCGGGCAACGTCATCGCCAATATACCCATCCTGAAACATAACATTGAAACACAACACTGAAAAAAAGCACTGAAACATAACAATGAAACACAACGCTGAAACATAACAGTAAAACACAGCAGGGAAACATAACAGTAAAACACAGCAGGGAAAGATACCAGTGAAACACAGCACTGAAACATAACAGTGAAACACAACACTGAAACATAACAGTGAAACACAACACTGAAACATAACAGTGAAACACAACACTGGACATAACAGTGAAACACAACACTGAAACATAACAGTGAAACACAACACTGAAACATAACAGTGAAACACAACACTGGACATAACAGTGAAACACAACGCTGAAACATAACCATTTTGCAACCACATCAAACAACTTACCCTTAAAAATAAGAGAGAAAGTAAAGAAACTTGATTGCTAGCGGAAATAGTGCAATTAGACCCAATATTTAGTTAATGTAAAGTAGCGTGATCCAACCTGTACATGTGTGCAGCAACGGTTTCCGGTTCATCAATACCCATCTTGACCCAACCGGTGCGCTTCAGGTGCTTGAGTGAATCCACATGGGCACACAATCTGATTATATCTGCCGGAGAACCCATTATGCGACCAAATAGTCTGAACAACTGGGCGTAGTTGTTGGTCACTGATAAAAAGGTTAGCCATTCGCTTTCAAGTTATATGATTCATAAAACAATATAAATTGTGACCGGATGAGTTGCAACAACTGCAAGATTACAATAAAAACACCTGACAACATAAATGTAAGTATGAACAGGATGTGATTTCGTCACCCAAAAGATTGATCATAGCAATTTTCAGAACAGTGGAGTACGAATTTTATTGACCAAATATTACGATAACTGACATGAGGTAAATATATAGAGATCATTGTAAATATTTATCATGTACAACAGTTGAATAAAATTGAATTGTTCTGATAATATGTTAATTAGTACAACCAAAAAGCTGTGTCTGTATGTGCATGTATTGTTGTTTAGTTTGCCTTATTTAATATTAAAAAACGCTCATGGAATGTTTGACAGCTGTAACAAAGTACGTACAAAACACAAAAGTGGACAATGGGTAATTAAGGCATGGATTTGAAACAAATGAAAACTGTCGGATGCACATGTTGTCATGGGCAAAGATTCACAGAAACAAAGAGCTTCGTGGGATTCCAGTGAATAGTTTGCACTGAACAAGATGATGATTGCATGTTATATCATAGAGTTGTTTGGTTGAGTTGAGTCAGCGTGCGTCATCTTGTGAACAGATGCACCTGATGTTTCAAAGTTGAAATATTAACATCTCAACTTTCTATTTGAATTCCAGGGAGCCCTTTAAGTTGTTACATCAAATATAATCACTGACAGTTGAGCTGTTGCATGGCCTGCCGTGTTTGTTCATGGTTCTGGACATGTTCACTCATTGTCTGCTCCACCTTGCGGACAACTTGTAACCGCTGTTCAAGGTACTTCTCAAATGCAAAGCTCTGCAATGAACACATTTACAATCAATCCTAAAAAGCTGTTGAGACGATTCGTCTGATGTCTAGTGTGTCAGCCTAGAAAACTGATGGTCCTATGTTCAAAACCTGGTTTGAGACACAGAGTTCATGAAACATCATTCTGATATGGTATCAGTGGGTCTCGATGGCTTCAGTAACGAAAAAGTTCCAGTAAAAAATAAAATTATGATAAACGAGACGAACTGCTCTGAGTTGTGCCTGCAGCTGATCGAGCATTCGTTCACATTGTTTGACGTCGGTTATGTCGGGTGTGATGGCCACATCCTTATCACCTGGTAGTAGCACGTACGATGGAATGGCCATAACGTGCTCTAAACAGTACTTCTGCAACATAATTTATCATGAATTCGTTATTGCATACATCGTATAATAGTCGTAGCGCTTGTTAGAGTATATCGAAACATCAATCATATATCATGTATTATCAAATACCAAGTTGGGCAGATATGAACATGATAAGGTGATCATAAAATGACTTGAGTCTCAGTCCAAAAATACAAAACAGACCTCAAACTTATCAGTCATGCGTTCAAAGGTTTGAGCCAGACGAGTGTCAGACGTAATTGAAGTGATGTGCTGCTCGTTGGTGACATTCTGAAACACAGTTACACACACTTACTCTGAATCAGTGTAGCTGTATACTATCATACAGATCTGAGTGACAACTACGTCTTAAGATATGTTCGATTTATCAGGCAATGCAATTTTTCTAACAGAATTGGCAGCTGGCATTCTGTGAAAGCTGACTAAATTAGACTTGTCGAACACTCTCATTGCTTGTAACCAGTTCACAGGAAGTATATCGGCTGAATCAAGAAGTTTATCAGCGAGTTAAATAATATCACATAACATATTTATCAGCGAGTTATTGCACTGCCAGTCTAACTAACATGTTCAGCGAGCACTGATGCCGTTGCCTGCTCGCATGCGTCCTGCATCATGTTGCAAACTGAAACAACCAAATTCAATTGATCACGAGACAGATACAACTAAAATACGTCTTATAAACTGATTGTCAGGTAAATTGTCCCCCATACTTGTCACTCAATGAAATTTCAGGTTATTATATTCATGAACTTAATAAAAACTGTAATAAACAAAGCTAAACGCTGAAACTTAGTTCCCATTTCCCACGAAATCGCTAACACCTGAAGATCTACTTGACATCAATCTGTGACCTGTGTTATGCCAATTATTAATGCAGCTATTCAATGTGTGAAAGTGAGTGACAATGAACCAATGCCAACGAGAATGACCAACAGGTGTCCATGAGTGCCTTGGGACTGAACCCGTAGAACTGAGTCTCGTATTCCATCTGCACGAATCGACACTTGTACGCCGAGGCCGAGTTAATGGTATCTGGCCTACAGCCCACATCACTCAACTTGTCTGTAGCTTCCATTTTATCTTATTGTTCGCTAAAAGACACACAACTTGATTAATTTCAATACCTGTTGAAAAGATTGAATCAAGTGGCTGCAATCATCTGATGATGGATTTTGACTTGAAGACGACTGAGTCCAAACGTATGTGAGTCTGAGTGGTCTTTCGTAGGTTTTATCGGATAGAAAAGAATAATAAATCAACCAGCAACATCGAAGTCATGATTTTCAACGCAAAAATGACACAATTATGACATCTTCTTTTGGCATGGCATGACTCATCATCACCCATAATAATGCGCGCACGAAACCATTTGAATTTCGCGCGTTGATTTCGGCTACACTTACTCTATGCTCATGTCATAAACATTATATGATTTTTGAGATATGTGTTCGTTTTGGGAAATAAATTGCTATCAGATAATAACTAAAACATATAGTGAGAAGTATGAAATTGCGAAAAACGCATTGTGTCAACGGGCATGCCGCGCCGCCATATAAACCAAAGAACACCAACAAGCATCACTCGGACTCACACGTTTCATTGCAATCACATTATGTATAAGAGCTCCAGTCAGTAAGAATCGACAAGTCCAGGAAGAAAATCATTTTTCGTGAAACCACCTCCGATGCTAGTAAAAATGAGTTTCTATAGTAAATCGATGTCACTGATCACGATTCACATGGTCCCATGCTTCAAAACTCACTCAAAATAAAGATTATTGCGAATCAATAGCCTAGAGCGCACTCAATTTTTTTCCAAACGCATGCATTCGCTACAAAGGCTTGTGACAAGAAATTCCTCAGAGCTCGGTACTCCATATTTCATACAGCTAATTGTTAGAGTCTTACGATACTCGTATGAAATTTTCAGGGAAAATGAACCGACCAAATTTTTTATTTACAGGTTTGACCGTTGCCGATTGAGCATTTTTTTCGCATCGTTTTCGCGTTTTCCACACAGATTTTGTAGAAAAACATTTCGGTTCAGGTTTGAACGAAAATTCAGCGTGAGTTTTATCCGCAAGGTTCGTATGAACAAGTCTATAACAGAACTCGGAGCCCAAACTCTGTTAGAAATATTTTTGAGATCGGTTTCAAACGCGCGCCTGTGCAAATTAACCTGTACATGGCAAGTTGAAAAGGAGGGTTAGTGTTGGGCGAGTGGCGGGCGAGAAAATGACTTAAACATAGAGAATTTTGACAAAAACATAAAACTTTACAGTGAAAACAAGTATAAAATAAATGAATAAGTATGAAATGAAGAACCGTTTGGTTGTTTTAACTCAGAAAAAGGAGGCGTTCCGCTATTTTATTCCTTTTCAGTCGCTCTAGTAGAATTGGTTGACGGCTCAGAAATTGAAACATTTACTCTGGCGTATAATCGAGTTAGCGGAAGGGAAGAAGTGTGAATGACTGAATATCTCGAACTTTTAGTGTATTCAAGAATCGAATTTATTATCTAGGGCAAAATTGAATGATCTTCTACCGTTATTTCATGTTTTCGTCAAAATTCCCTACGATTTTCTCGCCCGCCACTAACCCTCCTCTTCAACTTGCCATGTACAGGTTAATTTGCACAGGCGCGCGTTTGAAACCGATCTCAAAAATATTTCTAACAGAGTTTGGGCTCCGAGTTCTGTTATAGACTTGTTCATACGAACCTTGCGGATAAAACTCACGCTGAATTTTCGTTCAAACCTGAACCGAAATGTTTTTCTACAAAATCTGTGTGGAAAACGCGAAAACGAGGCGAAAAAAGTGCTCAATCGGCAACGGTCAAACCTGTAAATAAAAAATTTGGTCGGTTCATTTTCCCTGAAAATTTCATACGAGTATCGTAAGACTCTAACAATTAGCTGTATAAAATATGGAGTACCGAGCTCTGAGGAATTTCTTGTCACAAGCCTTTGTAGCGAATGCATGTGTTTGGAAAAAAATTGAGTGCGCTCTAGGCTATTGATTCGCAATTATCTTTATTTTGAGTGAGTTTTGAAGCGTGGGACCATGTGAATCGTGATCAGTGATATCGATTTACTATAGAAACTCATTTTCACTGCCATCGGAGGTGGTTTCACGAAAAATGATTTTCTTCCTGGACTTGTCGATTCTTACTGACTGGAGCTCATAAATATTTAGAAGTGTGTATTTTAATTGTTTATATATGTATATAAATGTCAGTTGTCATAAAACTGACCAATACGAATAGATGAATGATTAGAAGACGCGGTAACAAAAAACGCAAACGCAACAAAAACAAAATACAGCAACGCCAACTGGTTATTTTATTTACCCAACCACGGTTTAATAAAGTCAATTCTGTCAAAAAAATAAAACCGCAAGCATGCGAACGCGTTGAAATAAAGTTACAAACACGCTAACAGATTGGCAGTGCTGTATTATTCGAAGGATAACGTAAAAAGTGCAATTAATCGGTTCAATTATCAAGTCGATAATATAAAAAACAATACGGATTAATATGCAGAATGTGCACGATTGAGTGGGTTTAGTTTTGGAGTGGAGTGGTACAATATGATATATACAAAGTGGGCCAAGAAATGCGAGTGATTTTCAAAATGTTCTTGGCCCACCCTGTACTTCTCATATAGAAAATGCAATGTCGTATCCCAAACCTATTACTGAGAACTGTCATGTATATTGGGCATTAAACGATCCCTTCAAAAAACCGGCCCGCATCTTCAAACCGGAAATACAATAAAATACAGTGTGAAATCGAAATCGAGCAGTGGTTTTCAATTAAATCGTGTCAAAATGTTGACAGTGTGCAATTATGTACCAGATATTGGCACTACAAAATGATGAGCCGGTGAATTAAGGTTAACAAATTTATAGTGATGATTGGGCAGACAGACACACGAAGCTGAAACATCAAACCTTTTGTATCATCAATAAATATTCGTGAGGTTGTCAGGTTGAAGGAATTTTTTCTTGGTAACAGGAAAACGATTAGAATGGAACGCATAACGTCTCGACTTATACACTGATGTAAAACTCAACCCATTGTACAATTCGTCCATTTACCAAATGAATTAGTCAACGGTTTTTCGCAGTAAATGAGAAGTTATAACAAGAATGTGCGGCAAACAATGTGTTATTGACTGATGGGGAATAAAACATTATTGAATGGGCATTTACGAGCAGTAGCATGTTGCATGTACATCAGTCCCAATCAATCAAACAACGATTTAGTTCCTAACTTCATTATACCAATGTTGTTAGCAATAAATACAAACAACGAATGACTTGTATAATGATGGGCTATTCTATTAGTGGCTAACAAGTGATCGCACCCGGACTATATAATCGAGTATGAGCAGTTTAGGCGTCCTTGGGCTTGGGCTTGGGAATCAGATACGACCGGTAGAAGAAGTGGCAGAATAGAATCAGATACGAGACGTACATGAGGATGTGACGCCACATTGCGTTCATGTCGCAGTCGCACTTGTCGCCGTGAAGCAATACCTGCAATTTACTTGATTTACTCATATTAATTGACAACCAAAATGCAAATCACTTATAATTCAATCAACTCAAAACGTTAAATCAGGAAATTTTAACATTCATTCGTTTTCTTTCATTCGTATTCGGAAAACTGTAAAAAAATTTATGACTACTACTATCGAACAAAGCGAAAGTATCAGAGAAGTACCGCCGGTATATCCCTCAAATGACAGGCCTTTCTTCCCAGCCCATATTGTGGAGCGCCCCATATAATTGATTCCTGTTGAGTGTTAATAAACGAACCCTGTATGAAACGTTGACTAGGTAGGCGGTACCGATGCAAAACTGAATGATCTGCATGCTGGTCACGCAGAGGCTGATGAAACGGGGAATGCGTTTGCCACAAACGTACTGCACGGCAAAGTACGTGTACATGACCGAGTGCACAATCAGGTTCATGAATGTGCCCATGCGTACCAACGATCCTGCCTCCAGATACGAGAACCATGCGTTCAGCAGGATCAGTGCGTGGTGGTACCTGCAGGTTACGACGTCCTTTGTTCAATAGTCAATACAAAACATTGATACATGGTTTTATGGGAATAGCCTATAGATGCCTTGCCTTCTTAGTCAGTTCCAAAACTTTTGAAGAAAGTTGACATTTTTCGGAACTTTTCGTAACGTTCCGAATAATCTCGATTTTCAGAAACAAGAAAAATTCGAAACGAAAAGTTTCGGAGCGTCATGAAAAGTTCCGAAAAGTTGACTTTTTGCAACTTAACTTGAAGAATAAATAGATGAAGTCTTGATACAGATGATAAGTTTTTCACATTGAACTCACCAATGCAGAAACTGAACAGGTCGTTTCCTGAGCACCAGCCACATGGTATCGCCTAACTCGAGGGCTTTGGACACGTGGAACACCCACACTACGAAACCGGTCGAACCCGAGTAGAACGATCGGGCAGAGCACACCTGGCCCACGTAGCCGTCCTTAAAATAGATTCTCAATACTTATTCAATTCAAAATAATCACAGACAATAACTACGTACCTTTTCTATTTACCGATGTTATGGTGATTTAGAAACTACACAGAAACTACTAGAGACTGCACAAAATAAACATTTTTGACATTTGAAAACAAATCATTTTAGTTCGATAAATAGCGTTGCTGAGTCAAACATAGACTATTAGTCAAACGATTCATCAGTCAGATCGGAACACAAATGTTGGTGTACAGGGTGTCCCATCCTTAACCGCCGATGTTGACAGCGTCGTGTTCCAGTTGTACTGGGTCTATATAATTGAAACTTCATTTTCTGATAGAGAAGTCTTTGGCAATTTGTTTGACACCTACCAGGAGTTAATAGGACGTCTCTAGCTTAATTTACAAGCAATCGAAAAAAGGTCCACTTTTGGACTATTTTTTCTTCCTTAAGTACAAATTTTTGTCAAGAAATTTAATAAAAATGAAACACAAGAGCAGAACATGACATGAAGTAGCACAACCCAGAATGGAACAGAACAAGATCCGGACGGGATTCACTCCACTTTTCGACTCAGACATCGTTTCCAGCGGCGAGGCACATCTTTCACTGCTGCATAACCTGAGTCCATGGGAATTGCACCCTTCTTTTCAAGGATACAGAGACGTGTCTGCCCCGTATCTACGGAACTTTTCGGATATACGTGATCTTTCAAATCACCCTGGAGCCAGGAGTCCAAGTGAATCAGCTCTGGCTACCTGGTAGGCCACATAAGTTGTTCTCCGCTGAGGAGTCAGCCAGGAACCAGGAAAGTTCTCATTGAGCCAATCTCGGGGAAGCTGACATACCGAACCGTCCTGGCTTTCTTGCAAAAGTGGCTGTTGCCTCGTCTAACGCAGGTATAGGAGTTCTGGAAGGTGACTTGTTGTTCCAATAATACGGTGCTCCAGCTCATTATATCAGTATCACCCGGGATCGGTTCAGTGAGACCTTTCCTGGTTCCTGGACCAGCAGAGATTCTGGAATCAAGAAAGGTTGTGTGTCCGGCCAGGTCGCCAGACTTTACCCATCTAGATTCTGGCTCCTATTTGATGATTTGAAGGTTCGCGTATATATGAGAAGTTGCGAGAATCCATTCACGTCTCTTTATCATTACAGATATGGTGCAAATTTCATGGAATAGTAAGAAAATATAGTCCAAAAGTGGACCTTTTTTCGGTTGCTCGTAAATTAAGCTACAGACGTTCAATTAACTTCTGGTAGGTGTCAAACAAATTGCCAAAGACTTCTCTATCATAAAATGAAGTTTCAATTATATAGATCCAGTACAACTCAAATGCGAAGCCGTCAACATCGGCGGTTAAGGATGGGACACCCTGTATGTGACCTGTTGAACAGCGTCTTTGAACTCGTCAAAGAGCATGTAGGTCGACGTCCAACTATAAGCGGCCAGCACACAGTTCCATACAAACTGCACCAGGTCGATGTTGTACGGCTTGCGATCACGCATGAAACGCGGTCCGATCTAATAATAATAATACGTTTTAATCAGCCATAGGCATTCAAACTAA
This sequence comes from Daptonema setosum, assembly GCA_964036265.1. Classification (NCBI taxonomy): domain Eukaryota; kingdom Metazoa; phylum Nematoda; class Chromadorea; order Monhysterida; family Xyalidae; genus Daptonema; species Daptonema setosum. The sequence goes on from OZ038447.1 coordinate 14,890,001, forward strand.
AAAAATCATGAAAAGCTAGAGGTAGAGACAATATTTTGATGTCATGAATGATGATGTTACACTGTCGTAATACTATACCAATCTCAATGAGAATAAACGGGGATTGAATTCGAAATGTACATATGAGTGAGTGTGTGTGAGTGAATGAGTTATTGAGTGAGTAGGTGAGTGGCCGAGGGTGAGGAGTGAGTGAGTGAGTGAGGAGTAAGTTAGTGAGAAAGTGTTTGAGTGAGTGAAAGAGTGACTAAGTTAGTAACTGAACTGAACTGAGGTATGGACGAACATTGGTAGAGATGAGAACGTAAATGGTGACGAGTGCAGCGACATGGAGTCTGTAGTGTCGCATCCAATCATAAGCCTCCAACGTATCGAACTCACTGCCCGCCAGACCACAGGAATCGACCTTGCTCAGGGTTTGGTTGCACCAGGTGGGCGCCATCTTCACCAACTCGATGTCGGCCGCCACCATTCTTCGTATGTACCCAAAATAAACACACTGAAATACAAACGTGACGTTGAAACAAAAAATGTCATAAAAATACAAATGTCCGTGATCCGTGATTAAGTTGTTGATAATAAATGTGTTCGAAATGACAAGACAATACGTGTAGCGCGTACGCAAAACAGTCATTGAGCATCATGGGTCAAGATCGTACGCTGGCAGTGAGATTACGTCAGTTTCCATAATTCATTAAACAACTGTGTGACGGTTAAAAGGCGCATTTTACAAACGCATCAATTCAGAATACATGAACTTTTTACCTGTAACTTTTTTCGAACCGTGCGAATCTATCAATGTAGCAGGTAAAGAGGTAGATAAGTCCTTATGACCCCCTTATGATCTGATGTCACTACTACAAGGAGTAACACTAGAGCAAGAAAGCGTTAATGTGAACTACGCATAATTATTATCGTCTTGGCATCAGTAAACCCCAATAGTACTTTAATAGTATCACGATTAATCGGATATGTGAAACATATGTTCACCTAATAGAGAGCAGAAACGTTTGATTTAACGAGTATTCGGTAAGTGAGTAAGTAATGCAACCAGAGCACAACAAGTGTAACAGCAGTTTACTACTGTGGACGCTGGGTGGAGTCTGCGATGCACGAATGCGACGCTTTCAGCTAACAGTTACGCATCTTTTATTAAGTCATCAAAACTTACTTCTCATTCTCAATGAGATAACATGATAAGAGAAGCATAATAAAAACTACAGCAACGATAACAACTATTTTTGAAAAAAAATTTATAACGGAAAATTAGTGAAAAAAATTAGTTAATGATGGATGTAGTGTTGTTAGAAATGTTCTACTTCCTAATAACTGTATGTTATTCTATCCTACATACTAAAACCTATTATGAACAGTGATAACTAGAACATCAAGCAATTATTGTATATTCATTTAAATCTTGAGATTTATGATAAGATTACCTCGAATCGAAATAACAAGCGATAAGCGGTCATGGTGTATTATGAACTGCGTTACCATCGCAAACCAGTTTAATCTCGTTTGAGCGTAAACGCGAACAAGCTTGATAATGATATAAGAGTGGAAAACGATAGTAGAATAGAAATGGTCAACTGAACGAAGACCAAATAACCCGTTTTTTGCGTTCACTTCAAGTAAAAACATCAGACTATAAAGCGAAAGCCAGCCCACGTTGCATTTCAAACCTTGACCCATCATTTATAACTACAACACTTAATGACTGTCATACTTTTGACCAACCAGTACTAAATGAGTGAGATGAGTTGCGTATAAAAAACATATAAATTACTAATTAGAATTCAAATACAAAAAGGGTTATGGGAGGACAAGGGTTAGGGTTAAAAGGGTTAGGGTTATAGTACAACTGCAAGTTGCAACGTATAACAACAAAACGTCAAATTTGTCCGCAGTCTGAAAACCTTTCCGATCGACGACATCGATTCATATCACATCAGTAAATATTTAGGTAATTAACAAATAGAAAATAATAGCTAATATTGGCTCAATCATTCATTACAAACATACAAACAAACAAAATTACATTTTCAGCAGTCAGATGCAAAAATTTTACCGAATGCTATGAAGATGATAACAAGTTGGACACAGGTTGATGTAGCGAATGTGGTTGGTTTATGGTCATTGCTAAGCAACATGTAAATACGTCAAGAAGCACTCATTAGCACACTATTGAGTGAAGCTTCCTGTCACATCAAACCCGGCACATTCACACAGTAATTGCTGAACTCCGAAAATGTACGGGTTTGTCCTTCATTTGTGGTGTATAGATGATATTCAAAGAGTGCTAACGTTAACGACACATACCTGACGCTGACTGAAATTTGCAATTTCAATTCCAACAAAAGACAACTTTCATGTTAGTTTCAAAGTTGACTTGACTATCGTCACGAATAAAACACGGAACCAAGTACTTTCAGTTACCGCAAAACAACACAAAACTAAGTGAGTGACCAGAGCACCAGGGACGGTGCAATACACATGCATACATAACTACAGTGCGTATGCCAACCGAACCGAACAAATAACAATCATCTTCAAATACATACTTTACTTTCTATTTTATAATTTTATATCTGAATTTCATGATTATCAGCCCTTGTTGTTTCATTCCACACGCCATTGACCAGACCAGAAAAAACAGGCTCGAATTTGTGCATGGCGCATTCACATAAATTGAGTACCATAAATAAAGAAACTTGCAGTGACCACCAACTTTTTTTTTTACGTGAAACATCCAATAACAATAAGTTTACCCAGAAATTTAATCTGATCGAACCATCGAATTCATTGGTTTATAAAAAATGGACTCAACTCAACCGCCAAATGAGCATGAGACCAGGCGGTGCCACCAAAAGACGGCACATGCTGAACTCAACTGTTGTCCTCTGGGTGTAGCTACATACCATCACCACCAGCAACAACATCAGTGGTATCCCCATATACTAGCCCAATATCTAACAACACCACAACGGCCACCATCACTCAATATGCCAGCCATTTTTAGGACCGCCCGCACGAACACAATATGAAATTGACGAACGTTTTTTCAATGAATAAATGATTGAAAAATTGCGTGATCAGCAAATTGATTACTTACTGAATGACGCTTCACAAACAGACTGAACACAAGTAGATGGATTATTAAAAGCTACCTAAGAAAATGATAAATGTTTGATGAGAGTATTAACCAAAAAAAGATGTCAAAACTGGGCACGAAACAAACCGGAAGTTCTTTTTATAAGTTGACTTTCAACCTCGAAGACCCCAATAAAAAAACCGTGTTTGCTTTTTTGCATACACATAAAAAATCTGATTTCCAATGTATGATTTCAACGTACAATCACACTCATAGAGCAAAATCAACCCATATCAGCTTACTGCGGTTCCATACTTTTTAGTTACTGACATGACTCGACCGGATGCATCCTCATCTCTTCTATGTCAAACAAAACATTGGAGCGGAGACCCCCAAAACATCGGAATGAAAAAGTGGGTACGGACTGCGCTGACAGTTACAACAAGGAATAAACCAGAGCGTGATTCTACTCAAAGTTTGTGGTTGTGTACAACATCAATCAAGCAATGTTTGTCAGATGCTTATCCTGAACATGCAACTGAAACTGACAAAAAAGCTTGCAGCGATGCATTATTGATGAGTATACGAGGACGACGACGTAACATGGCCAGCATCACAAATGAACAGCCGGTGGTCAAACAAGATGAGCTGGCTTCGGTCATACATATGTACATACGTGCTTTACTAACATATTATTATATTACTACATAAACATGTTACCACTTAGTGTATCGAAAAAAATTCCATTTAAAATGATGATTCAAATTAATAGATAAAGTATGAAATGGGTTTTATGCCTAAAGTGGATAGTGAAATAAGCAAGATGGTGGTATTGGCTATAAAGCACATGGTGCCATGCCCGTCCAGCATGTAATGGTCTATTTTACGCCAGGGCACGCCTGCATATACCAAGGCTGACTTGACTGTCAAGCTAGCGGATGAGCCAACACCAACAAACACAACTTGCTGCCTTCATCCATGTTGCAATAAACAAAATCTCCATTTATATTTTAAGGAACTAGTATTATACTTATACACAGACATTTGGCACGAATACGCTGTTTTGGATTGCACATACAGACACATAAAGGCCATGGCATCACACCACACACATTCTCCATGTTAAATGTATATTTGCCAAAACGGATGAATCAGTCGGGGTGTCGATCGATAAAGTTACTTAATCGGCGGCGGGGATCAGGAAAATTGTATTTTTAAGATGTTGTAATTGAGGTTGAGTTAGCTAGACCGCCCAAGTATATATATGTCAATGCCATTTGTTATATGGAATGCAGAGATGAAGACATAGTATGATACTACATAGTGATAGTCTTACTTACAACATTGTACGCACATAAAGATACATACAGGGTGTCACAGCCAAATGTGGCGAATGATTTTTGTTAATAACTTTTTCAAAACTGCATATATCAAAATCAAATAGAAACTTTATATGGTGATAGTGATAGTAGATTGACTCCTTACATGAAGACAAACCTCAGTATGACAGTCAAGAACAACCATAACCAAGATTTTCAGCGCCAAAAGAGCGTTTTTTCAACTTTCGTTGTATGCACGTAGCCACATAAATATTATTTATGTTTGTCACTACATCAGCTGAAAATTGAGCGTCAGTCAGCCAAAGTAAAACGGAGCACAACTGGGAAATGTTTTAGGGTCGGCGCCCGCTGAAGCCCTACACAATGAATACGTTACCAGTCAGATAATGGTTATAGGCTACGGCTTTGGTACCAGTTGACCTACCATAAAATATATCTTATATTATGTATGCAGGTTGAAATGAAAGGTTTTAAAATTGAGCGATCACAAAAAATTGACGGACATAAAATAACACGGCATACATGTTTTATGTTGTAGTAAGTATAATGGCGAACAAGTGAGCCACGTCTGTTTTTGTGTACCAGGAACACTTGGCAAAATCAATTTACTAATGCACGTCTTGACATCGAGTCAATTCTCTAAGAAGGGTACACCAGTTTATTAGGATGCGGATCTAGTCCATATCCACTGTATTATAGGACCAAGATCGACTGATAATACGATAATTTGACGAGTAACAAAACAATGAGCCTAAAAACAGGGTACATTTGTAGCTTTACTAAAGCAGGATATTATTTTTCCGATATGACAATCAGGGATTTCTGATTTGACAACTAGGCATAAAATGAATAAATACGGTTAGTTTTATTATAATATAATAATATTTTATAGTTAGTTACTTGCTACATAGTTGATTGGCTGGATCTGGAACAAGACTAGTTAATATACATGTATGCCGGATTAGTGCTAATACTCTGAATGATTGACTCTGCTTTTGCCAATGCCAATTGATCCAGTAATTTATACCGAATACAACTGCCGACTACTGAATGGAACACCATCAGAAAGTTGAGTAAACAATACACCACATCACATACAACAATACATTATTTGGCATCCCATCAATTTAAAAAATGACTTACAACAGATTTACATCGTAGTAAAAACAAGCCACACACTTGTTAGAAATCTGTATATCTCAAATACAACCGTGGTATCTGTTATAAGCAGTTGTGGTTGGACATAACACATCACTTGCTATCATCGGTTTTTTCCGAGACCACACAAACAAGCAGCCTATGAAAATAGAGTGATTGCATTGTAAACATCGCATTAAAAACATGTGATTCAAACGAACCAGGGATATATGGAAATGAAAGGTTTATATATGAAATAAAGAAAAACAATAATAACATAGCATTTTCGTGAAGCCAAATGCATACCAAAAAGCAACCCACTTAAGTACCAGTTCCGGTTGCGAGCCAAGCAATCCGATTTCATAACAAGTAAACGTACCAAAAATCAGGTGATAACAGGACGAAATAATTTAAGACAAGTGGTCTGATTAAGTATAAGTAAGGACCTGTACAAGGTATGTAAAATAACAAACCTTGTTTTTCAAGTTGCCCGGACCTGTCTCACATTTCGCTTAGAAAGACACATTTTGTGATTACGATTAGTATTTTAATTTTGCATACTCAGGGGCTGTATCTTGTTTTTATAAATAAAATAAAACGGTTATGAAGGCAAGGTATACTTTCTGTAAATAAACCACATTATATACACACTGTACTTATTTACAGTGTATGTTACAGATTGAACTAAGCAAGGCAATAACACGGAATACATATGTACATTGCCTGAGCTCTAGCAGTGAATCAGCAAGCCTGAGTCAACACAAATCTGTTTATCTACATATTTACATACTCAAGTAAGCGTTATATGCCAAATTAACTAACATAAAGACGATACCCTGTGAAAAGCACGGGTGCCCAGAAGCAAAGCAACGTTCAAAGTCCTATCAAAAAAGTGCATCCGAACTTGAAGAAAAACAGCAGAAAATCATGCCGGGAGAAGTTTAGATAGATAGTAAAAAAAGAGACAATATTTACGACAATCAAAACCAGTGTTGCCGACGAATTGTGATATATTGTTCGTGGTTTCAGTATTTACCACGCTGGATATCTCTGCTCCACGGTGCTATGAACCTTGGCAACACGCGCAACACGCAAACGTATTGGGTGTAATGTAAGTGATGAGTTCGAGATGTTAATATCAAGGTATCGGTATGCATCATATGCCTGAGACTTATTCACATGTGATGAAATCAGTGATTAAAAAATAAGTGTAGTTCACATGCGAGTCCAAACAATCCGAGGAAAATCTTCCATCTTACTACAAACACAAAATATATTACGAATGATATTGAATATATGCCAAGACGGACGGCGTCACGCCATCATCACCCGTACATACAAAGTGTAAAGATCATAAAAATATAAATCGTTTTATCATCTATTTTATGACAAGGCGTTTTGGAGAGATAACTAGACTCGTCAATCATCACCAGTGTCATAATATAACCAATATATGAGCTTTCGGGTAACTTAAAATCATTGAGAAAAAAACCATTTCACTGAAATAATCGTCTTTAATTTTTTCATTTCAAGTCATAACGTACGAATAAAAAAAACCAGTTGTGAATGAAAGAGAACCCTGTGACCTGTAACGTTAAATTTTTTTTTCGTTTGTTAAAGCACGAAAGAATCAAGAAACGAATATTGTATAGACTCCTAGCTTAGATAAGTTAATCATTTTAGACTAGCGAATAAAATAAACAGTAAATTTTAGTATATTGGCAGTGGCAGCTGTTGCTGACGGAATTCAAAACCAAATTTGCTGAAATAGATAACCGATAACGATTGTTGATTCAGCTAAATATACATTCTACGATAGTCAAACGCAATCCGTTAACCCTGTTAGCCGAATTCAATAAGCCATCGTCAGATTAATGGAAGTCGTAGAGGCCTACATTGATTTTCCTGTAAACTAGTAAACATTCACTTGAGAACCTATGAAAACATGTATCGTATGATCATATGATTATATAGAACATGCCAGGCACTACTACATCAGTCTTCAAGCCAACATGCTTGCCCTGACTGTTGCTTATAGTACATCTTGGCACACTGTGGTAGCTGCCGTATAGTCCAGTAGCGGATGACACAATACAATACTGATCGCATTTTTGACCAAAATTAATCCAAATAAACTCACATGTGCTCAAAAACTAAACCAATACTACTATTTTATAATAAATCACGTTATCAGGGAGATATTATTTGACCCAACCGCTTATAGGTTGGCAAACAACAGCGAGCCAAAAACCAAAATGTGTTCTTGATTGGCTACTTGTATTCTTGATTTTCAATATCAACAATTTTCCAAATCAACTTTTCGCATGTGTTTTTGGAGATGAATTACGGAAAGAGCTAATGCCACATCACTGATTCTCACATTTTCTAACACACGATGAAATAAAAATGAATATATAACACATGATAAATAAATGATTGGAGCAAAATCTAGGTGACCGTGACCGATAATATCAGATCAGGTAAAAAGCATCAGATGCTTCCATGTTGTATACAGTGCACAATTTAAATCAAAACTTCCAGCATCTTAATATAATAATTTATTTATTTTATTGTATTTACAATTGCATATCATAGCATTTTATATAAATATATTTACATTTGTCACAATATTCGAATGTGGGATCCGCATTGCACTGTGAATATACTGTAATCATATTCCTGTTGCAGTATGCGATCGCAGAGAATGACACTTCCCTCTTAAAGCCCACCAGAACTGTTGCCAGTCGCCTTTGACCCACGTCTGACTCGTGTCTGTGTTGTTGGCAGCACTGCATTTTTCGTTATATTATATTGAGAAAAAATTACTATTATTATATCATTTTAAAACGAAAAGAACCAAACATCATCAAGCACACCGAAAATTGGCGAGAGAACAATTTTTGTCAAATTTGGTGAAATTAGATCTTGTGGAATGCCTGTTATCACATGCATTTTGACTTGGTTCTTTAAAGTTGGTACAAATTTCTTTTAAAATTTCTAGCGCTTTTGAGAAATTACTCTCCCAGTATATATATATAAAACAATATGAGTATATTGAGCACAACTCACCGGTCAGTAACGCGCACCGAATGTCCCATATCGCAGAAAGTTACTGCTCGATTGGTGTTGGCCGCATGCAGGCAGTATTCTGGCAACTCGTTCGACGTCACAAACGTAAAGTTCAGATGAAACTCGGCGGCCAACTGTTAAATATAAATATAAGACAAGAAAACAAAATTTAATGGATTTTCTACAACATAACCGTTAATGGATTTTCTACAACATAACATGAATAACCTTCATAAACAAAGCCACATTGTTACCGTCAGCCAATTTGAATGCACCGATGGATTGAGACCGATCGACGGCCAGATCCGACGACCCAGATGACGCTGCATTCACTTCCAGCTCGAGTCCACCACCGATGTAATGACTTCGGGTCGAGTAGTCGCACTCTTCCTCCTTTTTTACCATTTGGAACGACTCGCCCGCAATCGCATCTGCAGTACAAATTGCTAATTCTTAAATGAAATGTATAATAGACAATAGTTACTTTTACTTTTATTATTTTGAATATGTGTTTATCATCGGTGAACCACGTATGGTTTGGATTTCAATGTTGTCATTAAATTTTCAAGTAATTTAAAAAACAAAATTGTGGTTATAATCCAGCCAACCAGTGGGCAGCTCATCTTCAATGGCAATACCGCTTGTGTTGGCAACATCCCGGTCGGGACTCGTCAAACCCGATGAATCTGGTCTGGCTGTGCTCGACTGTTGCTTCCCTCGGTAAGTATTGCTGGACGCCCGGTTACTGCTGCTTGGTGAACCTAAACATCACTTACTGTTGAAAACTGACAATCAATCTCTATCTAACTTTGAGTTTGAGACAATTGTAAAAAAATTAAAAATTAAATCATAACGTATTACATGTCAGCTGTAATTATGCATTATGTGGACATGATGGGATGATTTTGTCCGCGCAGGTTGCAGGTGAGTGGTAGGTAGATTATGGTCACTCCACTCCCATTTAAATAATTTTGTAAAAATGGATGTGTGTAGTAGTTTACAAGGGCCTGAAAAAATAAAACTGATATTTTTCCGGACCTATTGTGAAGCAGGTCAAAATGTTCGAAAACATCATTAAAATGTTATTCATGATGATTTTTTGGAAAGTACACCCATTCAACTTTCGGGGTACTGTTTGCTGAATCAGAGGCGGCTGCAGGTTTCAGGTGACCTTGAATGAAGATAATTCGTGCAGATCGCTCAGGCACTCACCCCAACCATGAAAAAAGACTTAGATTGTCCTCACCCCAGATCCAATGCAGCTAGAAGAAAAATTTATGTTTATCGGACAATTAACCAGCGGACTCGGTGTAAGTGGCATCGGTGATGGCATTAACGATATTGATTGGTTCTGCCTTGGTGGGCGTGTGCGCACGATTGATTGCGCTTGCCGTTCGAAGCACTGGTGAACTGGAGATGGTGCTCTTGCGTGCTGGCGAAGTGTGCTGTTGCCAGGTGATCTGACTGTTCGGCGTCATGCAAACTGCAATTATAAAACTAATAAATACAAATAATCATAAAAACTCTGGGATACGTTTCATAAATCATGAAAACTGATCCCAACAGATAAAAACTCTATGAATTTAAGTTTTTAGTACAACCCAAAAATTAACCCGGAATGTTGTCACCGATCTCGATCAATCGACTATAGGCAAGAGGGGCAATTGACTGAACAAGTACATTGGCTGAGGTGGAAGGCTGTTGAGATTGTGGTGAAGTGGCCAACCCAGTGCTGGTCGATGATGGGGTCTGGCTGATTGGCTGCTTCTGCGGTGATGACGATGCACTGCCTGAAATATATAGCCGATAATATGGTTATAAGTTGATATGTGTGTGTCTCAATCTAAACAATAGAAGTTACAACGAGTGTGAAATGCAATGCGGCAAACAAAATCACTCTAGGAATTGTTTTTGGCTTTTTCATTAATAGCCAACCGAAATGGTATTTTGTAAAAAAAACAACTAGAAGTAAGAACGTTGAACACTAACTAACCCCGTGATGCAGAGCCCCTAGCAGCTCGCTTTCTGTCGGTAGCTCGTCTATACTCTTTGTAAGCAACCTGATATGTGAAAACACGTACAAGTGTTGGTTTTTGGGTAAGGTGCAGTAGGTGAATCCCACCGTCTTTCAATTATTTGACTGAGTGAGTAACCAATTAAGTTGGGTGAGTGTGTGAATGAGTGAGTGAGTTAATGAGTGAGTTGAGTCAGTAATTAAGACTTAAGTGAGAGAGTAAGTGACAGAATGAGTCAGTGAATGAGTGAGTGAATGACTGAGTAAGTGAAATGAGTTAATGGGTGAATTTGTGAGTGAGAAAGTGAACAAGTGATTCATTTACAACTCTCAAATTCACGAGATCACTCACTTGTGGAAACCCACTCGATTTCGACTGCGTATTTGTTGGAGACACTCATTTTGTAAACATTTTGTCATTCATCAAAATTTTGTTGACTTATATTTCTAACCGATTACAAGTTCCCTGAGGGCGTGCTTGGTCGAGTCGAGTGGTCACCATACAACTACACTGTTTTTATCAATTATGTAATGACCACAAATAATCTGAGCTCACCTCATGGCTGAACATCAAGTGTTTGGTGAGATTGCCGGGTGCCTTGCCCTTAAACCATTTATTACACAGCGTACATAAGCTGCGTTTGCTGAAGTCGTCATATCGAAAATGATTCCAGATGGCACTACTAGTCAATCGTTGAACTGAAACAACATATGACCAGACTTTTATGGTTATAAACTTGCAATAACACGAGATGAAATAGTGGTAGCGCTCTTCTCATGACACATGATTTAACAGCCATTAACGTTTTGTTGGTGACGGCCCCGGGATTCGATCACATTGTCCGGTTTATGAGTTATGAACCCTTAACTTATTGACAGTTGCGATAGCGAATGAACCTTTGAATCCATTATGGCTCATCCACCCCTCCCCAGTGGTAGCGCTCTTCTCGTTCTCCTGACCATCGATTAAAAACTAATACGTCATGCAAAGAAAGCAAATAGGAATTTTTACGTCCTGCAAAGTGAGCAACATAAAGGTTGGCGACAACGGGAATGGCTTCATCGCTGACCCCGCTCTACCCACGTCTTATCATATCACTTGTCACATAATAAAATAGGATAAAGGTGGTGGTTGTTAAGTAAAACCTGCGGGTTCGTTACTGCAATCTAACCATTAATAGCGCTAGAAGAGCTCGATTGTTTGTTAGACCGCTTTACTTTAGTCGAATTGGCCGCCGTTCCAATCATCTGTATTTCGTCGTCTGAATCACCCAAATTAACCGACAATGTATTCGACATACCGAACACATTCATTTCTGGGTTGTCTGATTCGCCCCATAGCGACATCGCAGTGATAGTAAAAGACGTGGAAAACCTAAAACGTGAATAACATATTCCAGGGTTGGTTGTTTCTGCGAATGAGAAATGTGTAACGTTGCCTTCATTCATATTTCTATAGTTAATTTCAATTCAATTGCAAAAAATACAAACATATATAAGGCGCTATTCATACTTCTTTTGCGATTTTCTGCGATTCACGCGCGAGACTCGCGCGTGAATCGCAGAAAATCGCAGAAAATCGCAAAATCGCAATCCCAGATTGGGAAATGATTTTTCTCACTCGAAAACGAATGGAATTGAGCTAAAAATACCATTTTCTTGTTCAGTTCAACTTCCTTTATCGATTAGAATCAAAAGAATTTGAAAAGGATAAAGTTTTCACTTTTTGCGATTTCCTGCGATTTTCTGCGATACACGCGCGAGACTCGCGCGTGAATCGCAGAAAATCGCAAAATAAGTATGAATAGCGCCTAAGTAGTGATCACTAACGAAACGAACCTTATCGAAACTTCCGAAACGAACCTTCCTCCCGAAATATGTTACTTCGTTTCGATATTCTCGAAACGAAATTCCATAAGTTTCGTTTCGATTGCTACCGAAACGAAAAATTTCGATAAGAGTTTCGATTCGATTTGTGGGTTTTCAGTAACTGTGAACAACCTATCTGACCATTCACTTACTCACTCACTTACTCACTCACTTACTCACTCACTTACTCACTTACTCACTCAGCACTCACTTACTCACTCACTTACTCACTCACTCACTCACTCACTTACTGACTTACTCACTCAGTCACTCACTCACTCAGTCACTCACTCACTCAGTCACTCACTCACTTACTCACTTACTCACTCAGTCACTCACTCATTCACTTACTCACTCACTTACTCACTCACTCACTTACTCACTTACTCACTCACTTACTCACTCACTTACTCACTCACTTACTCACTCACTTACTCATTTACTCACACTCACTCACTCACTCACTCGCTGACTCACCGACTAATGTTTTATATAATGGAAGTGTCTATGAAACGTGAGCTATACGTCTCATGTGTCTATGGAGGTTCGGTTGTAAGAATAAAATAGTTTATTAAACCTTATCGAAACCCTTAACGAAACTTTCTTCGTTTCGGTAGCTAACGAAACGAAGCACGGAATTTTCGTTTCGATTCAATCGAAACGAAAGTCAAAAATTTCGTTTCGTTTCGTTTCGTTCGTTAGTGATCACTACGCCTAAGTAATAGTTTTTTGGTAAACCTTTTCCATGGTATGCTTGCGTTCAGTTGTTCAACTCGACGTTTGTTCGAATTTGTCCGAAAACATGTTTTGATGGAAAAAAATTGATCAGTTATCCGAATGGAGTTGTTTTACAAGAGAAGTAAATATCACGATTCAGTCACCGATATCAATTATCCTTTCGCAAAAAAATTATGAGAAAAGATCGAACTGAGGTTTTTTAAAACGAAATTCGAAACAAAATGTTTGAATATTCAATCCCAGCGCATGGAAATATCGAGACAAATAAGAAAACTAGAATTGTCATCATACTACAACAATGAAACCCGTATTGTGTAGTCAGGTAACGTACATAAGTTCTGGCAATATGTTAACTCAAAGACTCACTTCCCATTCTAGTCGATCAGGGCAAAGGCTTGTATCCGATCAAGAAAAAGCAAATCATTTCTCAAACCAATTTTCCTCAATTTACTCAGGTAGCACAACCAAAGTTTGCCAACACAATGATAAAAACGTTCAGAAACAGGCCCTGTGTATAAACTTTGGGCTCATAATTATAAGCCCAGGGCTTATAATTAACGTTTTACCTCAGTTAAAAATTATATAAGCCCAGGGCTTATAATTTTATACTGAGGTAATTTTTTAGCATACTTTAACATGTAAATTATAAGCCCTGGGCTTATAATTAACGTTTTACCTCAGTTATACTGAGGTAATTTTTTACCATACTTTAACATGCCTAAAGCTTATACTTGCACAGGGCCATATACCAAAAGTATTTTCACTCAATCCAGATTTTTATCCCGTTTATACACCTGAACAAGTCAACGAAACCATAAGATCTTTGAAAAACAATAATGCATCTAGTTTTGACAACATACCAAACATCTTCTTGAGAAAACTGAACCGTTCAATAAGCATCCCACAGGCAAAATTTTTTTACGTATCATATAACACTTTGTGCTTTCCTACATATATTATCAGGGAAGCATGCGAAAATTATTCCAATCCATAAAAAATACATTAAATCTTTAGCACCGAACTACAGACCGATTTCTTCAAACGCAATTATCTCAAAAGTTTTTGAAAAAATAATTAAAAAAGCTGATTCAAATTGTTGTCTAGCTAACAATTTAAAATACATCCTGCCCAATATAGTTTTTTTACCGGAAAAATCTGCTGAAAGCCAACTTTCGAGATCTCATTTTGACTGGGCAACAAACAAAGATGCATATAAGCATGTTCTGTTGTCCCTGATTTTTAAACCAGCAAGTTCACTTTCCACCTTGAAACGTTAGTCTCACTAGGTGATGAGGAAACTTACTAGAGCAAATAAGTTTTTGTCCCCGAAAATAAAACCACGTATAAAATAAATAACTAAACATGATTGGTTACTTTGCGCGTGTTCGACACTCATTGGCTAATTCAAATTCAGAAGCGCATGTGGTCCCACAACGAAAAGCGTGTCTTCTCGAACACGTGTAATTTGAACGCACACGCGAGCGTCAGAATGCACGTACACAACTGATGTGCATGCGTTTTGAACTGCCCGTAGGCGCGAAAACCCTTTTCGTTGTGGGACCATGTGTGCTTTCAGATTTGAATTAGCCAATGAGCGTCGAGCACGCGCAACGTAACCAATCATTATCAGATATTTATTTTATACGTCATTCTATTTTCAGAGACATTTTTTTTGCTCTAGTAAATTTGCCCATCACCTATTGAGACTAACGTTTCAAGGTGGAAAGTGAACTTGCTGGTTTGAAAATCAGGGACAACAGAACATGCTTATAGGTAACTGCACCGATATTATTTACTTCGACCTCACAAAGGCCTTTGATCTTGTACCGCATAATATTCTTAAAGATACAAAAATTAAGAAACTTAAAGCTGGCTGAACATTTCGTTGATTTCGTAATTTCTTACGATAACAGAACACAATCAGTTTGCATTAATAACGCTAGATCAAAACAAACATCGGTAAAAAAAATAACTATGGGTGTCCCGCAAGGTTCTGTGTTAGGCCCCCTTCTTTTATTCTATTTATGAATGATCTCCCAAATGTCGTAAAACATTCAAAGCTTTTCCTCTATGCTGATGACATAAAATTATACTCAGAAATAAAAAAAAACAATACAGACATTGAATATTTACAGAACGATTTAACCTCTGTTCAAAAATGGATTTCAAACAATGGCTTAAAATTCTTTGCTCCAAAATCAGCAGTTTTGAGAATAGGGAAATCAAAATTCAATGCAACCTACCAAAATTACAAAATTACAGAAAATTTAGTTTTCGTGATTTAGGAGTTTTAGTCAATTCCAAATTGACCTTTTCTAACCAGGTAGAAAAACTTTGCCAAATGCAGATGTTTCTTCTCAATAAATTTAAACTTCAATATAAAGCCCGTATGTTATTTCTGCTAGCAAACGTACTGCCCAAACGTCTGATAATGAAACATCAGTAGCCTCAACTCAACTCGCTTGACACCATAGTTTAACACCAGAGCATGGGGTGATGATGATTGATGTGAGTGTTAAAACTGATTGTCTGATGTTTCATTATCAGAAGTTTTGGGCACGATTTTTGTTCGCAGAAACAACATACGGGCTTTACAAATGTGCTCAACTTTAGATTTTTGTTCTTGCATCTGGTCACCTCATCAATGGGGGGACAAAGAATCAATTGAAACTATTCAAAAAGATTTTACACGATACTTATATACCTGATGCTATGACATTATCATACCGAAACCGTTGCAGTAAATCCAATCTAATACCGCTAATTGTTAGACTGATTGTCAATGACATGGTGGTGCTCCATAAACTCGTCCACAAGAAGTTCAGAGACTTGGAACCAACTGATTTCATTTCATATAATAAATCTAGTACACGAGGACACTCACTCAAGATTGTAAAAACTCATATAGCCTATATAATACAGGGTTTCTTGTTACTCACACAAGTTTTTGGCGCGCAATTGAATTCAAAACTGGTCTTGGCACGCGTTAAAATATCTAAAAAATTGTCTTTTTATCTTTACATTAGGACAAAACATGAAAACTGCGCTTAATTCATATCATAAAGTCTGGTCACAGTTTCTTGTTACTCCAAAATTTTTACCGTAATCCTTTTGGCACGCATTCAAATTTCGGCGCGTGTTCAAATTTATTCAAATTTTTCAGCTGCTCACACTACATCTGTATAACATATTATTAAACACGCTCAACATATTATTTGTTCAGAATGAGGTTTTCAGGAAATTATTTAGTAACAAGAAACCCTGACCAAGCTTATACGTGCGTAAGAGAACCACTAAATTAATTTTTGGTAGCAAGAAACCCTGACCCAGCTATACAGGAGCCTTCTTGAGAAACCATAATCACACATTCTATTACATGTCGACACGACATACGAATCTCGACTTTTTTATTAACCAATATACACTTTTCTTTAATTTATTTTCTGTATTACAGTAACGGAAGATGTATTCGTGTATTCAGTATTTTTTTATATTCGATCCCGTTGTTATTCCTCTCCTTTTAAAACCCTTTCGGTTTACGATATGTCTATCAGGACAAGTTCCGTATATGTCTGGTCATTACTCTTCACAATATATTTTACTTTTTACTTATTTCGTCTCACTTAATTTCATTCTATTTCTTTATTGTTTATTCAAAGTTATTTGTAATTTGTAAACTGTAAGACCGATTATATACCAGTCAACCCAATGAAACTTTGAAACTTTTAGAAACAGGAGCAAACAGTGAGTGAGTGAGTGAGTGAGTGAGTGAGTGAGTGAGTCAGTCAGTCAGTCAGTCAGTCAGTGAGTCAGTGAGTGAGTGAGTGAGTTGTTGGTATGTGAGTGAGTGAATGAATGACTGAATGATTAGGTGAGTGAGTGAGTGAATGAATGAGTGAGTGAATGAATAGGTTAGTGAGTTAGGGATGAGTGAGGCCCCGTGCACGTCAAACTGCCGGTTCTCGGGTCTCTCCTTGAGAGCCCAGTTGGGTAGTGTTAAAGTATATGCATAGGCATAATATAACAAAACAAATTTGGACAAACATAAATTCGGACAAATGAACGACAACCAAAAAATTTTTAATGTGTACCGAAAGGTTTACAAATAAAATTCTTGAGACTTCTAGTGATCACTAACGAACGAAACGAAACGAAACGAAATTTTTGAGTTTCGTTTCGATTTATTCGAAACGAAAATTCCGTGTTTCGTTTCGTTAGCTACCGAAACGAAGAAAGTTTCGTTAAGGGTTTCGATAAGGTTTAATAAACTATTTTATTCTTACAACCGAACCTCCATAGACACATGAGACGTATAGCTCACGTTTCATAGACACTTCCATTATATAAAACATTAGTCGGTGAGTCAGCGAGTGAGTGAGTGAGAGTGAGTGAGTGAGTGAGTGACTGAGTGAGTGAGTGAGTGAGTAAGTGAGTAAGTGAGTAAGTGAGTGAGTAAGTGAGTAAGTGAGTGAGTGAGTAAATGAGTAAGTGAGTGAGTAAGTGAGTGAGTAAGTATTATAAGTGAGTGAGTAAGTGAGTGAGTGAGTGAGTGAGTGAGTGAGTGAGTGAGTGAGTGAGTGAGTAAGTGAGTGAGTAAGTGAGTGAGTAAGTGAGTAAGTGAGTGAGTGAGTGAGTGAGTGAGTGAGTGAGTGAGTGAGTAAATGAATAAGTGAGTGAGTAAGTGAGTGAGTAAGTATTATAAGTGAGTGAGTAAGTGAGTGAGTAAGTGAGTGAGTAAGTGAGTAAGTGAGTGAGTAAGTGAGTGAGTGAGTGAGTAAGTGAGTGAGTAAGTGAGTGAGTGAGTGAATAAGTAAGTGAGTAAGTGAGTAAGTGAGTGAGTAAGTGAGTAAGTGAGTGAGTAAGTGAGTGAGTAAGTGAGTGAGTAAGTGAGTGAGTGAGTGAGTAAGTGAGTGAGTGAGTGAGTGAGTGAGTGAGTGAGTAAGTGAGTGAGTGAAAGAGTGAGTAAGTAAGTGAGTGAGTAAGTGAGTGAGTGAGTAAGTGAGTGAGTTAGTGAATTGCCAGATAGGTTGTTCACGGTTACTGAAAACCCACAAATCGAATCGAAACTCTTATCGAAATTTTTCGTTTCGGTAGCAATCGTTGCTGAAAAAACGAAACTTTTATCGAAATGGAATTTCGTTTCGAGAATATCGAAACGAAGTAACATATTTCGGGAGGAAGGTTCGTTTCGGAAGTTTCGATAAGGTTCGTTTCGTTAGTGATCACTAGACTTCCTCGAAACAATTCTGAAATCTGAACGCGCAAGAGGCTATAAATATTATAATAGGTTTTATAATATAGTACATGGTAACCTAAATGTAAAAAAATGCTCTAAAATTTCTCCATTCGATCAAAAAACTTCGTTTCAGTCGCATATCTCGGCCCCTGTTTTTTGAGTTTGACTCGTTGTTCAGCTCATCACAAAAATGCCGACCGGTGGAAATATGGAGCCGCTGGGTGCGCGGCGTCGTCGGATGGCTGAGAACGGTGAGTTATTAGTTAATCGTTTTATAACTCTGCCGGAAGGGGTCACGGGTCAGGTCAGGTATTGAATAAAGACTGCAGTTTGTGAGCATTTCTATTTAGCTTCTTGTATTATTGCGGCATCAATCGGCCACCAAATTTAGACTGCACTTTGAAATATACGTTGAAACCTTGTGATCTTGATGCCATGATGTGGTATGGTATCATCAAATTTTGTAGGTGAGGAAGAAGAGCGTTCGAGTAGTCGTAAGCGAAGTCGCTCACCGGCCCGTCGTTCGCCGCCGCGTCGTTCTTCCCGTCGTCGTTCGACCAGATCCCGATCACGGTCACCACCAAGACGCAGTAGTCGACTCGATAAGGTCAAGTCCGAGATCAAAGACGAACCAGGCGCTGAAAATCAAGACAACAATGACGCAAGTTGGTAAATAATCAGACCAGTAAGTGAGACACCTATTTTAAACACCGTTCATTCATTCATGATTAAAGAAAAGAGTCGTGTGAGCATGAATGACGAATATATTCAAAAAAAAATTCAAATTTATTCAGTTGTTATGCCATAATAGCAAAGTAGGATACCAAGTCACATAGTGAAATAACGGTCATCCGATTTACAATGACAATCACTGATCATCAACAACGTTCTTGAATGCGCTGTGTCTCAACCCGGGGCTCGAACCAGAAACGTCGGCGAGCAAGGCCGGCGCCTTAACCACTTGACGAGGGAAGCGACAACAATGCTTTAATGCCTCCATCAACCAAAAACGATAATTCGCTTGAGACCCTGTCGATATTGTGAATCCTTTTTTGTGTAGGCACCACTCACCCTCCCGTAAAGGCAATGACAATCACTGAACCTGATCATACTCATATATTGGATCTGAAAAGATGAAATTTTATGCGAATTTCCAGCGAGTTCACCGGCGCCGACTTCAACGCGTAAGCGTAAGTCCCGTTGGGGTAATGAGAAGGCATTTGTGCCGGGCATGCCTACGATGCTGCCCTCTGATTTATCCGATGAACAGCAGAAGCTCTATTTGTGTTAGTGCTATTTTGTTTTGTCCTTATTTTTTCTACTATTTATTATCAAGAAGAGCTAATTATGTTCCATTTATTAGACTTATAATATACATACTGTAACTGTATTCACGAATTACTATGTATCTAAACCTTCAGAAATCAGATTTACTTGTAATGATTGAGGTTTAGTATAAAGATGAATACCGATTAATTTGATGTTCAACTCTTAAGGCTATCTATACGGCTTTGTTTTTTTGTTGTACCAACGAAACTTTCTTATTTTGTATTAAGGGCGGGGTAGAGTGATTGAGTCAGGACGGAATACATCGTACATCGTTAATTTAAAAAAAATAATCGGATGATGAGAAACTGATTTGACTGCTGGCGTGTTTGATTTGCAACATTTAACTTGTAAGCTAATATGAAGTTGTAATTTGAACGTTATCTACATGTGACTGTCTGAAAATGGCGGACAGAATAGAGTTGTGTGGTTTTGTAATAGTTGTGATTGTTTGTTAACTTGCGGCCGCGGACCTGCCACCCGGGTATGCGATGTGCGTGTTTGTCCCACCCTGTAACAGGGCGACAACACGTGTTCGCTGTCCCGTTGGTCCGTGGCATAACCGTTTATTTTAGTGCAACTACGAATCGAAGATTGCTCAAGGAAACTGCGCACTGGCGACATGGGTATTCCATCCGACCCTTCACAGAGGTGGTGTTTCATTGAGCACAGTGCTATGGGGTATTCGTTACAGGGCCCACCATTCGCCTTTGCATTCTGACATTGTACACCTGCCAGTTATTGTTTGATGCTTAATACAAATGAGCATAGTTTTTTGCAATAAATTACTGTTTTTTCGTCATTGAAAAAGTACGTATTGGTTTGGTGTTATATAATAAGGAATTACAATGTTGGTGCAATGGTATGGGCAGGTCTGTTACATCCTGCTCTACACGATCGTTCTCCGTTCACAGTCGACCGGTGCCGCATCATTAACAAATTATGCTGTTTCAGCTGGTTTAACTTTTTATTGTAATTCATGAACCCATGAAAAGTAGTATAGAATGCTCATCAGCAGGTTTTGGTTCAAATGTTGTTACTTTACTCGTTCAGTTCAGTAATTTTTTAAACTAACTAAGTATTCAAAAATGTTTCATAGAACTATTTATTTCTAAGAGAATTCTGTTTGAGATTATTCGTCAGTTTTGGGGTATTCGGGACATGGGCTACTAATCATAACTTATCACAACCCTTCGACAGGTGTTTCAGAGCGACGTTGTACAGTATGATTATAATAATAATTGCTTTCTGCAGGTTCTAATCCTAACGTTCTATTTTTTCAGTCGCATTTTAATAAAAATTATTTTCAGAGAACTGAAGCTAATAAAAACTTTTACAGATTACCCCAAGTAGTCCGGACCCCTCAATGTGATGCAATCATTGATCACATGATGTCGGATAAGATTAGGCGTTTAATCTCAAACTTTTTAAACTAGTAGACAAAATAGACATAATGTAGTTCATAGCACACTTTGTTTAAATGAGTTTAGAGTTATTTACTTTTAGTATTGGTTAGATCAATATTTGTCAATTAGGGGGCTCTGTAATGGGACAAGATGTGACAATGATTGCATCACGGAAGACAGACCCCGTGTTTGTCTTCGTGAAATCGCAATATAATGAACACTATATTTCTAGATCGCCATCACCTGAACCAATCTATGATGGTCACGGTAAGCGGTTGAACACTCGAGAGGTCCGAACTCGTGCCAAGGTTGAGACCATCAGACATCAGAGCATCCAGGAAATGATGAAGCTCAATCCCATATACAAGCCGCCACTCGACTACAAGTTAGTATGACATGGACATCATACTAATGTCGCGTCTGATTCAGTGTTTATGTGCGTAACGGATTCATGAAAAACTATTTGATTACAAGAAATCCTGACCAGACTTTAGTTTTTATGCTATATTATTGAATGCTCTTTTGTTATGTTACAAATGCATTGGACATGCATTATTGCAGAGCGCCAACGGTCAAGCTGACGGAGAAGGTGCACATTCCACAAGCTGAACATCCCGAAGTTAACTTTGTCGGCCTGCTTATAGGCCCACGTGGTAACACCCTCAAGGGTCTGGAGAAAGACGTTTGTGCTCGTTCATTTCATCAAGTATACCAAGCAAAGCGAGCCTCTTAGTTTTTTGTGGCTTAATGCCTGGGGTCCTCAGAGTGTCTGTAAAACAATAAACAACTGTTGCTCAGCTAAGGACTCGTTTTTTTTCCTTTTCAATCCTTTTAAAATCATTTCAAGTTCAAAATACAATTTGGTTAATTTCAGACGGGCACCAAGATCATAATTCGTGGTAAGGGCTCAGTGAAGGAGGCCAAGATCCAGCGGCCAGACCGAGCGCCCATGCCCGGTGAGGACGAGCCGTTGCATGCGTTCATTACGGCCACAGATGAAGAGTGCTTGAAGAACTGTGTTGATAAGGTAAGTATCTTATGGCTCATATTGACCTCACAAATGCAGTTGATTTCGTGTCCTACTTACTTCCTGTCCAATGAGTTGTTAAATATTTTTTGTTTATTGTTGGGTTGTCTTACTCGGATCAAGACTTCGCCGGGTCCCAATCACGAGTGGTGCTTGCCATGGGAATATCATGGAATCAAGTTCCATGTCACTACATCGGAAGTTCAAGGCATATTCTTTAACGACCATCAGCCAGTAGGTCACACTTGTTTGACTGCCATAAGGCGTTTTGGTGACGGCCCTGGGATTCGAACCCGTGTGCGGCCAGCCAGGCAGTTTCAGAGTCTAGCACCTTAACCACTTGACAAGCGAGCCGAGAAATATAATATTTCGCTTTTATATGGTAACTTATGTTTTGTTATTTAGATCCAAGGTCTGGTGACGGAAGCGATCGCGGCACCTGACAACTATGTGGAGATGCGTAAAGTGCAGCTGCGGGAGCTGGCAATGCTCAACGGCACATATCGACCTGAGGTGACAATAACTGATTAATCAATTTATTACGGTTGATGTATACGTTTTTAGTTATGTACTTTAATGTAATGTGTGTGTATTGCAGGACGTTATGGGCGGTGGTCGTTGTCAGAACTGTGGTGAAATGACGCACAAGACGTGGGAGTGTCATAACGCGCCCAACGTCACGGCCAACATCATCTGTACCATTTGTGGTGCCGCCGGTCATATCAGTCGCGATTGTAAGGCAGAGGCTGGATTCATGGGCAACGATAATCCGTTGGATGAGGAGGTCCGTTTGCGTATTTAAATTTTGATTTCGTGGTTGCCAGCATTATATGATTTTTTGATATGCTGATAGTGAGAATATCATTTATCAACGTTAATACTCAATTTTTCACACAATGTATAATGTTTCATAACATTAACATTACAGTACTCGGCATTCATGTCAGAATTGGGCGAAGGTCCGCCACCTGGTTCATCGCGAGGAGGACCTCCGACCAGCAGGGGTGGGTCGGGACCGCCACCCAGAATGGACAGACCTCCGCCAGAGCATGGAGAACCGTACGGTAAGCAACGTTGTAGTTTTATAGTAATTGACCGAATGTTCGTCGTATATATCATCAAATATATTGATAATAACTAATTCAATGCTATGTATTTTTTCTCTTGTGTCGTAGGTGCTCATAAGCTTTGAGGCACTTTAAATTGAATGTTTAGAAGTTAGAACGATAGATGAGAGCGGATAAATAATAGTATTTTTCTAATTCTGATTCTCGATGTCCAAGGTTTTTATATATTTTTTGTGTCAGGTGGTGGCCGTTTCCCACTACGCGGCGGCCCACCTGGTGGCCCGGTAATGCGCGTTAATCTGGCCCATCATCACGGTGGTCCCCCACCAGGACCGTACTCGCCACGAGGTCCTCATCGTCCCATGTTCCGACCGCCACCTCATCGATTCGGACATGGTGGTCATCCAGGCGGATATCCGGGTGGACCACCTGGATATGGAGGTGAGCAGTTTGGCTATTTTTTTTCCTTTCCACTAATATTCGACTTACATCCTCGGCTTATAGTAAGGTAAGGTACAGCGTCAGGTTGGATGAAAAAAATTATGTATCAAACATGACCTTGTTTTTCTTTAGAGTGTCCGGCTTCGCAAATACTTTTTTGGTGTCGCTCACTTGTTTTTTTGTTGTTTTTCATGTTTGAAGATGAATGAGTATGTGATTTTAACAGGCTACGGTGGCTATGATGGAGGCCCACCCGGTGGTTACGGTGGTCCGCCACCCGGACACGAAATGTACGGCGGTCCGCCACCAGGATGGGGAGCACCACCTCCACCTCCACCACATTCCGAAGCAAACAGACCAGGACCGGTGCCGCCTCCTAAAGGTTTAGAAAATTTTAACTTTCATTTCCACCAAGTACAGATTTATCTGAATGCTGTACCTAGCTTAATTTATGTAAACAAGTGTTGTTTCTGAAATTATCTCTAATTTTCGTTAGACTCATAAGATTTGTTTATCAGTACATTTTATGAAATCATATTAGTCATCATGAGACCAGCGAATATTCGGATGGGTTTTTCGATAAATCGCAACGGGTGTTTAACTTCTTTACATTTAGGTGGTGGTTCATTGTTGCGTCCGCCACCTCCGCCACCCAACATGGACCTGTCTTCACTATTCGCGCCCCCACCGCCACCCGAATAGAAATCGATATTCATGATTATTGATCAGATGCCATGTATTTTTCTTTTGTGTGTGATTATGAGGCAGCTTAATTGATTTTAATAGGCAACATTCTTTACAAGATGGTTAAAATTCGATAGTCCGTTTCGTTGTCATGTTGAGTAATACGCGGAAAATTATGTGGCATATCATTCAGGCTACAGGCTATATTGTTAGATTGATTGTTATGACGTTCCTTCATTTACGTATCTAAGGATAACGGTATTTTTCTTGTATGTTTCTTGATGTGCAAGGTGTTCATATAATTTTTTGTTCAAGTGTTCGAAATGCGGTACATCCAACGTTTTAGTTCTTTCTCATTTGACCCCAATATCGGAATCATTTCTTTTCAGGCTGAGAACATCTTTTCACATCAAGCCATAAAGCAGAAAATAACATTATATTTTTGATCATTTTGTGGCGAAGTCCACATTATATCCACTTTTGTATGTCCATTTGGATTCAAATTTTTTCATATTTCAGCCCAGCCCTACCACATTCTTATCTCATCTCTAGGAGTCATCGTAACTCTGGGCAGAGAAACGTTTAGCTTTGACAAAAAAAACTTTATAAATTTCAACTTTTATTGGAGTACAAACAAAAACTATTTACTTAACTCAGTTAAAGATTGTGACTGATGAGTACTATAATGGCCCGCCCGCCCGCCCATTTCTCAAATTTGTAAGTTTTTTGTTCTTTTTGGGTTATTTTTTCTTTGTTTTGTTCTTCAATATTATCTTTTTGGTTTTATTTTCAATTTCGCTCTCCACTGAAGTTTCTTAGCTTTCGTTCAAAAACTGTCGAAGAAGTTGCGAAATATTACTGTAATGCATTATTGTAATCCAACTGTTTACAAATTACCTCTTTTCATCACTTGTATTTTAAGTCGTCCTCTAGTGTTTGTGATTATTGTTATTATTTTGGTATTTCATACTCGTTTAGTCACGGGCAATACAAAAATATTTTAATATTTTGCTGAATTTGTAAAAAAATTGGTTTACCATTATTATCTACAATCGAAAGCACGACACTCGGCTTTATTTATTGAAACTCGATTGCATTAAGGCAGCTTTACGCAGAGAGATCGCAGAAGCAAATAATGTAGTGATATAGTATTAGGGATTATGAAGATTAAATTAGCGGTTTGTCTGCTGACAGGTTCTGTTTCGACAAATGCGTGTTCGAGTCGGCTATTATGGGAATGGAAGTTGTTGCTACTTTTCCGTATAATCGAGTTGCACTTAAAATTCATGAAGTGATGGAGATAAGGTTGTAATAGATAAGTGATAGGTAATTAATAGCAAAAAAACGAAATCTCGAAGACGGAATGTGTAAGTGTGGACATATCTTAATATAATTTGTACTAATCAGATGACCGTTGACTATTCGTCAGTGATCTCTTGAGCATCCACCTCGTCCAGTTCGTCATCGTCGTGTCGTTGTAGCAGGTCTTCTTCCTCAGCGATACCATCATTTCCTGCCATCTCTGACGCCTGATACTCGCTCAGCTGAAAAATATTGTTTTGTTGCAATGCAAATAATCCTATAACTGTTTGTAACTTTTTTGCTTATGTAACATCCGAGATATCAAGTCTGCTTCTGTGTTCATGATCAGGCTGTTTCGCATTCTAACCGTATTTCGCATAAACCATGTGGTAATAACCAATTCAACAATAGCTTCTCCAAAATAGCGAACATCAAAGTGGCGACTACAATGATCAGAAAAGGCAGCAGCTCAAGAAAGTGACCGCAGAGGCTACTCATTAAATAATATACCAACCAAATCGTTGATGTTAGAATCTGCCTCTGTAAACTCCATCTCATCCATGCCTTCACTCGTGTAAGTGTAAAGAAACGCTTTACGGCGGAACATGGCTGTAATCACATCATAGTATTGGTTTTTAGTAATAGCTATAACGGTTTTATGATCATCAACTAATGATATACAGCGCGAACGGTTTTCTGATTTAGTGTCATGGAACAAATCGTAGTGCTGATTTGTTCGGTCCCTAAGAAAAGCGAGAGATCTGTAATACAGTTTTGCGTTAGTCTTCCATTTTTATAAAAATTGATTTTGCATGCTTGGCAACTACGTATATTGATTGTACCAACCTCCAAACGCTTCGCTGATCCGTCTGAACACTTCACCGATGGCAGTGGTATTAGCGAGGAATGTGCCGGACATGGTCAGACCTCGAGGTGGCACATCGCAAACGGCCGTCTTCACACAGTTGGGTATCCAGTCGACAAAGTACGGCGAGTGCTTGTTTTGTGCTGCCAGCATCTGCTCCTCTACTTCCTAAAACATTTGTGTTATGTGACTGAATAACTGAGTGACTGACTGATTTGAAGCAACGGGTGTATTATTATTGATTGGCAGATTCCTTTAGGTATTTACTTGTCCTGAATTGGACAAACGAACAACATTTGTGGATTTGAATTCGTGTCCCCGCATGGATATTTTCATGCTTTCCTTCCTGTTGTATTGACAGTTACAGGTTGACAAGAAACCTAAACCAGCTGTTAAAGAGTATGAATTTATCAGAGCCCAGCATATAGAAGAGTGTCATCAGGGCATAGATGCATTCACTTATGATATTGCAACAGAATGAACAAACGAGAAATTTTTAAAAAGAGGTGATTAGCCGTTTTTACCTACACTTTGAGGACCGAATTCTACTTTTTTGAGCTGCAAAAGAAGGTGGAATTCCACTTTTTGTCCATCTTTTGTCCGCTGGTTAACCATAGATAACCTTCATAGACACCCTTCCTCGAAATATGGCCGCCACGGTCAAGTACTTTCCGTGCCTCGGATCACAGGCAGCCATCATGTTGCGTTGGTCGAACATCTGCTCGGTGAGCTGGCTGATCGACTGACTCGTGTACATTACGCTGCCTAAACCACAACTCACATATTATGCACAATTTACATTTCGTTGCTTTTTTCCTCACAGCTTCCACAAACTTCTGGGTGTGAGGGGTGCGAACGACGGTACGAAGAAGTGAAGACGTGGGAACGGCACCATGTTCACCGCCAGTTTGCGCAGATCCGCGTTCAACTGAAATGCAATAACCGTAACACGGCAGATACTTTCACAAAACTTGTAATACATGTAAAAATACATAGGATACAACAAAATATTCACTTGGAATCCGTTTATGTATCATTAGACTGACCTGACCGGGGAATCGCAGACACGTGGTCACACCCGACATGGTAGCTGAAACAAGATGGTTGAGATCACCGTAAGTTGGTTGGGGCAGTTTGAGCGTGTTCAGGCAGATGTCGTATAGAGCCTGAAATAGCCGCACAATAGTTACTAAAGCTTGTAAAAAGATTTTAGGCCAATCACCAAGTAACTAAAAGTAAATTATTAGTGGCAATGAAAAAAACAATGCATGATTTTGTGCATTTGTGATCATATACTTTGTAATAAGATAACAAACTTTATTGACAACATCTGCAAACCTGATTGTCAATGCAGAACGCCATATCAGTGGCTTCGAGCAGCTGGTGAATGGAGAGCATGGCGTTGTACGGCTCCACCACAACGTCACTTACCTGAATCTTACGTACTCGCATATTCATATTCATTTTTAATAGATGTAATACACATATATCGTGAGAGTTTCGAAAGTAAATCAAAATTTTTTACAATGTAGCGTATGTGACGATTTTATTAACCTTTGGTGAAGGCATAACGGAATAAGT
The DNA here is from genome assembly GCA_964036265.1 of Daptonema setosum. Taxonomy (NCBI): domain Eukaryota; kingdom Metazoa; phylum Nematoda; class Chromadorea; order Monhysterida; family Xyalidae; genus Daptonema; species Daptonema setosum. The sequence goes on from OZ038447.1 coordinate 14,918,191, forward strand.
GGCCTTTATACGATCCGGGTACTCTTCGTTTAACTTTGATAGGAGTAGAGTGCCCAGACCTGAACCAGTGCCACCACCCAGCGAATGCGTCAGTTGGAAACCCTGAGTGAGTGAGTGAGTGAGTGAGGGAGTGAGTGAGTGAGTGAGGGAGTCAGTGAGTAAGTGAGTGAGCCAGTGAGTGAGTGAGTGAGTGAGTGAATGAGTGAGGGAGTGAGTGAATGATTGAGTGGCTGAACGAGCTCGTAGTAAGTTGAACCTGCAGGGCTTCACAACCCTCGGCTTCCTTCCTGAGTACATCCAAGACCTCATCAATCAGCTCAGCGCCTTCGGTGTAATAACCTTTGGCCCAACTATTGCCAGCACCATACTCACCTGCATTTAAGTGTTGTACATTTATGGGCTTATATTCGGCAGATAATTTTTACTGTTCATTATCAATGATACCTAATTAACTTAATTTAACGTTCAATTTAACCAACCAGTTATTATGTTATCCGGCCTGAACATACCGCCGATGTGGCTGGCCCTTATCGAATCGATGCAACCTGGCTCCAGGTCGACCAGGATTGCACGTGGCACGTACCTGTTACAATCATCTTGTATAGCTTCAACAAAAATTCTCGAAAATTCAAGTGCGCGTCAAAATCAGTTTGAATCAAAAGTGCGCGTCAAAATCAGTTTGAATCAAAAGTGCGCGTCAAAATCAGTTTTGAATCAAAATTGCGCGTCAAAATCAGTTTTGAATCAAAAGTGCGCGTCAAAATCAGTTTTGAATCAAAAGTGCGCGTCAAAATCAGTTTTGAATCAAAAGTGCGCGCCAAAAACTCTCTGAGTAACAAGAAACCCTGGTGGGCTATAAGGTTGCTGCATTCAAACTAATGTACACTCTGACTGCAACCTTTTTTAAGCAAGTGTATTTAACTATGTGAATCAGGCAATCGTCATTGAATCAGTCACCTTTGATTACTGTTCTCATTGTAGTACACATCCAATCGTTGTGCCTGCAAATCGCTCTCACCCACAAACTTGCCGTTGGGATCCACGCCGTGCTCGTCGCTGATCACCTCCCAGAACTGAGACTCAATAAATTTCATTGGGAAAACGTTTATTTTCATGTTTACAGAAATGTACATAAATTTGGCCGGTGCTAGTTTCGATTATAAAGTTGAATATGTGAAATGTATTTTTACTTTTTACATGTTTATTTTAATGGAAACATTGTAAGAATGTGGGATAATGTATACGTACCTTAGCTCCAATCTGGTTGCCGCATTGGCCGGTCTGCACGTGCACGATCTCGCGCATATCTGCGGATACAGTACCGTAATCCCAGGCTGATGTGATGTACAGTGATCGTACAGTACCGTAATCCCAGGCTGATCTGAGCTGAGCACGCAACACGTCAAATATGTTCTAACATTAGATGACTGTAATTAGATCTATATAATTAGATGGCTGTAAATCTAGGATAAAAGTATATTTCTACAAGACGTGAAGTAAATTAATTGTGATAGAAAAAGGAGTTAAATCCAGAATGCAAAATGCACAAAACTTAAAAACGTTTCACCTATTTAACTGTATTATGAAACGGCCGCTTTGGTGATGAAAAAGTTACGAAATTTTATTGCGCAAGTTTTCTTTGAAAGCAAACAATCAGATACGTTGTTAAAACGGATCTCCTGAATTACGAAATGATTATAAACATGATGTATCGATCTAGTAGCTTACATATGTACGTAAATGGGCATACACATTCTGTTTTACACATGAACGGCACCCCACAAATTTTGAAATAAAACTAAGGTTTAACGAAGTTTCAGTTTTTGACGTATTTAATCGTGAAATTCAGTTTTCGGTCTGTGAAAATATCATGAAATCCAGATTTTTAACACTTATCAAATAAGAATAAAAATGGTTTTTACCATATTCAGCCGATAAAGCCGTAATCCTAAGCTATGTGATAACACATCTATGTAGGTACATTCACAAGACACTAGGATCATGGAATTTTTATTATAAGATCCTACAAGTTAGTTTTACAAAAACAGTTGCAAACAACTGTGATGTAACTACATATATGTAGCAGATACATATGACAAGACAACGAAAGCCGACTGCCCATCCATTCCTTGAAGGACCCGGCATTTATTTGGGAATAGCCGACCAGAATGGCACAGAACCGAGCCACCGTACCCCAATGTTCCTTCGGTGCCCGGGCCCAACGGCGGTTGATAAAATGTTTCAACAGAGCAGGAAATCTCTGAAGATGGATACAAAAACAAACGTTCAGATTTTTCAGCTTTTTGACTATTTTGTTAGCAAGATAACAATAAAAATTTTATTGTATTATATTTAATTGTTATTTATTTATATTGTTTTGATGCAGTCCTAACACTTACTCGCATTCATGTGTGCCATGTACCAAACCCCGTCATGTCTGTTATCACGCTTGGGTTGCCGAAACTTTCCACGCGAACTCGACAAGAGTAAAAAACGCGCATTTTGGCCCTTTGCTAGTAGCGATCGACTGATTGACTCCTTTGTTGGGCTGGCGGAATTCGCGTGTTGCTAGTAAAAACAAAGCTTGTGTGTAAATGAGTACAATAGACGATAATATCATGGTACATGTACTTATACATATGTGTACTTAGCCAGCAGAACATGGAAGACACATGAATCGGAATGGATGTCAGAAATGTAAATAACATGTCAGTTGACTGCTCACTAGAACATGAACAAATGTATATAAAATAGATACAAAATACGTATCTCTCATGCAGGCTGAAGGTGAAGTGCTGATAGCAAAAAGTAAGATGCAATGCAATGGGTTGAAGAGCCATACAACACAACCGTATAGGGGATACTGTAAACAGTTTCCGCATATCTAAATCCAAGGAACAAGTGAACAAGCAAGAAAGCCTATCATTCAACGAACCAGTTAACAAGTGTGAATTGGCGGTTACTTCATTGTCAGTCTGTAGAGCAGTAAGTGAGTCTATCTAAGAGTGACCAAGTAAATGCGATTTGCGATAGCTTGACCGATATAGTGTGTTACTATGTACAGTACATTTGTTCATTTGAACTGAATAGCTCAAGTTGGTGCGCACCATTTAACCATCTACAAAATTTTCCAAAAAAGCAGTTCCCTTTACAGGGTAACAATAAACGTTATTCTACAAACAAATTGTCTACCAGCATCCTTCCGATTCTTGAACATTCTCAGCCGCTGTTCGTTCATGGCAACCCAATTTCCGTTTATATTCTAATACTTGCTACTGGTCTCGTCGGCTGAGGTCGGGAGGGTACCGAACAGACAGACACAACTTGATTGCAATAAGTGTACTTGTTACATCGTCAGCACTCAGCACTGGGACCGAAAACGGGCTAGCTAGCCATTAAAAACAACAATAACAACGACATAAGAAAAACAAAACAAAAGGTACACTGACACAGAAAGTAACAATACATCAACAACAACAACAACAACAACAACAACAATAACAACAACAACAACGGCATCCACATCATGAAAACAACAACAACAATAAGGAAACTTATTCGACATGTTACACAGATGTTTGCACTAATAAGCCAACCCCAATCAGTATGTATCACCCAATGGCACATGTAAACACAAGAAGCCAGCAGAACCCCGGATTCCATTCCAATACATTCAGATGTTTTACAAAAGAACCCCAAAAGCAAAAGATTTTAGCGCCAGAATGAGCTCCTGAACGTCATTCAGCAGTTGAACCACTGAAAGTAACCTGTTGCTGTTGTGTTGGACAATAAAAAAAATGATTACACATTTCAACCACAAAAAGTTCCTGGACCTACTACAGATCTAATTTTTCGTGTTTTAACATGCTAGAAGCAGAACATTTTGCATCGGGTTACAATGAAGGTTTCCATGGATTTCTCCTTCTTTGATCCTGATGAGCGGGATGAATTCGAATCGTGTGGTAAAACATTGCTAACCATATGAGAACGTCAATATGACAACGGCCAGTCCGCCACTGTGGAACCAACCGTGACCCGGATACATGAGCAGGCTGGCTAATTACATTAGTGGCACACAAACATCCAATCTAACTCCCCATTTTTTTACCAATAGTTGTTTATTATATTCACCTCATTGAATGAAAATAACACTTTAATTTCAGTAGACTACCAATCCACATGAATTACTAACACCGAATGATTCAAATAGCATGGAATCTTCCAAAAACGTTTTTCGGGTATTCAAGGAGTTTTGTACTGAAAAATGAGTCGATTGACATTCTTTATTCTGTTGCCATCACTTGGCATTTTGATTTACATTACTCAAACATATTCATCATAAAAAATGCGCGAAATTGAATCAGTTGCATGTTTTATGCTGTTTTTCAAACATACCAATATCAATCAAACAAACCGTCAAAAACTTTCATTGGATTGCAAGCGACTAGTAAAAACATCGTTTGTGTGTTCCGAATGCATAAAATAATGGTGGTCGCATTGATCACAAGGGTTGAGCACTGTAAATCAGTAGCGGACGAGAAGGGGGGGGGGGAATAGTGGAATCCCCCCCCCCCTTTGGCGATTTTCGCGTTTTGGTGTAGGTAAAATGAGCTTTTTTTCGCACGTGTAAGTACAAATTTCAAGGTAACTTTAGACTAAATTCTAACTGAATTTCCACCTTTGTCCCTTCCGGCAAGCAATTTTTCAGAAATATAACTGAATTTTAACAAACATTGGTATACAAAATGACAATTCATGGCCAATTCCACTTTTCTAGCTGATGTTAGAGTTTCCACCGCTGCTTTCACAAGAAGGATTCCACTTTTTTACCTGCTCAGACAGAAAGATTCCACTTTTAGTTATAAAATACTTCTAATTCCACTTTCTTCAATCACTCCAAAATTCCACTTTTTGAATAACTTAACAATTCAACTTTCTTGAACTTGAATCCCTCCAAAATTCCACTTTTTAATTAACTTAATGAATTCCACTTTCGTTATTCACTTCACATTTATGCCCTTCTTTGGCAAAAAAAGTATGATATCGGATATGTTGATTTATATATTTTATTTTTCTACGGAATCATAGGGGGTTCGTAATGTTTTTTATTCGCTGAACAACTCAAGTTTAAGGGGAAATACGTTTCCCATTTCACTTTCCATTCTATTCCCCGCATTATATTCATGATCCCCCATTCCCTCAACACTGAAAATCGTATTTCAATTTCACGTTCTTAATTCCTATTCATAAACAAATTCCACTTTGGGCTATTTCTTTATGCTGTTTTTGACCAATGCAATTATAAATAAAGATCCATTACGTCATTTCTTTAGCAGATTACTTTTCCCATGTAAATACTTTTCTCTAGATTTCAGTTATTCATTTCTTTTGATCTTGACATAACCGTACACAAACTAAGTGTCCACTTTGGGTTATAGTGGATTCCACTTTCCACTTTTTTTTAAAAGAACCGTTGAAAAAAATCGCGTCTTATTAAATTATAAGTAGTATATTCAGAATCTCCATGGTCGATTTAGTAAGAAAAATTATTTTCAAGCCGATCCGATGAAAATTGAAAGTTTTACAAAGTTAAATCGAAACTGAAATTTTAGTTAATTTAATTTCCGTTAATTAAAAAAATTAGTGCAACTTGCAAAAATACCGTGCACGAAGACAATGTGGGGGTTAGTCTGATGTTACTCACTTGAGGTCACGGCGCTCATTTGAGGTCACATATGAAACAGCGGTCTCCCTTTGAAGAAAGGGTCACATGGTTCTAACACACGTAAAATGGGGTATTGCGCAACCCCCCTTCCCCCGCTGACAGGCATTCCTTTGTCGGCTCTGACCACCTTGTTGCCAGTTGAAGACGCCCCCTTTCATATCATTAGAAGCACGTGTCTCACTGCAGCTCAGATAATGCACAGTATTTTCAAAATTGGCATTAATTTTTAATCAACAGCGTAAAAATTAACGAAGTTTGCAAAGTTTGTAAAACTTTAAATTTTCATCGGATCGGCTTGAAAATAAAATTTCTGACTAAACCGACCATGGAGATTTTGAATTTAGTACTTATAATTTGATTAGACGCGATTTTTTTCAACGAGTTTTTTTAAAGTGGAAAGTGGAATCCACTATAATTCAAAGTGGACACTTAGTTTGTGTACGGTTATGTCAAGATCGAAAGAAATGAATGACAGAAATCTAGAGAAAAGGATTTCCATGGGAAAAGTAATCTGCTAAAGAAATGACGTAATGGATCATTATTTATAATTGCATTGGTCACAAACTGCCCAAAGGAACCGCCCAAAGGGGAATTTGTTCATTTGTGGGATTAAGAAATGGGATACGTTTCCAATACAAATTAACAACCTCTAAAATGCAAATTTTCCCTGCTATGCAGGTTAGGTTTCGGTCACTTTACGGCTATGTTCCCAATACAAATCAACAACCTCTAAAACCAAAAATTTTCGCTGCAATGCACCGTAGGTTTCGGTGACTTTATAGGTACGTTTCCAATACAAATCAACAACCTCTAAAACGCTAATTTTCGCCTCTATGAAACGTAGGTTTTGGTAACTATATAGGTACATTTTCAATACAAACTAACAACCTCTAAAACGCAAATTCTTGTTGCTCTGCAGCGTAGGTTTCAGTAACTTTATAGGTACGTTTCCAATATATATTAACCATTTAAAAAACGCAAAATTTTAGGCGCTCTGCGCCACTGCGTCTGTGAGCTTTCTAGGCGGTTTCCAATACAAATAAACAGCCTCGAAAATGTAAATTTTTGCGCGCGTCGCGCCGCGGTTTCCGAGCAATTCGAGACATGTTGCTAATACAAATGATCGACCTCAAAAAGTCAAATTTTGGCGCTACGCGCCTTTGATTTTTTAGTTGGACGCATTTTTAACTCTAATACAAATGAACATCTTTAACACGCGGATATTGTACAAGTATGTTGATGAGGGTCACAGAAAAGCAAGCATGACACTATCTAAGATGATATACAGTATAAATGAAAAGATTTTAAATGTAAATAGATTGTTGTTTTATATAGAAAAAAATTAGGTGTAGGTAAAACGAGATTTTTTGAAGAGCATTAAGGTGTAGGTAAAATGGGGTTCAAAAATGATTCCCCCCCCTTTGGGCAAAACACTCGTCCGCCACTGCTGTAAATGTAGTTAAAGGCAGCATCGGAAATGTTACATTGAGTCCAACAACAACTAACAAATATTATACACCTACAACACATATCATATTTGATCAGAAAACTGAAGTAGAATGGAGCCGCGCTGACCTCTAAACCAATTATAAATAATGAAGAAATGGCAGAAAATTCAACAATAATTATGACCTAATATCAAGATTTGATTCAACAGTAAAAAAATCGTTAAAAATGTTTCAACCCAAACTACTCCATACTATAACTTAAAATCAGATGGCAACTCAATACCGTTCTGTTTTAGCAGATCCGTCAGTTGATCGATGGTTTCTCGCTGACTGTCGACTGTTGACTTCAATGATTCCAACAGCTGAAAGCAAATGTAGACGTAACTGGCAAGCACCTTATCATGTACACAAATGATTAATTACATGCTAAAACCAAATAAAAATCTTCCCGAACCTGATTGCTGGCCGAAAACCAGTTGCCTTCGATTAGTTGCTTGGCTGTCGGTCGATTGATCGCCGATTTGTCAACGCATCGACTGATTATGCCAGCCTAACAGTAAGTGACACTGTGACAGACATGGATAATACAGGGTGTCCCACGTAACTTGCAATATTCTGCGAGGCCGTCAAAATTTTTGTGGTTGAGCTATTTGAAAAATTAAAAACGCAAATGAAAGCCCATTTTATAAAGTTTTTTTTGCCGCATACTAGAAGATCATAGCTATTACGCAGATCGAGATATTTCTATTTCCCCAAAAGTAGTCATTTTCAGTTATGAAATCTCAGTGGGCTCGGTGATCAACAGTACCGGTTTAAACCTATTTAAATGACTTCATTTTGTCAAGAAGTTTGAAAGCTGATCATTTCCCGTGTATTTAAATGTAAAAAGGTAGTTTTCTGATTCAAAATCGGGTTTTCAGAATAAATCGGTAGTATGTCTTGTTTGTGATTTTTTTGTCTTTTGATGACTCCTGGCGAGGTTTCGATCGATTTCCAACGTATAAATATGTCCCATCATGATTTAACAGAAACACATTTATTAATAATGATCACACAAACTTATTTTCAGACTTATATCAACTTTTCAATGAAATACTGTGTTTCTAGAACAACTTTTAGAGCACCCGATGAGTCATCAAAAACTTTAAATGACTACTTCTGGAAAAGTAGCCATAACTCGAGAACTGTTTGTACAATAAACCTCTGGTAGGTGGCAAACAAAACTTTACAAACTGGGCTATCATTCCCTTTTTTAATTTTTGAAATAGCTCCACCACAAAATTTTTTGTGGCCTCGCAGAATATTGCAAGTTACGTGGGACACCCTATACAAATATCATGATTCAAAGTACAAATAACCTAACATAGAACATTTGATAGGTACACAATACGATTTTTTCATTTGGAGTACATAAATTGATCAGATTACGAATGCGCGTAATGTTGCCATATTATAACTAAACACCATGACAAGACTATGAATGAACAAGCCCACCTCAATCGGAAATTTTACGGTTAACTTCTCATCCATTATCCCCCGTTTTAGCTGCTGAATGATGGTGACTTTCTGCATGTTGGTACAGAGAGGACGGTACAACTCGAACGCAACAATTCCAACGCTGTAGATGTCAACCTGTAACACACTACAGTTAGAGCAACAGCAACAACAACAACAACAACAACAACAACAACAACAACAACAACAACAACAACAACAACAACCTGTTGTGTATAAGTGGTACTAGTCAACTGTTCAGGTGCAGCATAAGTGAGAGTGCCCAGCCCACTGCTGTGGTATTCACTCAGATCATCATAACAGGCCAGACCAAAGTCACCCAACAACACTTGGTCGTAGTTTACACCGTGTAGAAAGATGTTGCCCGGCTGAAAAATATATTACAGTAATAATAATAACCAACCACAAATTAAAACAACACCCATATCAACATTGATAATGAAACTGACTTTGATATCACGATGAATGAGCCCGTTACTGTGGATGTAATCGACCGCGTTCAACAGGTCGTACAACACACGCTGGTTGAACTGGCTGTTCACACATCCAAACGTTTCTGAATGATGGGGAAATAACAACAACAACAACAACAACAACAACAGCAGCAGCAAACAACAAGAACAAGAACAACAACAACAACAACAAAAATAACACCAACCACTGTCATCAACCCCATCCTTACCCATAACATTACGTCGTTTCAGGTAGTCATGCAATGTGCCCGTGCCCAACTGCATTTGTATGTACACAACGAATTGGTTAACCTAAAACCATGTTTTCATGAATTCATGAACTTCAATTTTCAAAGAATCTTAATAAAAATGACAGTATCATATCACAAACGAGAGGCATATGCGGTGGCCAGCAGTGTTGATGTTGGGTGTCTTTGTGCTGCACCAACGCCAGACGTTCGCTCGAACCTGCAATCAATAAATGTTCATAATCGCATAACGAAAAACGTTTTCGACAGATATGATCAGTAAAAAACTTTAATATTAAAAACATTTAATAGCCATATATCTGGCCCCGCTAGTAAGCAAGGAGGAAAAAGAATTGGGGACGGGAATCAACGTTTTTACTGCCTCTTCATGAAGTAAAGTACCCTTCGAAGGCCTGTTACTAACCTGCATTAGTCGACCTCAAGGAAGGCGATGCCCGATCCAGATCGTCCTCATCGTAGTCAATGCTGCCACTGGTGCTGCTCGAGGCTCCACCCAATGGCTGGTTACGTTCACTGCCCGATTCAAATTGAATGCTGGGCGTAGCAACTGATGCCAGACGCAGACTATCGTCAAGTTCAGAATGCATCCGGGCACTGAATTGAATACGTAATTGAAAAATACTGCATTTAGTTTAATTTACAAACTAGAAATTGTCGACTTGAATTGAATGACTTGTAATCTCTCTTGTTCCAGGCTGATTGAAATGAAACAAAAAGTACTAGCAAGAGTATCAACAAGCCTGAGTATCAACAGAACGTGTAAACTAACGCATGATGATTATTTGTGCGAGTATGTGCCTCTGTGACACAAGTATGTGACTGGCACGCTTCCTCAGTGGCTTCCAGTTCGAACCAAGCCCCGTAGTACCTGATCGTAGTATGGCCAAATGATTCATTTACTGATTCAATCACTTTACTGCAGTTTACCGGAAACAGTGTAAAAGGTTGTATATATAATTAGAATCAGTTATTTGTAACATGTTACATCAATCATATCAGTGTTGATTTAGATTGAATATTAACATGCATGATATTAGATTAGATTGCTTGACAGTCGACTAACAAATGAATGATTGAATGCCATTTTTAAAATGGAAAGGTGAAACGACAACTTTTACATATGTTTTTCAAGCCAACCTGACAATATTTGAATGGTGCAAACGGGCGAGCATCTGAATTTCACGCAGCACCTATAAAACACCAAAATCACTCATCTTCTTGCCATAATATTATAATACAAAAAGTGTGAACGAACACGGAAGCAGAGCGAAGACTGGGCGTAGTCAAACGGTATCTTCTTGAGGGCGTACTCACAACGGTCAACTGAATGGCGAGCCTGCAACACACAAAAATATTATCACATCTAAACTGTCAATCTTTTGTTGATTAATACTTTTGGTGAAGCACCCATGGCATGGCAAAAGTTCAGAGAATAGACCAAAGTCCAAACCTTCAAAACTTGTCCGAACCCACCGCTGCCAATCACGGACGATTCGGAGAAATCACGTTTGAATCTGCTCGGAAAGTAATCGTGCGAAAACGACGGACTTTCGCCGTCACATTTTGTGCTTTTCGTCGGGCTCCCAAAACAAAGTAAAAATGTAAGAAAAATAAATGAAAGTAAAATAAAAGTAGTTATGAATATTGTGAAGCATTTGTTCAAACCGTGGGACAAGCTCGGGTGGTTCATCATCGCTGTTGTAGTCGATCGACTCTTCGCCCAATGAAAACTGGCCTGCACCACCATCATCGTCTACACCTTAACACTGGTCCCAGAATAAAATCGAACACCTTCGGTTCCGACAAACAAGGTATCCAATGGTAAGACCATTAACAGAATACAACAATAGTACAAAAAAGTCTAACTAATATTCTAGAACCACCTGTCCAACTACCGTCTAATCGTGTTTCCATCTCCGTCTCCAAGTATTATATTGGGTAATTTTGATTGTCACCTATTCATTAATGTGAATGAATGTTTTCCACAGTGTATTCTGGTACTAAAATAAAACAGAACAAAACAGTACAACTAACGATTGGACGATACGAGAGTGTGACTGGTTGTGGATGGTGCCCGAAGTGTGTCGACCGACTCGAGACGACCACGCAGAGCGATCAGACGCGCTGACGAGTCACTCGCCAACGTCGTCGCTGAACCTACAACATCAAATCATGTCGTTAACATTTATACTTATTTTAATGTACTATGAACATTTACATTTCGTTACCGATTATACAAACAATAGGAAAACACAACACACTCAATCAGTTGAAGATAATTGACACTGTGGTGCCCATGTTAGCCCCTGACACCAGCTGGTGGTGGGACGGCGCATGGTGACTGTAATAACATTACATACATCAGCTAACCTACATATATACGTACTCAAGCGAACGTCGAAACCTTACCGAATGTAATGGTTAAAAGGGGGTCGCTTGTTTAATTTTAAGTTGACTTACTTATTGAAATGGAGTTGTGTGTGGCCAACCAGTTTGAGCGAGTTGATTGGCGCAGTGAGTGAGCAGGCGTTGGATGGCACCGGCATACTGGTGGCGGATGCTGCTGAACTCGTCTGACACAAACGTCGGTGGCAACAGACCATTCTTGACCAGCATCTCCGATAAAACTGAACAACATTTGAAGTGGTAATTAAACGAACAAGTGAATAAAGTGCAACAACTTGGATCATTAATTTTTTTGTTTTTTTATAATATATTTTTGAATTAAATAAAAAGATACAACGTTGGGAATTTTTTATTTCAAGATGATGATGATTTAACACATGTGAGATGTGAAACGAGAGATGTGAAACGATAATTACTGAGTCATGGTCATATGCTAAACTGGCATGAAAATATCTATTCCAAAAAGCATAGTATTTTAATGTAAAGGTAGAATAGAGCCAACCGAGAAAGGCCTGTCTCTGTCGTGCCTTGGACTTGTTCACCATAACGTTGCACAACATCTCGATTGCCGATGCAAGACAGATGCGTACCGTATTGTTACGGGCAATCTGAAACAAGCCGAGTGTTGTTGTTGTTGTTGTAGGCAGATAGGCCTCTCACGGATTCGTCGGGAATACAGCCAAATTATAAGCTTCAACACATGATAGATTATTCATTTACATATACGGAAACTACCGGAAAATACAAAAATGTTGGGACATGAACCTCGGGATCAAAAGATGCACTGGTTATCCACCGATCCGAGTCGTCTCGTCGTGGTATCATGGCCAGATCGTGCTCTGGCACTGAAACACAACAAATGTAAAACATACAATTCATATTGAACTGTGACTATAAAACAAATGATAAGATACGATAATAACTTTATTTCATATTGAAAAGACGTACAAAAAGTAAGAACAATATATCTGATTCAGAAGCTATTTTAATAATGACTATATATAATAGCATAACTCAAGTAAAACTTAAGTATATCAGGATCATCAATACTCACCATAACTACGATCGACATCGAGCAATTCTGGTTCATTCAGGATCTGATTGAGCACATCGTGGTCGTACTGTATCGTGTCAGGTTCCACATCCGATGTATTCGTTGACACACCAGCATCGGTCATTGCTAGAAACACATGATAATCCAAGAATCAAGATCATGTTCAAAGACACCATACATATACCAATTGCCAGTTACAACAACTGATTCATAAGTTTCCGAATTTAAAATAGGCAATATTCATGCCACTGACTGATGAACGTGTCTATCTGTTAAAAATACCTGAATGTAACAAACACTTGGCTGCTGCGATCGCTAGTTTAGTAATTGTATGTATATACGTGTGTCATACACATCAGTGCTTCCAGAACGTTCCATCATCATGGTTATGAAACTTACAGAAATGTTAGAAACTTACTCCACGTATTTCATGGTTTTCATGTCGTCAGATAACATAAGATTGGAACCGCTCAATATTTACGGTGTTCATTCAATAACCGCTAGAATGAACTGCTGTCAAATTACGCATTTTATTAGATATTTATTCGGACTAAAAGCCACGACGCCACAACGAACAATAAATGTATTAAGAGTACATATATTATATTTATGTTGTATGTATGTAGAGGTGAGATAAGTCATGCAGAAGAAACAGTGAATTTAAAAACGGAAAGCCAATGAACAAGCTCCAGGAAGGAATGATATTCTGTAATGGATGTAAACGGAGTAAAGTGTAAGATCAACACTTCATTCAGCAAACAACTACCGAAAAGAAATTTCTCGTCGAAAATTTGCAATAAAAATGTTAAGTTCCACGACACACGTACTGTATCCTGGAGTAAGTTATTGATCCACCGTTGTTAAATAAGATTGTGATCAGGGAGAATTTAACATAAAATTGAATTTGGAGTGTACACAAGTACACAATATGGATAAGGGAGAACGATGCGATTGAATGCCAATGAAAGTAACTAATGTATATATAAGTTTATAAGTAATATTAGAAAAACAACAAAAGGGAAAAAACTTTGAAACCATACGGAATATTTAAACCTAACCCGGTGAAAATATTAAGCTTCTTACCGATCACCATTAAATTATTGGGAATACTGACGATGAGATTGAATTAATGCATGTAAAACAGAAGATAAACTTAACAGCTGGGAGGTGCGCGAAGGGGATACCGCTAGCGCTACCTAATATCGCTATTGACCCATGGATTAGCAAGATAGTTTTTCCATTCTATGAGTAAATGTGTTACTGTAAAAAGGTTTATAGAATTTGCTGCAAAATAACAATGACAGATAATATAGAAGCGCATAAAATATAATAACATTGTTGTTAATGAGACCAGCTTATCAAAGAAGCCCACTCAGAAGGGCGGATAGTCAGGATGAATAGGATGCGAAAAGAATATAACAACTTATATACAAGGTATAAAAGGTACTGCCGACTCTTTATAAAAGAAGGCGATCTAAGTAATCTTTTTTGTGTCCGACTAGGAGAGGGAAGTTTAAAAATCTAAACGGGGTCCAAAGGTCTGGGTTTGTTTGATTTTTTAGCATATCTACAACTACAAGAGTCATTGCACTGGATCTCACTGTAGTCCAGACCCATGGACCCGGTGATTATTGGTACACCGTCACCATGAACAATAAATATATTGACAATCTATGAAAGTATATAATCTTGATAGAATATAACTATGAATAAGCACTTTTTTATTTGTTAAATCTGCTGAATGTGATAAAGCTCACTGCACTAGTTTACATCATGGCGGAGGGATGAAAATAACATTGAACATACATGTACATAAAAGGGTTATTGGCAAGGGAAAAATATACAAACTGTCAGGTGCGTCTTTTGTGAATTTGTTTTTGTACTATTCAACGGTAAAAATCTAAAAGCAGCATTTGACTATTGTATTAATATGTGATGTGGTAACAACTGCAAAGATATATAAGAGGTCTCAAGTCATGATTATCTCTTGAATGTTCAATAATCCGGCTCGCATACACTAATTTGGATTAGAAATAGCTATTGTACGACATAAGCAATAATGCGTAAACAATGATACATGTGTATTTCCATCATCATCGATTCGGCTGAGTAGTCATCGTGGTTAAATCACGCCTTTTTGATAGTCTGAAAATATTTATTCTGATAATAAAAATTTCAGTTTTTTTCCGTTAGATGTTAGCTTAGTCTGTTTTAAGCGTCAATTCATACCTATATTTGAGCAACATTTACAATTATCTGAAACTGAAAGAACGCTGACTAATTATCATTAACGGAGGCTTTATGTGCACCTTCCAGGTTTAACTAATTCAAAGTTTCTCCATTTCTGATCTGATTCTTAATTAGGTGTCTGATGCTAAGAATCCGATTAACTAGTATAAACGAAATCTAGTCAATTTCTTTGGATTTCTAATCGGGCTAGACTCACTCACTCTACGGCATTTTATGTCGAGTTGAAGCGCTATAATAAAAAAACGGTAGAAATAAAACAAAAATATTTCTGATTGAGTGTAAAAGATGAGTTGAACAAAACATAATCATAAACAATGTGGATGAGTTGTTACATAATCTGCGTCTAACATTAGCAATGTCGACACCGGTCATGTTCTGCACCATGTTAGGCACCCGTTGCATCACGTCCATAACTTCGCCAGCCAGACGCGATGCACCCACTTCACCGTCACCAGTGCTGATCATCTTGATCTTCACGTCATCCGAAGACAGTGGAGCCGAGATTTCGGCGGCCATCTAAACATATCAAATCAAATCTTATTTCGAACATTTTTATTAATGTTTTCTTAACGAAGGCCTACGAAAAACACCTCACGTCTAGTACGAATATGTTACACGTTCGAGCAGGATAAAACCCTTTCTTCATAAAATTTCTAGTCG
The DNA here is from genome assembly GCA_964036265.1 of Daptonema setosum. Lineage (NCBI taxonomy): Eukaryota > Metazoa > Nematoda > Chromadorea > Monhysterida > Xyalidae > Daptonema > Daptonema setosum. The sequence goes on from OZ038447.1 coordinate 14,933,970, forward strand.
TAACAAATGCGTTTCTAAACGGAAAAATATTAAATTTCTTTCTCACGGTTACGCTGTGTAAGTCTAAAATGTAAAACAACAATAAACGAGAAAATATAACACTCACCTTTGGCAGTGCTTCTAGCAGCAGATCAACCATAGCTGCTTCCTTATATTCCTTGTAAGCTGCAGCCTTCTTGATCAGTTGTTCAGCTTCAGCTTGACCCTTGGTCAGCACGGCGTACGCTTCCGCCTCTCCTTTCATCTGGAGAAGGTATTCATTCAGTATCATCATCACAAAGACTCAATTATTCCGTTATGAAAACAAACGGGTAAAACAGCTTAGTTGCTAATTCATTAGAGCAATCAGAAAGTTTGCTGTCTGCGCGTTATGTTCAGCAACCTGTTTCAGTTTCAGTAAATAGGAAATTTTGTAGTGGCCAGCAAGGGTGAGCTGGTTTTTTCTATGTAAGAAGAAAATGTATGGTAGCGGCCGAAAACCTCAACTTACATTCGTACCCCGAAAATCAATCATTTCGTAAAATTTTCTAACCCGCAGATTGGAAGCTCCCTGCATGCAACATTATTATCAACTCAACACAACTTTTTTAAAACCATGTAGGTTCAACCTGTTCGGCCTCCGAAGCAGCCTGGGCCTGGAGAATGATTCGTTGCTTCTCAGCCTCCGCCGCCTTCTCAAGTCTGAATTTTTCAGCGTCCGCGGGTCGGCGAATATTGGCATCCAGCTCGCGTTCACGACGGGTGATTTCCTGTAACAAACACCAAACTATTATATTCAACATATAACATAAAAGAGCAATGAAGATTAAGTTATAATACCGTGCCCAGCCCAGCACCAGGCACACTACTTATAGGCGACTTACACATATTCCATTACTATTGGTATCAAACACAGAGAAAATTAACTGTTAACCTGTTGCTGAAGGGCGATCTGTTGGGTGCGCTCGACCACCTGAACTTCCATTTCTTCTTCCTTGATCTTCTGCGCAGTTTTGGCAGCCTGAAAGCGAAAACACACAATGAATTTGTGTACCTTTTGTAGGCATTTAATCTAACATTTGACAAATTGACAAAACAAACAAACCTGCAATTTATAAGCGAGATCGGCCCTGGCTTTGTTGGCGTTCACCTCCTGGTCGTAAATGGCCTGCTGTAGCTCGTAGTCCCGCTTAGCCTTGGCGATCTCGATGTCATTCACATATTTGGCTTCAAGTCGTTTCTCCTCAGCAAGCGCTTGCTAAAATCTCATACTATAAAAAATAAGCAACATGCACTGATTACTAAATCAGATTAGCTGATACATACTGTCTAACCCTAAAGACAGTACAATACCACCAACCCTACTTCGGGCGTCTCGGTTCGCTTCAGCCTCACCCATACGAGCGTCCTTCTTAACCTGAGCAGTCCGGGCCATACCCAGTGCTTTGAGGTAACCCTGAAAATTTTATAATATTAACATTTTCACATATAACCTGACGGTTAAATACGGTAAAAAGTCTGTATACTAATTGCGAAAGTTGGATATAGATTATGTATGCATGTCTTTATACTATGTAGTTACAAAAATTTAATCCCATTGTTCGCACTCGCAATTAACTAAATTAATGGCAACCATAAGCATTCTTACAGATTTCAGAATCAGTGTGAATTTCAAAGGATGTGACTCAACTATAAACCAACCTCATCATCGTGGATGTCCTTAAGTGTGTAGCTGACGACCGTGATGCCCATGTTAACCAAATCAGAACTGGCCACCTCAAACACCTTTTCGGAAAACTTGTGACGATCTTGGAAAATCTCCTGAAACGAGTTTAGGAAATTTGATGGAATATCTGCATTCAGCAATACAGTTAATTATGAACTCACCTCGACGGTCATCAATCCCATAATGGCACGTTGATGGCCCTCAAGCGTCTCATGTGCCACATGTTGGATTTCACGCTCCGTTTTACCAAGAAACTGCTGAGCTGCAGCGGCCAGCATTTCTTTGTTTTGACCCTGGATTTTTACCTGAAACGAAACCCACTGAACTCAATCCAACCATTTTCACAAAGTTAATACTATACGGCATCGTCGGTCTGTCCTGACAAGACTCCAATGAAAAACTTCAAACGGGTCATGAATACTGCATTACTGCAGGCTGCAGCATAGCATGGCACAAACCTGGGCAATACCAGTAACGGAAATGGGTACACCCTTCTGTGTGTACACCCTGGGGCTCTGTACTTGAAGAGTCATAACGTTTAGTGGCAGACGTTGGATTTGCTGGATGCCCGGCAGCACAAATATGCGACCACCCGGTACATAAGAAGGCTTGCTCAAGCAACAACCTGTATTTAAGCTTGAATAAACTCTATACTGTCACTTCCTCCAGGCGTAAATCACTCACTCATTCACTCACTCACTGACTCACTCAGACTCACTCAATTGATAGCTCACTGACTGCACTCACTCACTCACTCACTCACTCACTCACTCTCACTCACTCACTCACTCACTCACTCACTCACTCACTCTCACTCACTCACTCACTCACTCACTCACTCACTCACTCACTCACTCACTCACTCACTCACTCACTCACTCACTCACTCACTCACTCACTCACTCACTCACTCACTCACTCACTCACTCACTCACTCACTCACTCACTCACTCACTCACTCACTCACTCACTCACTCACTCACTCACTCACTCACTCACTCACTCACTCACTCACTCACTCACTCACTCACTCACTCACTCACTCACTCACTCACTCACTCACTCACTCACTCACTCACTCACTCACTCACTCACTCACTCACTCACTCACTCACTCACTCACTCACTCACTCACTCACTCACTCACTCACTCACTCACTCACTCACTCACTCACTCACTCACTCACTCACTCACTCACTCACTCACTCACTCACTCACTCACTCACTCACTCACTCACTCACTCACTCACTCACTCACTCACTCACTCACTCACTCACTCACTCACTCACTCACTCACTCACTCACTCACTCACTCACTCACTCACTCACTCACTCACTCACTCACTCACTCACTCACTCACTCACTCACTCACTCACTCACTCACTCACTCACTCACTCACTCACTCACTCACTCACTCACTCACTCACTCACTCACTCACTCACTCACTCACTCACTCACTCACTCACTCACTCACTCACTCACTCACTCACTCACTCACTCACTCACTCACTGAATTTGTCACTCATCCTTTGACTCCCTAACGTAAGTAAATGAGTCAGTGCAGTGGTGGAGTGAGTGAGTGACTGAGTGAGTGCATATCTCACACCACCACTGTTTGAAACTGAAACTAACCGCTAACGACCATCGCTTCATTCGGACCGCATGTGTGGAACGCCATGATGTAGAATAGAAGACGCCGGAGTGGGTAATCGGTAATACTCTTGTTTTGTCGGACGACGCGGTGCGGTTAAAAAAATCGGAATATGCGTTGGAATTCTTCGCGCTTACAAATCTGAAATTATCTCATCTGTAACACCGTCGGAACTCGCGATCAGAGCTCTGAACTGAAATGAGTCACCAGGAATTACGAAATGAACAAAGAAGAGAAAAACTGACTTTCCGCTCGATTTAGTTGCCGCTGTCGGAGCAGAAACTAACCTTTGATCCCGTACAAGCTGAGAATGAAGCTAACCTTGCCTTTGCCACCAGGTAAAACAAATAACAACACCGAAAGATAGGTAAACTCCTCTCGATTCAATTGCAATTATCAAAAAGCGTATTGTCCTGATGCCGTGTTGTCGTGTTGGTGCTTGGATAATAGATTAATCCATTTGTGCAACCGTAATCGTTTAGATTACGGTAGCTATGTTATAACACAAGGAATGAATATACCAAATGTGCAATACAGTAACCAAAGTGTGCAATTTGGATGCAAGGGTTACGGTAACTTACAGATTTGATTCAAAGATGATTTTGGTATTGAATAAACAACTATTTAAGATATCAACAATTACTCGGGGGTTTTCGAGGGCGCTGATTTCGAATTTCATATTTGTTTTTGAATCAAACAATTATTTCATGACTTAACTGAATCCTCGATGAAAAAAGTATTTAATAGTGGATCCAAGGTACTCTCACATGCTAACGGGTAAATATAAATGTGTAAGAGTGTGAAGATTTGACCTATCATAATAGCGTTAAATTCGATTCTGACCAACAGCTACTTCTGACCAATGACGGCCGAGTACGTCGAAATACAATAATCGATAAGCCGCCCCCGCTTACTTAGTCACCGATAATCCCCTGCACTTGGGCCAGCTGGCCGACGAATAAAAGTGGTGGCTCGGGCGTGTTTTGTGGTAATTATTCGGCCATTGAAGCCGTGCTTAAAAATATATTTTCCTTTCTGGTTGAAAAGGTTTACTTTACCCGGCCCAACCCTCGTGCCGTTTCACCGCTCCCATTTACCTGCGGGTATGCGAGCTCTCCCTGATTGACAGGTTCGTAGTCTATGTTCATTTTAAATTGATTTTGCTATATTTGAATATTCCATTCTAAATTCTCATTTTGTCGTTCGATCATTAATTTATCAAACTTTGATTATATAATTGGAGTGATTCTCATTTCTCACAATAATTGATGCAGTGCGTTGGTGCGCAATAGCAAATCACCGTTAATAAAATTAAATTATAACCTATACACAAAGGTATTGGTTTTATATTTTCAAATTAGATTTGCGGCGTTTTCTCCAGGGAAAGCGTACACATCTGTAACAAACTAATATAGTAATAATTTAGTCAGTTTAGTTGAGAATAACGTTCTATTTATAGATTTACGCAGTCGCAGGTCAAGGCTGCAGTTGAACAGACATAAATCAGGTCCGAGTACCTGATTCATTTAGCCATCTGCACGACGCAGTTTGGTTTGGACGTCATCGTTGCATGCCATTCCCTTGGTGGAACGCATTGCTTGTAAACTTTTGTCCTCATCCGATTAGCGGACGGGACGTCCTCATCTGTTAAACCAGACAGGACCGTAGGAAAAGAAGTCTTCATCTGTATATCAGACAAGGCAGTAGAAACAGTATTCCTCATCCATTTACGGACAGGAAAGTCGGAGAAGGATTCCTCATCTGGCCTAGCCGGACAGGACAAGCAGATTCCTCATCTGGGTAAATCCCGGACAGGACGTTCAAATACATCAAAGTTCTCATTCAGCTAGTCTGAACAGAACTGTGGTTCTCCCTTTAGTGGAAACCATCTTCATTTTCGCACATCTAATACCACGTGGGTACCAACTTATTAGTGAAATTTGGGAGAAACGAGCTCGTGAACTCGTAGAAAGTCGGATTTATTTGAATCGCCGCCAAAACCAGCTGACTCAGTTCAGTCTGATTCCGATAGAAGAAATCCGCACTGTTACAAATGCACTTTATAAATAAAATGAACTTAAGTGGCTCATTATTTAACTCTGTTTAGAGCTGACACTTGTTAGAGCCTATCCAAGGTATCTTGTTACTCAAAAACTTTTTGGCGCGCAGTTTAAATTCAAATCTATTTTGGCGCGCTTTCAAAACTTCAAGAAATAAATTCTTTTTTCACATAACCTTTAGATAACGTACAAAAATTGCACTTGATTCATCGCACACGTGCGTAACCGGCCCGCATATTCCCAGAAACTACAAAAAAAATTGTCACCAGTAAAACTTTTCTCAAAACTATGGTTTCGCACAAGTGAACGAAAAATTTTGTGACTGAAAAACGTTTTTTTTAAGTTAAAGTTTAAATTAAAGAAAAAATAGGATTGCCTGTTATGAAGAAACTAATTATTTTAGCGCTCTTATTTGCATTAAGAAGTTCCCATTGTTTGTATGGCTTCGGCTTAGTAATTATCACAGATCGTTCCTTCTAAGCGAGATCGCCGAGTATGAGGCTAAGAGTTAGTTTTCAGTTTAGGCTTAGGATTAGGCTTAGGGTTTGAGAAGGGCTTGAGCGCGTAGCGCCCGAGCCCTTCTTCAAAGGCTAAGCCTAAGCCTAAGCCTACACTGAAACCTAAGTTTTATGCCCCCGCCTTGGACCGTTAGCACCGCGAAGCGGAGGTGTCCAGCGTGGTTTTTCGTGTCACCACAAGCCGAACCGTTAGCCATAACCTAAGAGTTAAAACACCTAAGAGGTAAGATTTTTCATGGAAATACGTTGATTATCGAAAAGTTGAAATTATTTTTTTAAATTTAATTCCAACTTTGAACGTTATTTTAACCATTCAATAATCAACGTATTTCCATGAAAAATACATGAAAAAAATTAGCAAAGCAAGCTTAATTTTATGACAATAAAAATTCAAACAAGGAAATTAATTTTTTTTAATATTTTTCGAGAAAAATTTTTTTTGTTCACTTGTTCGAAACCATCCATTCATTCAGGGAAAAGTTTTACTGGTGACAATTTTTTTGTAGTTTCTGGGAATATGCAACCGGCCCGCAAAATTTATTTTTGATAACAAGAAACCCTGACCAAGCTATAGTAGAGGAAAATAGGGATCTTGGACTGAAATATAATAAACTATTTTAATTTAGATTTGATACGTGAATGACTCAGTCATTTATTCATTAGAAGTAATATATAGATGGAATAAGAATAGTCAATACATGAGTGTCTGGGATGATGACAGTGAATACCTTGACAGTTTTAAGATAAAACGATTTATCTTAACCGAGGTGATTCGTTTATAAAGCAGTTTCGATCATTTTATATTTCTCTGCAGCCACTAGCCTAGATATTTCTATATGCATCTATCATAAGCGAGCAGACGCGTATGCAAGTCATGTTGGAGTCAATTTTTTTGTTTTATCTCAAAACTGCTAAGGTATTCACTGTCATCATCACAAACACTCATGTATTGACGATTCTTATTCCGTCTTTATATCAATTTTAATGAATAAATGATTGAGTCATTCACGGATCAGATACATGTGAATGTGAGACTGATACCCTCAGTGATTACAAACGATAACACACGTTACAGATTTTCTATATTGAATCATCTAAGGCCAATTATAACATCAAAACTCACAGATTTTTTCTTTTTATCAACCTAACGTACATCCTACAACACTGATTACACCCGAACAGACAAGAGTTGGCATCCTTATATGAACAATAACACCTTATCAAAACTGCCTCATTACCCGCTCATCAGTACCCATATCATACCACTATGCCACCCACCGCCACAAAGTCGTACTCTTGCTGGAAGACCACTCTTACTTTCATTTACCACATGCTTTAACACTAGGTAGATTTCACATTATTATATAATTTTACAGAAACGCTGAAAAAATTTTATATAAGAAATACTTATCAAAGAGATCTTTTGAATGGTTTTCCTTCAATTCAGTCTACTTCCATGAAACCATATCAATTTCCTTTCTCTAGACGTTTTCTAAAAAGCTTCTTAGGCCCCATACACGTCCAAAGCCTGACTAATCTAGATTAGCCTAGGCTAATCTAGATTAGTCAGGCTTTGGACGTGTATGGGGCCTTATTCTCAGTTTTTGATCACATTTTTTAAATCAAACTAAATTTGCATCAATTCTTTTCTTAAACCTTTTTTTCATCAAACCGTTTTCAATTGATAGCTCCAGCCGTCTCAGGAAGAAACAGGGATATTTTTTGACTACAAAAAACATTTCCATAAACTACCGTAACTATTACCGTAATTAGAAGTTCGGTAGGATTACGGTTGCACAAATGGATTAATCAATTCACCAAATGCCGTCGTGTTGCCGCCTTAAAGGTTCTTAGAAATCTGATTAATCACACATTGGAATCCGATACAATGGTTACGGTAGTTTACATACGAGTCCAAAGTGTAAATTAACATGGAAATACCAAAATTGAAACATCAGCTTCTGCATTTGCGCCCTGCAATGCTTGTAAAATGGTGTTGGGAAAAAAAGTTAACTGATTTGCAAAACACATTTGTGCGAACTGTTTGTTCGATAAGCACAATTGGAAAACAAGAATAAGTTGCAAGTCAGGTAAGGGAGTAATTAGATGAGTGAGTGAGTGACTTGATGAATATGTGAGTGAATGAGTGAGTGATTGAGACAGTGAGTGAGAGAGTGAGTGAATGGGTGAGTGATCAATTGAATGAACTAGGGTAAACCCGTTGCTACGCAACTGAGTGCCAAGTTTACAAAAAATATTATCGAAGTAAACCCGTCAACATCCAAAATTAGCTTCGTTAAATGTACCACGAACCCGTTGCTATGCAACTCAAATTATCATTGATTCATTGTTCAAGTTAAAACTTCTAACAATATTTCTAAAAAACATTATATAGCCTCCCGTTGAAAAGAAAGACCCGTGGAAAGAATCAAATAACCCGCTATTTTCTATAATGAAGAATCATGTTTTACTCATCCCGTATAAAACAATTAGGATCTTCGGATAATTCGTAGTGAAGGAAGACCAGCTGAAATGTTCAAACTTCACCCGATCTTTTTAATTAAAAAAGTTTTGATTTCGAACTACCACAATATTAAGGTCTTTCAGTTTTCCAGTTCAGTGAATGGGAGGGTATTGATGATTGCACCGTTTGTTAAAAACGAATCATTGCGTCAATAAATAAAATTGCTCATGAAAGGCCATTATTATGACTTTCAGGAATGTTGAAATTTCAGTTTTGAAAATCAGTTGAACGGGTGTTGATGACTTCGTAATAAAAGTTGAGTAAACCAATTGAGAGTAATTATGAAATTCCAACACGTTAATGCCTGTTGAGTTAAGAGCTCCGATTTGAAAAACAACCGAAGGAGACGTGATGATTTATTTTGATTCTGACATCGAGTAATAAAAGGTTTTATGTTGTTCTTACCTAGTATTTATACTGAAGCGTGACACACAAACCGACATACATTGTCTAATTTATATATAGACTAGGGTAAACCCGTTGCTACGCAACTGTGGATTGATTTAAAAAAACTCAACTACCGTTTTTAAACTCAGACAAACCTATCGGTTTGTTCATCAGCTTCTCTTTAGCCCAGGAAATCATTAGATCCATGATGGTGCGATAATTTATGTATATGTATTCCCGTTTAATTGAATATCGACATAACTTTTTTGCTAGTGTAAACCTGACCCGTTGAAATGTGATCCATTTTAGCTGAACGGAACTAAATTTTTTAACACCCTGTTCAATAAGACAACCCGTTTTTTTGAATTTGTCTGTCATATGTAATGTAGAGCATAGCATAACACAAGCAACAAAAAATGCCCTGAAGGCATGGGGAGTAACGAATATGGTTCGATCCTGGCTAGTCCAATCGTCAAAAAGTATGAGACAAGAAATTTTATTCTCATATTTTATATAGTCTGGTCGTGAAAAAGCAGGAAACAAGATTTGCGATGAATCACGAAAAAAAGTTTGTACTTCATTAAGTCAAGACTCAAACCAAATTACACGAAGCATATTTGGGACTTTTCACGATTGTTGTGGTAAGATTTATCCTCATTCAAAATGCTGGTATTCAATTTTAAAACATATGTAAGTATCTTATGAAAAATCCCATCATTATTGGATTAAAATGAAATAAAAAAATTTCGTGGCAGACTTGTCACACAAACCGAAGTAAAATGACCCATGCTCACAACAAGCTATGTAGACGAAATAAAGGGGATTTGGTTTTTTACCGAAAAGTCCCAAATATGTTTCGTGTAATTTGGTTTGAGTCTTGACTTAATGAAGTACAAACTTTTTTTCGTGATTCATCGCAAATCTTGTTTCCTGCTTTTTCACGACCAGACTATATAAAATATGAGAATAAAATTTCTTGTCTCATACTTTTTGACGATTGGACTAGCCAGGATCGAACCATATTCGTTACTCCCCATGCCTTCAGGGCATTTTTTGTTGCTTGTCTATAACTTTTTTATGTGTGAACAAATCGCATGTACAAAATACAGTATGTATGTACATTGACTAAATACATATAAATGTGCTACATAATATAACAAAAATGCTCTATGAGTTGAAAATTTTTCATAAGATTCATGAACCACAGCACTTTCATAATTTTAAATTTTCGAATATTGAATTACAATAATAATTGTGAACAGTGATCGTTTGCAAGCCCCCATTCACTTTTTTCTTTGTAAAAGGAGTCATTACATAATTGACATAATGATGAAAAAAATTCCTGAATTAGTAATCTAGTGAGTTAAAAGCTGCCTTATTATAAATAAAATAGACAGCTGAAGTTCAGGAGAAGTATATAATATCAAAAATAAAACAAATTACCACTTTCGTTGTTTTAGATTTTCAGGGGTTTTGAACCCAGCACCACCCGTTTAACTTGCAAACCCACTATCCACTTGACTACCTTGACGAAAAATATTTCAAAAGTTTATTCGCTTCATCAAACCTAGTTTCAAATCATAAATTTATGATTATATCTAGTGTGAAAATAGCTTCAAAACTTGATTAATATTAGGTTAGCGCCGAGCTGTACTTCACAGCGTACGCTATGTACCATGCGACTCTTGAACTTTTTTTCCTTACTTCCAGACCACTTAAAATAAGGTTTTAAGATGTTTTATTATTATTGGTTTACGTCTAGAAACAAAGAAAAAAAATTTACTTGGAAAAAAAAATTTCACCCGTTTTTTTTCATTTCCGTACATTTTGACGGACCATTAAAACATTATTTAGAGGTACTGATCAAGTTTTAATAATATAGTTCATTAGAACTGTAATTCCTCTAGACCTCCTCTTAAAATGAAGTTTTTCCTGTTCTTTTATGAATAAAAATTTTGGAATCCAATTTGGCTGAAACAGCGTGAACAAGTGAACTTGAATTTTTACCGGTTTTTGACGGCTCATAAATATTTTTTAAGAATACGTAGAGAATCATCTTTTCTGGGTTTGATACAGCTTCAGTCATTCTAGACATTCAGATAATACAATAGATCTCAAGGCTTTATATCTTGAGATAATCTGATTTCTGAAAGAGCAAAACTCGTCAAAACGTCAAAAATTTCTACATCAGTTTTTTTAAGTTTTTGTCAAAGTACGATTATTTTTTCGGAAAATGTGACGAAGAGAGGTCATATTGAAATTTGATTCCGCATATGATAGGCAGTTTTTCATAACGATTCAATAGTCTCAACACGAGTAATTGAGCCTTTGTGAAAAATTTCGTTAACTTTTTTCCTCGCATGACCCTATGCGCTTTTTGTATTTTTGAGTAGAATGATAAATTGAATAGCGGAACAACCTTCGACATGTGTAATACACGTCCGGTTAAAATTTTAGTTTGATCGGACTACCCTATCGCTCATACAACAATTCTTTCTCCATTTTGCCTGCGATTTTTGACATTTTTTTCATAAAATCTACTAAAAATGGTGGAAAGCTTCATCCGATCTCCGGGACAGTTTAATAATCGTTTTCTACGCTGAAAGTTGACCTGTGTACCAATTTTCAGCTCTACAGGTGTTACCCAGTTTCCATACAGCGTTTTGGGTGGAGAAAAAAAAACGGAAAATCGCATTTTCATCCTTTTCGGACCTGAAAAATGAAAAATCATCCCTACCGGGTTAAAAATAGCCAAACAGATGTAGAATCGAACGAGAAAACCGATGCAACAGACTAGAAGTTGATACGATGAGGCTAGATCGAGATACCCGCAAAAAAGCTTATCTTAATCGAACCATATTAAGGGAACGGCCTAGCGGCCGTCCCTTGATGGGTAATTTATAACCATTCTGAAAATTTCATTACATTTATTATTTTTACCCGTCTCGTGGAAAACCAAAAAACCAAATTTAATTTAAACCTAAAAACATACAGGAAGCACCCGTGGCCACAACAGTTAGTGGCACAATTAAACTACAATTCCAGTTAAGGTAAATGATGTTTCCACTTCAAAATATGGGAAACATCCTTGGGTGTCGATGACAACTTTTATGTGAATAGGTGGTGATGATAGAGTTCGTAGTTTCTGATTGTGATTAATTATGAGAATGAAACATTTCGATCATAAATGTTGAACGACATTTTAATTATCATGACCTCATCGATAATTGAGGTACATTGGAGGTGAGTTGAGGCATCATGTTGTGTTTGGTTCTGGAAATCGGTGTCAATTCATTGGGAAGGTGATGATGATTATTCCTCATTGAACTTTTAATCATAGTTCGATTTTTATAAATAAATGATCGAAAGAGTTTTTGAGCGATGCATCGCTGCTATTTAAGCGCTTTGAGTAGACAAACATACATCCTATAAATAAAAAGAATAGAGTTTGTATCTAAGTTTGTATGTCCACACGATGATATAAATATCAGAAATGAAACTCTGAAAAACTCTTTCAATCATTTATTCAAAAAAGTTACGTTCAGATTAAAAGTTCAATGAAGAAAAATCATCGCCACCCTCTCAGTCGATTAACACCGATTTCCATAACTAAACATAGTGCCTCAACTCACCTTCAATGTACCTCAGTTTTCCGTGAGGTCAAGATAACTAAAACTTAGTTAAACATTTATGATCGGTTTATTCGAAATGTTTTATTCTCATAATTAATCACATTCATAAACTACGAATTCTATCATCATCACCTACTCACAAAAAAGTTGTCATCGACACGCATGGATGTTCCCCATATTTTGAACTGGAAACATCATGGATCTTAAATGGAATTGTAATATTTTGCTGCTAACTGGTGTGGCCACGGGTGCTTATGTTTTTAGGTTTAAATAAAAATTAGTTTTTGGTTTTCCACGGGATAGATAAAAATATATATTTGAACGTTTGTATTGATCGAACTCAAACTATGTAGGTGATATTATAAGTGTTTAACTTCACGGGTGGCTGTAACTTTTTCCACGGGTATTCTCACTGTAACTTGAACAAATCTTAAGACAACAGTTTGAACAAGTCAGTGTGAAGTCAGAGTCAAATGGTTCGATTAAATTTAATGGAATGAAATTTTCAGATAAGTTATAAATCATTATGTTATGTTCTACATTATGTATGACAGATCGATGCACGACAGTGAAAAAAAACGGGTTGTGCTTTTGAACACGGTGTATAAATATTTACACCGTTCAGATAAAATAGATTAGAGTAGTTGATGGAATGAACTAATTTCAACGGGTCAGGTAAGTTACACTGGATGAAAAATGTGGCTATAAATATGCTTATATGTATGTAGATTGATGTGGTTATATGTATGTAGTTATTCAATTAAACGGGGATACATATTGTAAATTATCGCATCATCATGAATCTCATGATTTCCTGGGTTAAAGAGAAGCTAATGTACGAATCGATAGGTTTGTCTGAGTTTTAACCCGATAGTTTGAGTTTTGTAAACCTAATCCTCAGTTGCGTAGCAACGGGTTTACCCTAGTCTTATCTATCTATCTATATATAAATTAGACGATGTGTGTCACGCTTTTTTTAGTATAAAAGTAACAAAATAACTCTCTCAAATCCTTTCTTCATTTGATGGGAAACTTGGAAAAATCATCGTCACCCTCTTGATGGCAAGAAGAACACATATCATCACATACCCTTCAACCTGACCAACCCTAACCTCAACCGGTGGTTAGGTCATGATAATTGCAATTCATTAACACTTTATTGAATCACTTAAAATTTTAAAGTAACAAAATAACTCGCTTCAAACCCTTTCTTCATTTGATGGGAAACTTGGAAAAATCATCGTCACCCTCTTGATGGCAAGAAGAACACAAATCATCACATACCCTTCAACCTAACATACACTATCCTCAACCGGTGATTAGGTCATGATAATTGCAATTCATTAACACTTTATTGAATCACTTAAAAAAATTTTACAACAAAGATTGCAGTCATCAGTACCCTCAAGTGACTGAACTTAACAACCACAAAACTTCCGAGTAAACTTCTGTGAAAAACTTAATTTCAATTCAAGTATGTGCATTTTGGATTCGACATGTTCAATGACAACCGGTAGTATGACGGACTAGACAGGTATATAATATTATTCTGCATATATTTTTTATTATCAGTTGTGTTTGAATAATATAAAAAAATTATGCCAACGGAGCAGTTAAATCAAACTGAAATTTTCATCAAACCGTTTGATTTCAACGGGTTAAAATAACCTAATCGTATGAATGTTTTGATTCTACTAACTTTATTTGAACTTTAGAAACTTTATAAAGGTGTTAAATTTCATGTCTTTGAATGTAAATAGGTTACTCTCATTATGTTTGTATTACAGTCGGGTAGTGCGTAAGAAATATGATACGGTTATTACGAGATGGTATTACTACTGGAAGTTATGTTAGAAGTTCTCTTTAGAATGTGGAACAATGATGATTTGAGTTGCACAGCAACGGGTTCATGATACATAGATCGAAGCTAATTTAATCAGCCGACGGGTTTACTCAATTTTTTTCTAGGATAGTTGATTTTTGTTAACATAAGAAACAGTTGCGTAGCAACGGGTTTACCCTAGTATATTAAAACTCCAATGTCCGTATGTCCGTATGTATGTATGTATGTCCGCAAGCGGTTCCATATAAATATCAGAAGTGAAACGCAAATAAACTCTTTATGTCATTTTCATGCACAAACAAAAAAAGTATAATCATCATCACCCTCTCTCATAAAAGTTGAGTTGATATTGTCATCAACACCCTCAAAGGAGGTTCCCTAAATTCACTGAACTGGAAATATCATTGACCTTAACTGAAGTTACCGTAATTGTTGTGCCACGGGTTTCAATGTTTCTATTTTAATGTGGGAATACAACAGCTTTTTCCATGATTAACCGAAACATGACACCTTTCGTCAAGAATTTATTTCTAGCTAAACTGTAAAACGTAATCAGTCTTTTTCAAATAAAAGACTTTTGTTAAAATCAAAAGCCAAAAATTTTGTGTTTAGGTGGTCGGGTGAAGTTTTTTCATCTAATGTTCACTCCAAATTATCGGGTCGGGTCATGAGATAAATAAAGTACCATTTATTACGAGATGGGGCTTAAATAAAATATTTCATGGATCGAAAAAAATTTATAATAGCCAAACTCCACGGGTTGTAATTTCAACAATTTTCCACGGGTTCTTTTAACTAATGTTACCCTGTAATTATACTGAGTGGGTATAAAGTTAAAATTTAAAAAGTCGGGTTCAACGGGTTTATATTGTGCGTTATATCGTATCGTGTAATCAGGGAAATATATAAAAGAAGTTGTATTGAGTTGAAAACGTTACGGGTGGCTCTAACTTTTTGACGGGTTTTTGTTACAGTATTCTGTCAATAAATTAAACTCTAGACTAACGTTTGAACAATCAACGGGTCGGGTTAACACAACCGAACACTTATAATGGTATACAAAAATATACTTCATCCTCGGGTTTAGTGCAGGAAATGGTTACTATTTAACTTGATCGTCCGTTGCCCTGCAACGGGTTTACCCTAGTCTTATACTATTTTATATATACTAGGGTAAACCCGTTGCTACGCAACTGTGGATTAATTTAAAAAACTCAACTACCGTATTTAAACTCAGACAAAACTATCGGTTTGTTCATCAGCTACTCTTTAGCCCAGGAAATCATTAGATACATGATGGTGCGTTAATTTATGTATCCCCGTTTATTTGAAAATCAGCATAACTTTTTTGCTAGTGTAAACCTGACCCGTTGAAATGTGATCCATTTTAGCTGAACGGAACTAAATTTTATACACCCTGTTCATTAAGACATCCCTTTTTTAAAATTATCTGTCATACATAATGTAGAGCAGAGCATAACATGGGTAATTTATAACTATTCTGAAAATTTCATTAGATTTATTATTTTTACCCGTCTCGTGGAGAACCAAAAAACCAAATTTTATTTAAACCTAAAAACATACAGGAAGCACCCGTGGCCACAACAGTTAGTGGCACAATTAAACTACAACTCCAGTTAAGGTAAATGATGTTTCCACTTCAAAATATGGGAATCATCCTTGGGTGTCGATGACAACTTTTATGTGAGTAGGTGGTGATGATAGAACTCGTAGTTTCTGATTGTGATTAAGTATGAGAATGAAATATTTCGATTAAACCGATCATAAATGTGGAACGACATTTTAATTATCTTGACCTCATCGATAATTGAGGTACATACATTGGAGGTGAGTTGAGGCATCATGTTGTGTTTGGTTCTGGAAATCGGTGTCAATTCATTGGGAAGGTGATGATGATTATTCCTCATTAAACTTTCAATCATAGTTCGATTTTTATAAATAAATGATCGAAAGAGTTTTTGCGCGATGCATCGCTGCTATTTAAGCGCTTTGAGTAGACATACAAAGATACATCTTCTACTATTTTATATATATAGACTAGGGTGAACCCGTTGCTACGCAACTGAGTGTTAAGTTTACAAAAAATGTTATCGAAGTAAACCCGTCAATATACAAAATTAGCTTCAATATACATATGCACCACGAACCCGTTGCCATCCAATTCAAGTCATCATTGCTCCATAGTTATCAGTTAGAACTTCTAACATTATTTCTAGACGACTAATTAAGAGCCTCCCCCGTTTAATTGAGTATTTACATAATTTTTTAGCCAGTGTAGTTTACCTGATCCGTTGAAATTAGTTCATTTCATTCAATACTCTAATCTCTTTAATCTTTACGGTGTGAATATTTATACACCCTGTTCAACAACACAACCCGTTTTTTCACTTGTGTATCTGTCATACATAATGCAGAGCTTAAAATGGGTAGTTTAAAGCCAATCTGAAAATTTCATTTCATTAAATTTAATCGACATGTTTGAATCTATACCTTCACACTGACTTGTTCAAACTGTTGTCTTAAAAGATTACTTCAAGTTACCCGAATACAGTTGAGAATACCCGTGGACAAAGTTAGAGCCACCCGTGAAGTTAAACACTTATTATCACCTACAGTAGTTTGTTCATATATTCGTTACATATACATTATTTCAAATACATATTTTTACCCGTCCCGTGAAAAAACCAAAAATAATAAACTTTATTTAAACCTAAAAACATAAGAACCCGTGGCTACAACAGTAAGCGGCGCAATAAAACTACAATTCCAGTTAAGATCAATAATGTTTTCAGTTCAAATTATGGGGATTCAAATTATGGGGAACATCCTTGGGTGTCGATGAAAACTTTTATTTGAGTAGGTGATGATGATAGAATTCTAATAAACCGATCATTCATGTAAAAATTCATGTATGTTGAACTAAATTTTAATTATCTTGACCTCATTGATAATTGAGGTACATTGAAGGTGAGTTGAGGCATTATCTTTATATGTACATACATACATCGAAGTGGAAGCAACATGTTATGTTTAGTTCAGGAAATAGTGTTAATCGATTGGGATGAAGGATGGCGATGATTTTTCCAAAACGTTTTTCATTATGTTTACTCGAAAGTTTTGTGATCCGTAAGTTCAGCCGCTCGAGAGGGGTGCTGATGATTGAAACCTTTGTTGAGAAGAAATAATCAGTCAATGAGATAAAAAATAATGGACCACAATTATCATGACCTTACCTAATTATCATGCCCTTAGCCTCGGTTGAGGTACATACATTCTGGTCAGGTTGAAGGGAAGGCGATGATTTATTTCGTTGTTTCCATAAAGTAATGAAAGGTTTTTTAATGTTCTTTTGCGATATTTATACTAAAAGCGTGACACACAGACAGACAGACATCGTCTAATTAATATATAGATAAGATAAGTGAGAGTTCAAAGTAATTGATTAAGTGAGTGAGAAAGTGATTGTTTGTTGGGTGAGTGAGTTGGTGACTGACTGACTGACTGACTAACTTGATTTTTGTTTCATTTCATTAGGGCCAGGCCCATGACATACGAAAGCATATGTACACATGACAAAGGTATGGTATGACCATGAATACTGAGTGATTGAATGAGGCAGTGACTCACGGACCGTGTGACTGACTGACTCACTCACTGACTCACTCACTAGCTCACTCACTCACTCACTCACTCACTCATTCACACACGCACTCACTGACTCACTCACTTACTCACTTACTCACTCGTACTGATTTGGACTGACTGACTGACTCACTGACTGACTGACTGACTGACTGACTGACTGACTGACTGACTCACTGACTAACTGACTAACTGACTCATTGACTGCATGAGAGAGTGAGTGAGTGGGTGAGACAGTGAATGAACGAATGAATGATCAATTGAATGAATGAGTAAAGCAATGAATACGTGAGAGGTTAAGTGTTGGTGACTGAGAAAGCTGTTTATTGGGTGAGTGAGTGATTGAGTGACTGAGTGAGTGATTGAGTGAGAGAGTGAATGAATGAGTGAGTTAGGGAGTGAAAAAGTGAGTGAGTGAGTGAGGCTGTGAGTGAGTGAGTGAAGGAGTGAATGAGTGAGTGAGTGAACAAGTGAGTGAGTGAAAGAGTGAGTGAGTTAGTGAATGAGTGACAGAGTGACGTTGTGAGAGACTGAATGAGTGAGTGAGGGAGTGACTGACTGACTGACTGAATGAGTGAGTGAATGAGTCAGTGAATGAGCGAGTAAGTGAGTCAATGAATGGGTGAATAAAGGATTGAGTGAATGAATCCATCAGCCAGTCAGTTAACTAGAGATTGAGTGAGCGCGTGAGTGAGAGAGTTAGTGAGTGAGCGAATGAGTGAGTGAGTGAGTGAGTGAGCAATGGAGTGAGTGAGTGAGTGAGTGAGTGAGTGAGTGAGTGAGTGAGTGAGTGAGTGAGTGAGTGAGTGAGTGAGTGAGTGAGTGAGTGAGTGAGTGAGTGAGTGAGTGAGTGAGTGAGTGAATAAGAGATTGAATGATTGAGTCAGTCAATCAGTCAGTGAATGAATGAGCAAGCGAGAGAGCGAGCGGGTGAATGAGTGAATGATTGAGTGAGTGAGTGAGCAAGCGAGCGAATGAGTGAGTGGGTTAATAAGTGAGTGATTGAAAATTTAAGTGAGTGAGTAAGCGAGTGATTCAGTGAGTGAGCGAGTTAGTGGGTGAATTAGTGAGTGAATGAGTGAGTGAGTGAGTGAGTGAGTGAGTGAGTTAGTGAAAGAGTGAGTGAGTGAGTGAGTTATAAAAGTGATTGATTCCCCTAATCCGAATTCGAGTAAAAACGACAAGTAAATTTGGATTACAACGATGCGTTCGAACAAATGAATTCGCATAAAATGTTTGTAAAGAAATTAAATTTATCCCTAGTAACGGTAAGCGTTAAATTGATTACCGTAATCTTTTTGGGTTACGGTAAAGTGTCAATAGTGTAAAGGTAATCACAGTTCTAAATACCGCCATAGAACTTTTCTATAATAATTTGATTGTGGCTGTTGAAAATCGAGAACTTTTCTACAACCCGAAACAAAATACAAATAATATCAGAATCAGCAAAACAATCAATAGTATAATGAATAAAAACAAATACACACTTATAAACTAAGTAAAGTTGGGTTGGAAAACTATAATTCCATCAATCTCGTGTGATCTCCGTATCCGCATGTGATATAAAAAGTGATCTCGTCATCTCATGTGAGCACGAGTAAAATCGTATGATCTCATGTGAGCCCTGTAACGGGTTATATACAGTAACCCGTTCCCATATACTAATCTACAGTGAACCCGGAACAGAAAGGGTAGAACGATGACTAGTCAAGTCAACTTCAAACAGTCAGCACCAAATAAACTAATGAACCGTTAATGTAGCAGATTCAGTAGGAAATTCAGTCTAAGTCTAGCAGTCTTTCAGACAACCACTATTACATCGCAGCAGTCCCCAATAGTACGCAGGCAACCAGTAATAGCAGTAGTGAAAACATTATAAAATAAATGTATGGAAAAAACATCTTTACATGTAATGCATACATAAACTCAAGTATACTTGTATTGTATGTATGCTACGGTGATTCAAAATGACTCGCAAAATAATCTGTGAGGATCACTAGCGAACGAAAGAAGAACTGAAAAGTGGAATTCCCCCTCTTTGGCAGTTCCAAAATCAGAATTCGTTTCCTAAGGTGTACGTAAATTGGCCTAACTTCTGACAATTCCCCTCTCTTTTGAAAAATTCCTCTCCCTTTGTGAGTATTGATTTTACCGTTACACCGTGTTTGCATGGTATAAGATGTTTGCAATCCAAATATATATAGAATTGCTCTAAAAACCAACACAATGGTTTTTTGTTGTGAACAAACAATAAAATGTATTGTAACATAGATAACTAACTCCCTAACCTGAGTGAGTGAACGAGTGAGTGAGTGAAAGAGTGGATGAGCGGGTGAGTGAGGAAGTAAGAAAGTAAGTGAGTGAGTGAGTGAGTGAGTGAGTGAATGAGTGAGTGAGATAGCATTGCAACGCAACACAACTGTCGCAATGTGTATATGAGTTAATTTTTAACTAACTACTGACTTATTCCACTGACTCAACTACACTGATGATTCGATGGTCGATCCATAATTTTATTCGATGCCGAGTTTTTCATGTGGAGCGCACTGGCCGTCACTCTACTCTTTGCTGTTCTGTTACATGAGTATATTTGCATATAGTAATTACTTACTGTATATACCTCATTAAAAAGCTCACATCAGATCATACGATTTCACATTATTTTATAGCTCACAATTCACATGATACCACACGATATCATCTGAACTCCTGAACATCTGAATGAAATGAGATTCATGGCATTTTACCTTTCCAAAACAACTCTTCACGCCATTCGCTTCGCATGCTGATCATGACTTGAAACATTGGCCCCGTTCACGTATCTATCCGGGGTCTACAGATTTAAGCCGCAGCTTAAAGCCGGACCTAGTGTTAAAGTATAGGGCCAGCTTAAGCCGCGGCTTAAACTTTGAGACCTCGGATAGATACGTGAACGGGGCCAATTGTTGATTCACCGTAAAACCCTCACTTTCATGCAAAAAAGCTGATGAGTGGAGGTTAGCTGTTTGCATAAAATAGTGCGCAATTTAGCTACTGAAGATGACTGGTGGGGTGTTGATGACTGGTTTTGTCGTGGTCGCCAAACGCTTTATTGTATGTGAATAGATAGCTAATAGTAGTGGGCGTGACTTAATATAAGACATAGCTCGCGACTGTGGCCCTGTGCACGTATAAGCTTTGGGCTTATAATTATAAGCCCAGGGCTTATAATTTACGTGTTAAAGTATATAAAATTATAAGCCATAGGCTTATAAATTATAAGCCCTGGGCTTATAAATTTATACTGAGGTATATACTTTAACACGTAAATTATAAGCCCTGGGCTTATAATTATAAGCCCAAAGCTTATACGTGCACAGGGCCTGTACGTATGTTATGATCTAGCTTATTCAGGGTATAATTTTATTCAAATTGATTTTGATAAGCCGTTTAACATGTGCAATTAATTTTTCACACCGTTCGTAGTTTATGCAAATGCTATCAGAAAAAAGAAATTTTAAAGCGGGCCAAAAGCATATTTGAATTCAAACTGCACCAAAAACTTTTTGACTAAAAAGAAACCCAGGATCAGCTAAAGTTCTGCTGATGCTAATAGTTAGAAGAGTGAACCCCCCATTTTTTCTATCCAAACTTTTTTTCTGCCAAAACTCTTCCAGACGTTAAGGCGCTGTTCATCATAATAACCTATTGTTTTTTTGCAATTCACGCGCGAGAATCGTATAAAATGGCGCGTCGAATATGAACAGCGCCACACAAACACAATTGACAATGAAAAATTCTACAGCGGAAACTAGACAACACGGTAACACGACAACAAATTTTGCAAATAATTTGGTGCTTGGAGAATAGATTAATCCATAAGTCCTCTACAGTGTTCCATAAGTCTTCCACCGTAATCCATAGGTTACAATGTTTCCAAAACTTCTGAGTCTAACTATAACATTATTTGTAGAGAGCTTTGTATCAATGAGGCTCAATTCTTAAGTGAAAACTCACTGCCTCAATCTTATGGAAACTGAAAGTCAATGTTTCCAAAACTTCTGAGTCTAACTATAACATTATTTGTAGAGAGCTTTGTATCAATGAGGCTCAATTCTTAAGTGAAAACTCACTGCCTCAATCTTATGGAAACTGAAA
Organism: Daptonema setosum; assembly: GCA_964036265.1. NCBI lineage: Eukaryota > Metazoa > Nematoda > Chromadorea > Monhysterida > Xyalidae > Daptonema > Daptonema setosum. Next base: position 14,956,095 of record OZ038447.1, read on the forward strand.
GTCATGCTAAGTTAAGTGTTAAATAATTACATTAGCTGCTCGAAAAAAAACATTCTTAGATTGAAAATGTGCATAGCTTATCTTCTTTGATCAGAAAGAGAAGCTCCAACAAATGTCAAAAATTAAATCACTATATAGAACGACTCTTTAACTCACCATATACTAAATAAAACTAATTGTATTTTATTAACCTTAATGATACCATCTGAACTTGATGACTGCATGTCATACCATAATCGGACAGCCGGACGTCTAGAATCACCTTTCTGAACATTTGGTTTATAAGGCAAATTTCAGTGAGCTTTTCATTTAATTCATAAAAAAAACTCTCTATCAATGACTCATGAAGAAGCGCACAGTCTTTTAAAGTGATTATCAATAAAGTTTTAACACAAGCAGAAAGGTTGAAACAAGCTTAAGCTCAGCAAGTTCTTCCACTTCTCTGATAGTTATAGTCGGTGACCTATTACTGCAGAGTAAAATACCACTAAACGAAATTCTGTGCGCCGTTGACCACGAACAAATTTGGCGGGAATTCAAATTTTGAAAAAACTACCAAAAAAGTTGTTAAAAATTTTTTATTTTATTTCCATGAGATTTTATTTTCATTGTATAGATCTTGTTTTGCTGATTTTTTTCATGTATTTTTCATGGAAATACGTTGATTTTTGATAGGTTAAATTTATTTTTAATGATTTTATTAAACTTTGAAAATTATTTTAACCTATCAAAAATCAACGTATTTCCATGAAAAATACATGAAAAAAATCAGCGAAACAAGATCTATACAATGAAAATAAAATCTCATGGAAATAAATTAAAAAAATTTTAACAACTTTTTTGGTAGTTTTTTTTTAATTTGAATTCCCGCCAAATTTGTTCTTGGTCAACGGCGCACAGAATTTTGTTTAGTGGTATTTTACTCTGCAGTAATAGGTCACCGACTATAAACACTTCGGGTTTTGGATACCTTTAAAAGCGCTCTTATTTGCTTCTGATTAGATTTCCTGTCTCACCTAAAAGTAAAAGCTTAATAATCCTTGCATCGTCGGAGCCAGTTTCGAGTACACAGACTAAGACAAGAACATGTAAGTTTTTTAAGTGTTTCACTTCAAAAAGTCCTGGATAGGCACTTAAACTGTAACAAATTTTGGCTTTTGGAACGGCTTGCGTTGACGTTTTTGGCACTTAACACTTCACAATCGTTATCTCCTAGTTCACAGCTAAGAATAAAATGTTCCAATGTTGCCAGATGGTTTTTTCACTAAATTTTATTTTTTGCAAATTGAAATCGTTATCAAAAGTTTAACAATCAGAGATTGTGAAGAATACCGTAATTTACATAAAAATAGCATATAATTTTATATACCGTAACCAATACCGTAATTAATACCGTAACCAATACCGTACATTTGATTACGGTAGATGACTTATGGATTAATGCGTTATCCGCACGCCAATAATTTAGTTAATTAATTTATATATTATTAATAAAGATACATAGACTACATCTTACATTTTACTTTTCCAGAAGGAATTAAAATTGTCGATAAAATAGATAAAAATAGGTATCTAGAAATTTATTTAAAAAAAAATAAGAATACAAAAAATTAAATTTCGGTAGTTTCCATACAACTTCAAAGGCCCTGTGCACGTATAAGCTTTAGGCTTATAATTATAAGCCCAGGGCTTATAATTTACGTGTTAAAGTATATACCTCAGTTTAAATTTATAAGCCCATGGCTTATAATTTATAAGCCTAGGGCTTATAATTTTATATACTTTAACACGTAAATTATAAGCCCTGGACTTATAATTATTAATTATAAGCCCAAAGCTTATACGTGCACAGGGCCGAAGTCTTTATTATAGTCATTTCCTTACTCACTCACTCACTCTCTGACTCGCTCACTCACTTGCACACTAATTCACTCACTCACTCATTCACACTCCTCACTTACTCACTCACTCACTCACTAACTCACTCACTGAATCACTCACTCAGTAACTCACTCACTCACTCACTCATTTGCTGACTCTCTCTGACCTACTCACTTAATCACTCGCTCACTTACTGACTCACTCACTCACTCAGTCACTCGCTCACTCACTGACTCACTCAATGTCTCACTCACCCACAGGCACGAGGCACGTTCTGACTGTGTGTACTATAACGGCCAAGCTTACGTCGGCATTCCGAACAATATAACCGCTCGAGTAACCGATTGTGCCAACTGTGCGTAGACTGACGGTAGATTGAATGACTGCAGATGGTACGTAAAACTGCAGACGGGTACGCACATTGATTGACTGCAGACGGTACATATGACAGTATAAAAATACATGGTACATTGATTGACTGCAGATACTCATTCACTCCTCACTCACTCATTCACTCACTTACTTACAGCCTCACTCTCCCCTCATTCAGTCACTCAGTTACTCACTCACTAATTCACTCACTCACTCCCTTACTCACTCAATAACTCACTCTCTCTTTCACTCACTCACTCACTCACTCATTCACCCATCACTCACTCACTCACTCACTCACTCACTCACTCACTCACTCACTCACTCACTCACTCACTCACTCACTCACTCACTCACTCACTCACTCACTCACTCACTCACTAACTCACTCATTCACTCATTCACTCGTTTATTCCTCACTCACTCACTCACTCATTCACTCACTCACTCACTCATTCACGCAATCAAACATATAATACTATATAATACTATAAAACTGCCATTGGCCCCGATAACGGATCTATCCGAGGTCTACAAAGTTAAGCCGCAAGTTAAAGCCGGTCCTATTGTAAAAGTATAGGGCCAGCTTTAGCCGGCGGCTACAAAATTAAGCTGCGGCTTGAATTTAAAACCCTTAACTACTAAAATTCTGGGGCTTAAAACCTAGAAGCTGCGGCTTCAAAATTAAGCTTGAGTTCATTTAGTGGACAGGTCATCTGTGCGATCTGCAACCAACTTTTTCTTCGACAAAATTAACTCAAGCTCTAAAATTAAGCCGCAGCTTAATCTTAAAGCCGGAGCTTTTAGTTTTAGAGCTGCAGCTTTTTCGAATTTCAGTAGTTAAGGGTTTTAATTTTTTAAAGCCACAGCTTAATTTTGTAGCCGCTGGCTTAATTTTGTAGCCGCCGGCTTAAGCTGGCCATATACTTTCACACTAGGTCTTTAATTTGCGGCTTAAATTTGTAGACCTCGGATATATACGTGAACAAAATCATTTTTATTAAATTTACCGTTTCAAAAATTTTACGGTATTTTTTTTCTTTGTAATTCATTACCCTACAACGTTAGGCGAGTGTATTTTGGATTCAGATTTTGTGGCATTGCAGAATTAAAATTGTTGGTTCATCGACAATTTTAATTGCAACGGTAAGAGGAATTCTGTCTATGTTAATAAACGGTATACTTTAACCCTTTATGCCGAAGTCACCACTGTACCGAGCGAGACCGTCGTTCTGAATACTTCTGTGCTGTTCACTCTCTTTGCATTTCATTGGTGCGACTTCGGAGGGATCCTCAAACGAATCAGCCATGATTAACAGCCTCTTTGTAATCAATCAACCTGGGTTAGTTTAGTGATTGTGCACTGTCCCGGTAACAAATATGTCTATAAAATAATTTCATTAACAAAACAGCACTACTCACGGCCTCACTCACTCACTCACTCACTCACTCACTCACTCACTCACTCACTCACTCTCACTCACTCACTCACTCACTCACTCACTCACTCTAGTTGCCTCGCACTCATTATTAGGATTCATTACCGCGTCGCGGCATTGCAGATTAGGATTTTTATGCACATAAAACCGTTATTTTATTTCCAGAGATATAATCCTCGAAAAGCACTGGAAGCAGATCATTCATCGATCGCTAATGGACTACTTTTTCGATGAACAGAAACGGGTTAGTATAATTTTCTTAACTGATTGTATTGTCACTTTCAGTATATTTGAGAAATCATCTGTTTATCACGTGCTTGTTATATTTGCGTCATTGTTCTAGATTTTTAGGCAGCAACTCCTGACGATGTGTCACCCGTCATATCAACCCCTCATCATTATCTGATCAGCATTTACTATAAAGGGCTGTATTTGGTGGCCGTTTGCGTTAATGAATGCTAGTCTTTACTATGTAGTTTATTGTTGTGTTTTATTCTACAATTTTTCAGATTTGTTTTGGTCTTTTTGTATAATAAACAAAAGTTGTGAGATTAGATATTTACATGGCATACTCTCTCAGAAGGGTAGGTAAAATGGTTTTGGTTGTTTCAGGTCCTCCGTTGATCGTTATCGAGTTTCTGCATCGCATTGTAGAAACTTTCAGGCATTACTTTGGCGAATGCTCCGATACAGCGATAAAGGATAATTATGTTCTAATTTTCGAGGTTTGATTGATACTTGCGTTCATTGCTGTTTCGTCAATCAAGATTCAATATAGGCTTGGTTGTAGTGTCTTATCTGTAAGCATGTTTTGTCAAGGGGATTCGGTTTAAAATAAAATTAACTATTGATATATTTGCAGCTGTTGGATGAAATGCTAGACAACGGATACCCCCTCGCCACCGAGCTCAATATACTTGAGGAACTCATCAAACCACCTGGTTTCTTCCGTAATTTGTCAAATCAAGTCACCGGCAAAACCAAGTTAGTGTTGCATATGTTATTTTCTGCGATACAGGTGATTTCTTGTGATCATATTTCATTTTATTGGTGTTGGTTTGTCTTGTAGAACGCGTTAGCTCACGTAGTTCCTAGCAAAAAAATCATAAATGCTAAACTTTTTTATTTTATAATTTTTTAATGTTCACGGTGTAATAGCCAACAATAAACATTTAAAAAATTACAGTGTATCTGAAACACTGCCAACGGGTCAGCTATCCAACATTCCATGGAGACGTGCTGGTGTCAAATACACCAATAATGAGGCGTACTTTGATGTTATAGAAGAGGTTTGACCATTAATTTACAGTAATAACATTAAAAGTAACAATTGAGGTTTTGAAACATCGATATGCGTCAACTCTATTAACATTCAATAATGTTGTTAACATAATAATATTTAGATCGACGCCATCATCGACAAGAATGGATCGACGGTGACCGCTGAAATACAAGGATACGTTAGTTTGGATGATGTTTGAAGAAACTGAACAGTCTTTTTGCTGCAATGAGCAACGTTTTTTGTAGCCTACCTTTTTGTAGATAGACTGCTGCGTCAAGCTGACTGGTATGCCCGATCTGAGTCTGACCTTTATGAACCCTCGATTGCTCGATGACGTCAGCTTTCATCCGTGCGTTCGGTTCAAGCGGTGGGAGGTTGGTATCACATTTGGCAATGTTTTACGTTGGGCTTGATGCCCGTTCAAGTGATTTTTTAGGATAACCAAACACCCCAACTTTTCAATCAAGAAAATACCAGAAACTTTTGATTCATGTGCGCTTTGTGCAAAAGTGTGCTAGGCGGTACAGCCAGATCCGTCATTTTCTCTGTTATGATTTGTTTAGTCACGATTGATTTCAGAACGAAAAAGTGTTGTCGTTCGTACCGCCGGATGGCACGTTTCGACTCATGTCTTATCACATCGCATCTCAGAGGTTTGTTTGTTTATGATAATTGTTTACTGATTTTTGACATATCTTCTATCTTCTATAAACATAGAAGAAGTAGGTTCAGGTTGAAAAAGCTTTATAGTCACATCACATCATCGCCGGATGTATTGTTAATTAGCATGATCATTTTTCAGTGCCGTAGCCATTCCTCTGTTTGTGCGTCACTCAATTGTGCTCAAGTCAACTGGTGGTAAACTTGATATCACGGTCGGACCAAAGCAGAGCATGGGCAAAACGGTTAACTTGACTATTTATAACCCGAATACTTTATTATTCATAATTCGTCGCCAAGTCATATTGGATGAAACCTTTTCATTTTTGCTAGTTTGCTATGTTCAATTCAAAATACTCATATACAAAGTTTTGTTTAATCTATTGGTTCATCATAATACTAAAGTAAGTTTATTCAGTAAATTATACGAAATAAGTAGAGCACACTATGTGACTAACAGTTTCGCCGTAGCGTAGTATCATATCAATGTTTTAATTGCAGCTGGAAGAAGTGTACATCGACATCCAGATGCCTAAAGGCGTACAGAACTGTGCCCTGGTCGTGTCACAAGGCAAATACGCGTTCGATCCCAGCAGCAAACAGTTGACCTGGTACATCGGAAAGGTCGAGACTTCGAAGCCACCCAATATTCGGGGAACGGTTTGTTACCTTAAAGTAAAGCAATAGTGGTGTTTAACTTTACTTGCCCACCCGGTTATACTTGGCCAGTTATATAGCCACTGAAGTCAAAATTTCTCAAGTAGAGATTTCTAGAAAAACAATTGCTCATGCCCAATTGAATATTTGATGAAACGTAATCCCGCGTTATTTATTTTATTCTGCATCAGTTTTTACATGCATTTTGATTTCGTGATTTCTGGAAAGTGGAAATCGGTTGCTTTCCGGAATTTCAACCAATAGCATCGAAGTGTTTACGGGCATGATAAGCATAATATTTGTGTTGCAGATCAACGTGGTCGGTGTGACGGATGATTCGGCAGATGTCAATCCCACAATCAACGTCGGTTTTCGCATCAACCAGTTGACTGTATCCGGTCTGAAGGTGAATCGACTCGACATGTACGGTGAGAAGTACAAGCCGTTCAAGGGTGTCAAGTACATCACCAAAGCTGGTCGCTTTCAGGTGCGCACTTGAGTTGTTGGAGAAAAATTTCATGGTGAAATTTCATTATATGTTGTGATGTTTATGTCTAGGTTGTTATAAAATACATTGTCATTCAGCTAACTTTCTGAGAACACATGTTATCACTGAAATATTGGTTTTATGTTGTACTATCCTGCCTGGTCAATCAATCTTTGTTGCATGTTGTGTTGTAACAGATGATATTTTGTGATCAGGAGGGTATCTACTGTAACAACCTCCATACTCTTCTTGTCAGACGTTCACTTTGCCACGCCGCTGAAATCTCTTGGTGACTACCGTGATTCCATGATTTTGTTTTCTGTACATTTACATATTTATTGAACATTATATACACTATACACACATTGAATAAATTAACTATCTGGATTGTTTTCGGGAAAGTTTGCAACAGAATGAAATTAAAATAGCAGCATACGAAAACTGATTCAGTGTAATGGTTCTCACTTTACCTACTCCGCTCCCAGTATTAGCCTGACCTGTAATAATGAGTGACAAATTTGATGACTCCGATGCCATAGTTGAATTGGTTAATGGATTGGATATGTTACATAAAATTAATGAGGTGTGGGGTGGTCGTCTTGGAATCATGTTCAATACCTACATGTGAGAAACTAACGCCGATCATATAACCTTGTGTAACAACAAAATAACATACTACAAGCTAGATGTAATAAGTATGTATGTTGATGTGGGCATGGTTTGATGGCATCAAGTCTTGGCCCACAATCATATGATACGCTTGAGCAAAGAGCAATGCGTCGCTCGGTTGCACATTCTCTGGCGAACTCATGGTCTGGTCACTTACGTTAGTCAGGCACGTTGGTGGCATGCCTTTGACCGCTCGTCATTAGTTATGATCCCTTATTTATTTGCTCATTTATCTGATCGCGATGGAGCTGCAGTCGCACATCGTCATACATTTGTAATGTTACTCTGATTGATTATAAACATAGAGGCTCCATCTCTCCCCTTTATTTGACTAATGATGTATGTAGCAGTCGTTCCCAACGAGGAAGTTAAACAAACATCATAAGTCAGCTTGATGAGAATAGATCAGTTGATTGCAGTTGTTCCCCTGTGCCACTAACAAACCGTTGTTACCCTTTTCAGCCGACCAGTGAACTTAATTTCCAAAATTCGACTTTCTATTTGTTTGTTACGATTACCAATAGTTGCAATGATCATCGGTTTTTTTGTATTGTCCTGGGTCACCTTTAAAAAGCGTCTGATGCTTTTAGTTGTTTTCTGGGTTGTTCACTGGGGCTCGGCCATGTTTGACTCAAGTTTTGCTAAAAATTTGGACAGGGTTGAGGTTGACCAAAATCAATTTCTTTTATGGGCGGCCAAAATGTTAGTACACTGTTGCTCATGAGCTATGTAGTGTTAAAATACCATCATCTTATGGCTGCTCTACTAACCTGTGCGGCTATAATTATCACTTATTAACTGCTGGAAAATCAGTGAACATTGTGCTATTCTCTTTCAAAGGCTTATAATGTTTTTAATAAATCTGCAGCAGTATGCACATTTAAGGCTTACTTATTATTTTCACACCTTGCATTGGACTTCGGCTAAAGTGTTTCACCAACCCAGACATCTCAAGAGACGAAACACCATTCCTCTTTTACACACATTTTATTATTCATTTATGCAGACTTTTTCTACAGCAACATGTTATTTTTTAGTTTAATTTAAAAGTTTTTTTGGTTTGTAGTCAGATTGCCGATGACCTCCCGATTGGTTCCTCGATGGTGTCGCTCAAAAACCCGAGTCAAGTGTGAGCCGGAAGTACGCAATTTGTTGTTTGTCAACATTTTTGGAAGTGATCGCAGACCAAATAAATACGCCATTCATTAACAACCACTAATTCACACAAGCAACCCACTAAACCAGATTCGTACATATTCACTCGTTTGAAGGTTGAGTTCAATGAAAGGCAAGTACATACACTACGCATACATACGTCTATATCAAAGTTTTACTAATTGTGATAAACTGTTGGAATACGATTCTCATATATTCCTGATGATCAGCTCATTATGGCACCACTTATTATGTGTTGATGAGAATGATGTCATGAAGACCCATGTTTGAGATTGATACTTATTATGCATTCAGGCTATGTACAGACGTTCATTACTTTTAGGTGTTCTTATGTGAGGATTCATATTGGTATAAGCAAGCTGAATTCTTTAAGGAAAAAGTACATGGAACAGATGAAATTTACAGATCGTTATAAAATATTTTCGTGATTCATACAAAAATTGGGAACGCTGAGACCATTCGCAATAACTGTACATGATCAAGTAGCTTCCACAGGGTCCATTCTGGAGTCGTAACTTCTGTATGTACATGTAGATAAAAATACATGTAATACTGGGCATGTCTGCTCCGCAGTCCGCAGTTCACAAATTTTTTCATTCGGCTGATTGAAATTCAATGGAGATGATTTGTGAGTCCACCCAAAAACGAAGTAGCATTTGCTGTATGACGCATAAACGTTTCCCGTTTATTTATCTGGTATTTTCATCGTTTGTTAGCATGTCTTTGGATGGTTCACTTTGCCGATGTGTTTCGAATGATTTCCAGTCGAATGGCTGGGAATGTGACAAGCTAAAGCAACGCTTTTCTATTTTAGAACTATCTAGAATTGATAATGAAATACTTCATCTTCTCCGCTACTCTGAATCCACTATTGTTTATTAGCTGTTCGGGCGTGGTAACAAGACCAGAGGATTTTAATCTAATTTAAAAAAACTGCTCGCCGTTAGTGTTATAAAATTAAAAAAAAAAATTTGGATGTCACCGACAATAAACTATTCCGTTCCTTCATGTCACAGGGAAGTACCACGGAATACCCACTTGTTTCGGAAGGAAACTTGCATGGGTGTTATCTTAGATGTTCACGATCAATCCTCGTCATCAACATGGACGTTGGAAAGTAAACTTAACCCATCAATAACTGCCAACAAAGTTTGCCAGGTTTTTTCGGATGTCCTAAAATAAAACGGGACATGTTGATGGGTGAGTGGGTGTCCATTGTTAACTGCTATAAAAACAAAGTTCATAAATCTGTGTCTGATCTGCCCAACAAATGCCATCCGATGGTCACCCAATGGTGTATAATATATGCATTATTGACTTCACCTCACCTTGCAATCCCATTCAGAACTGGTGGCATTTGCCAGCAATCGGCCACAAACAAGTGTTTTACAACTGTAAGGATGCTTTGTTATGTAGTTGTAGGCGATTTCATTGACATGAATGTCTTGTTCCCGCTTTATTTACTTGTGTTATTTCATGTACATTATGCTTCATAAATTCTTTTTCAGAGTTCATAACTGGTCATCTGCATGTGCAAATGTACTGTACACTGTACAGTATGTAGCTTGTTGATTCTATTATGGTTCATCAGATCATACCACATTACGGTCTCTGGTGACCACGCGTTTCTATTTATTCATACTTTGCCTTGGACCATCACGGTTTCACTCTTGAAGCTGGAACACCAATTAAGTGTCGTTTTGACAGATGACTTTTACTATAACCTGGTTTCGTTATTACGAACTACTGCATCTCTAGGCAAATCCGAGTCGTCTGCGTTGAATTACTAGACTTTATTTATCAGTGTATGTTTATCAACCATGGGACGTCCAAAAGACTATTTACAATGAGGTTCGTGTAATTTGGATATTTTCGTCTCTCAATTACAACAAGTTAGCATACATTACATACAGTATGTACTTATACTATTCACATTTACAAACCATAAGTTTCTTTCGTCGTTTTTCTGCTTCTTAAATAAATTTTCTAATAATCTGAGTATGCTATTCATTGTACCGTTATTATTTACATGTGTTTTGACTGATCTTGTTGTTGTGGTTGTGGTTGTTGTTGTTGTTGTTGTTGTTGTTGTTGTTGTTGTTGTTGTTGTTGTTGTTGTTGTTGTTGTTGTTGTTGTTGTTGTTGTTGTTGTTGTTGTTGTTGTTGTTGTTGTTGTTGTTGTTGTTGTTGTTGTTGTTGTTGTTGTTGTTGTTGTTGTTGTTGTTGTTGTTGTTGTTGTTGTTGTTGTTGTTGTTGTTGTTGTTGTTGTTGTTGTTGTTGTTGTTGTTGTTGTTGTTGTTGTTGTTGTTGTTGTTGTTGTTGTTGTTGTTGTTGTTGTTGTTGTTGTTGTTGTTGTGGTTGTTGTTGTTGTTGTTGTTGTTGTTGTTGTTGTTGTGGTTGTTGTTGTTGTTGTTGTTGTTGTTGTTGTTGTTGTTGTTGTTGTTGTTGTTGTTGTTGTTGTTGTTGTTGTTGTTGTTGTTGTTGTTGTTGTTGTTGTTGTTGTTGTGTTGACCGTGGTTTCAAGTTTTCTTGTCCTTCTAAATCAGCTATCACTTCCATGTAGTTCTATTTACATATGTCTAACCAATGTTAACGCCTGTTTTTTTCGTTGTTTACTCTGTGGTAATTAAACCAAGGTTCACGCTGTTGTGCGATATAAAAACTACAGACTTTCAGCACAACATAATATATTATAATATAGTATACAATACAAATATGTACATATTACATAAGTATCATAACGTAAGATTGCAGTGCGACACAGCTGTGGCAGTGATTCGTAGGACCATGCATAACGGCGGTCATGTATCTGACAAACACGCCCAATCACACTTCAATCTATACCCACTCGCTAATTTACATAGCTCTGACTCTATAGGTATTCCGATTGGATGTGCTTTATTTATCTATCCATGTTCTGGTACACAGTTACTTCCGATCATGAGCTTTATGACGAGCAGAAGCTGAGGTATTTCCTACACCCAGTCAACAGCTTATATTTTTCACATGAACATAAATGTTGATTGTTTATCGATCAGCGTTCTTGTTGTAAGTTATATTATATATTTCTATGTGCATATGTTCGCTAGAAGAACACTAAGTTTTTTAGGGTTGCAACTGGGAGTGGATCGAGTGGATCGATGATGATACATATACTTATGTAGGTCAAGTGCGCCCAGTCAGTCAGTCAGCCATTGACATAATACATTCATGTGGTTGAACCCGTTATTAATCAAGTTAGCCTCAATACTTTGTTGGTTTAACCGAACAACTGGTCCAGATCGCAATCCATTGTTGGTGCGCTTTTTTGATTGAAATACGGGCAAAACAACAGCTGACTGTGCATGTAGTAATAAATATAATAATTGCAATGGATGCGACAATGGATTAGCGTTCGACTGGCTATCGAACCCTATATGGGTCTATAGGTCAGATTCAACAAATTCTATCTACATAACTGCGGTACTTCACGGTACCCAAAACACCTCGAATCATCGATCAACGTTTCATTCAAGGGAAACCCGTTTGTCGTTTGTGGCAATATTTCACCAACGTCTATTCAAAACATGTTTCCGAAACAACGAAGAAACTAAAAATAAGTGTCTGGTTCCAATGTCTGAATGACCGAACTACCAACGTCAAATTCCAATCTTGACCGTAAATTTGATGCCAAACTCTTATCGGAGGTACTGTTATAAATCAGGACTGGGTATTAGCAAACGAGACAATCATAACGTTTGGGGATATGGCCATCTCCTTCAAAATCATAGCTGGTACGACCTCGACCATCAAATGTGTAGTCGTAATGTACATACATTAGTATGAATGTATAAATTGTATAAAATGTACAAAAAAATTGTATATTCCCGTTAATGAAGTATACATTTCGAGACAGTCTTGGTAGTTTTGTAAAATAAAAGGTTTAGTTCTTTTTTTGCATCAGCGTGTTACAAATCACCGTAGAAAGGTCGTGAATTAATTTGGCTATCATAATCATTATGAATAAAAAAATCACGCTTGTTACCTAGTATCTTTTATTCTGTATGTCTTCTGTATGACTTTCACTGTCTATCTGCATCACAACATTTCCGTATTGAAAACCAAAACGTGCAATTATGGAACACCCTTTATTAGCACATTTTGGAACTCGGTTATCACAATGAACTTGTTATAAATGTAGGCTAATGAAAATAAAAATTATTGAATATTATTTAAGATTTATGCGTTAAAATTGTTCTCAGTAACAATCACCATACATGTCTTAATAAATAATATCAGGAACACGGATCATCAATTCGTCACTCTGCACCCAAATCTGGCCGAATACGGACACCAACAACCAACATGTATATTTTATGAATTTATCTTTTGCCCTGAACATGGACCAAATAAATTAGAACCCGCATAATCCTCTTATTTCAGCGTCAACAAGATTATGTGCACCGTGCAGATTATGTGCACCGTGCTCATGATAATAAAGCGTAATAAAATAATAACATGCTGCTAATAACATGTTGTAACCGTAACCCTGGTGTATCTGCATAATAACCTGCTACAGTAATAGGCAATGGCGGCACATCACCTTGGCGAGTACGTTCATTTCCCCGAGCAACAGGAAACTTATTTTCGGCTGTTCCATGAGGAGGAATTGCATCCACTTTGTGCCAACTACTGTGTATCGGGCGCTCAGCCCACGGGCGCCTACGCCGTCTATAACCTTGCCGTCGTCGCCCTACTTATGCCTTTGGTCGGTTTGGTCGGACTGATCGGCAATGTACTCAGGTTAACCATAATATTTTACAATTATCATGATTTGCTTTAATTCGGCCTTCAATACCTTCATGTTATATGTAGACCTGTTAGAAGAACATATATCCAAAATGTTTATTTCGTATGTAGTTTGTAAGGTTACGGAGTCTGTAAGTCTATGAATATGAGTGTACATGTGGATTTTTATTATCAAGCTAATTGAGAAGAAAACTAGTTAATGTGTTTTACGTACTTCAGTCTGTTCGTATTCACCCGGCGTCACATGCGCACGACCACCAACCTGTGTCTGGCCGCACTTGCGGTCAGCGATTTCATGATCATTGTTACCGGCCTGTTCCTATTTACAGTTGACGGTATTAAAAGGTTGACGTTTATGCTTTTTATTTATGTAAAACAAACTTTCTTATGTACATAATTTTTTACACAAACTTACGTAAAAAATCACGACATCACTTCTTACACTCATAATCTATAATCATACAGGTTACCGAAACAACTTATATTTTTCAAGTATTATATGAACATGTAGCCTTTGTTGAACTGAGAATAAACTTGTGTTCAGGTACGCCTATAATCTGGAAATGTTCCATGGTCTGGGTTTACCCTTTTTCTATCCGATTGGACTGACCGCCCAGTCAGCCAGTGTTTTCTTCACTGTACTTGCTGGAGGTTACTACTAATTGAAACTTACATAATTAATCATTTGTTAATTCCCACTCACTCACTCACTCACTCACTCACTCACTCACTCACTCACTCACTCACTCACTCACTCACTCACTCACTCACTCACTCACTCACTCACTCACTCACTCACTCACTCACTCACTCACTCACTCACTCACTCACTCACTCACTCACTCACTCACTCACTCACTCACTCACTCACTCACTCACTCACTCACTCACTCACTCACTCACTCACTCACTCACTCACTCACTCACTCACTCACTCACTCACTCACTCACTCACTCACTCACTCACTCACTCACTCACTCACTCACTCACTCACTCACTCACTCACTCACTCACTCACTCACTCACTCACTCACTCACTCACTCACTCACTCACTCACTCACTCACTCACTCACTCACTCACTCACTCACTCACTCACTCACTCACTCACTCACTCACTCACTCACTCACTCACTCACTCACTCACTCACTCACTCACTCTAGTTATGCCTCGCACTAACCCACTCACTCACTCACTCACACACTCACTCACTCACTCTCTCACTCACTTACTCACTCACTCACTCACTCACTCACTCACTCAATCACTCACTTACTCATTCACTCACACACTCACTCACTCAATCACTGATTGATGTTCATTATTTCAGTTGACTGTTTCCTGTTAACGATATGTCCCGGTGTTCACAAGTGTGCCTGTTCCATGTCGTGTATCGCCATATCCGTGGCATTCATTGTGCTCTTTGCCATCCTCTACAACATTGTGCATCTTTTTGAGCTTGAAATCGTGGTTGGTTATCACCGATTGTGTAATAATGGAATGCTGATGATACTGAGAAACCAGAGAAACTGCTTATAATCAGATTTGAACAATTGACACAATTTTTATTGTAAAATTATCCTACTTCTAATTGTCTTTGAGGTCTGCTGGTCGGAGCGCTACTTGACGAAATCACTGACGGCGTGTCCCACTGAATTCCGAATGAACCAGACGTACATCCTTGTGTACTACAACTACCTGTACACCGTTGTCATGGCTGGTGGGCCACTCATACTGCTCATTGTGCTTAACACCATCATTGTAGGCTTCACTTTGCTCAAGAAACGGAAAAACAAGGTTTGCATTTTTGCTAACGGGCTTTCGTTTTGTTGAGAATTATGACTGGTACTTGATGACTTGTACTTGATGATTTCTAGTTGATGATTTGTACTTCATGACTTGTACTTGATTATCTTTACTTGATGAATTGTACCCGATAAGTTGTACTTGATGAATTGTACTTGATGAACTTTACTTGATGACATGTATTTGATGACTTGTACTTGATGACTTGTACTTGATAACTTGTACTTGATAACTTGTACTTGATGACTTGTACTTGATGACTTGTACTTGATAACTTGTACTTGTTGCAGAAACGGAGTAGCACGTCGAATCCAGGCTCAATGGTGGCAGGTGGTGATGATGATCCGATCACATTGGTGCTGGTTGTGTGTCTGTTCATTATATGCAACTCACTCGCTCTCATCATCAACTTCTGCGAGACCATGTTCGGTGAGCAGATGTCATCTTTCGGCAATTACATCGTCGATATATCCAATCTACTCGTCATTTGCAACAGCAGTGCCAACTTTCTCATTTACTACAAGTTGGTAGCCATAACACAGTTATCGTCTGTAATGCCTGGTGAGAATTCTGCCATTGTCCGTCAGTTTATTCAACTCTCAGGCCACTACGAAAACACCATGATGATACGGTATCAGTGTGCCTTGATAGCTTCAGTAAATGAAGTTGTCGATTTTTGGGTCCTCACCGTAAAACAAGAATATCTATTTTAAGTACATAGATGTACAGGGTGTCCCAGCGAGGTGTGATGATTGCATTTTTTCAATAACTTTCACAGTGTTCCAGATAATGACCTAAAATTTCATAGGTTAATAAAACAGTTTTACGCTGTTACGCTGAATTTAAAAAAATTTGATTTGGTTCAGTATTGCGTGTTTTACGGCCGATCCAGCAACATGCCTGTTTATGTTCTTAACGCGACCGCATTTTTTGAGTTTTTTACCGAAAATAAAAAGTGATACAAAAGAACGAATTTTTGTTTAAATTTGTGTTAAATAGCAGGAAGAGGTATATTTCAAAAGTCAAAGTACATTGTTCATTATATTAATTGCTTTTTCAAACTTTTTTTATCCGCAACTTTTCGCCAACATTTTCCAGAAATTGCGATTTGTTTTCAATATCCAATAAAAGGTTGAATAGTATATCAAATCGAAAACTGTTTCCAGTACTTCAGATTTATGGTATTAGCTATCAGTGTTGCATGTTTCAAGCCATATAGTCAAACTAACAGAAAGTTATTCAATGTTTCATGCGACATACTTGGCTATAAAGTGTAATTTTAAAGCGTGTTGCTGGATCGGCCGTAAAACACGCAATACTGAACCAAATCAAATTTTTTTAAATTCAGCGTAATAGCGGAAAACTGTTTTATTAACCTATGAAATTTTAGGTCATTATCTGGAACACTGTGAAAGTTATAAAAAAAATGCAATCATCACACCTCGCTGGGACACCCTGTACTTCTATCAGGTACACATTTTGTTTCAGGTACGACGCATCATTTCGTCGCAGTCTGCAGAACTACTACCGTAAGGCCAGCCGTTGCGCGGTGCCGTTGACCTCGGTGCATTCCGTCGGAGTAGCCGGTAATGAGTTCACCCTTGCAGCGCCTTATCCGCCTGGTGTGCCGCTTTACAACATTAACAACAATCCTAACAACAACAACAACAACAACAACAACAACAACAACACACTTACTTTTAATTATACGGACAAGAACTGCACGAGCATTTCAATGACAGATCCGAACAACACCAACCTTCAAACAAAATCTGACGCTGTCCACAACAACTTTTCCATTAACATCAGCAAGCCGAACAACAACAAACTCAACAATATAAACCATGTGGATTCAGAACAACCTCAAACTGTGCGAGATAACGATCGAGCTCGTGTTTCGGTGACGGACAGTGAGACTGAATTCATGCTGTGACCAAACGTTTTGTCTCTTTGTACAGTTAATCATGTTAATGTTTACTTGTTGATCATTACATATTTGTTTGACATTCAACAGAACAGCTATATTCAACTTGATGCCTCATTTACATGCCGATGACCATAAAGTGTCCTCTGATTGCACATCCACTCACCATGTATTATATTTTATGTATGTAAGTTGAGGGACCTTTCATACTAACTGTTCTGTCAAACGGATACCGAGCTTTGTTATAAATATATCCGAAGATGAGATCTACTGGAACAGTTGATTTCGGTATTGAACTGTAAAATAGTTAGAACAAATGATTTCCGCATCAAAGATGGAATATACATTTTTTTATAAAGTTTAATTACTATTTTCGGTTCTTTTGTGGATTGGTCAGTTATGATCGATGAAAGAATATAACAAGCAAAATAAAACAATGTCAAACTCCCGTTCACATTTTTACTTTAAAAAATGTACAATCTGTTACTCTTTCACATGCATATATGTAAATTACATAAATACACTTTCAAAGAGATGCATTTTATGGTACCTGAAGGCACGATCAGCAACGAGTGTCGTTCAATCATTTTGGTGAAATGGTAAAAACATGTTTCAATAGTAAACATTAACATAACAAAAGGGAGAGGGAACTGGCTATTGATTTATGAAAAACGGGAAATTTTTAAGCCTACGCTTGCTTTTTTCAGCACAAAAATAAGGTCAAACCAAAGAAAAGTTCCCAGAATGTTTACAAGACTTATTTTATTGGCCGTCAGTTTTGAAGTAAGAGTTGAGTGTGCTTGACAGATAGGAAGTACTTTCAATGTGATTCTCTGTAATTTCCTTCCAAAGTGTGTCTTCGAGTTATCTGTTAACTACATAGATGACTATCCGTTGCCAAGACAACTTTATGAATCAATTTCTTTTATACCCGTTCACATTGGGAAACGTGCTGTTTTTCTCTTTCCAGTGAACAATGAATGATAAAAAACATTTGGCTTTATCCTCTGCCTGAAATGTAGCATCAGCAAACAATAACTTCTCTATAATACAGTATTGTAAACCTTTGTTCTCGTCTTTCCTTCTTCATTATAGTAGAGTCAACGAAATCCACCTGCCGCTCACAATATGAAAAACACCAAGCAAAGCGTTTCAAGATTCTTTATTTGTGTATCGGTTATTTATAGGAGCTTGCAACTTTAGGTGTGTATCGTAATAATCATGTTTGGAATGCGTGTGCAAAACCTTCATTGGACATGCGATTTTTCATGACGGCACGCTACAATGTTTTTTTCCACTGTTTGATAATCTGATAAAATTACGTGACAATGACAGTTTATCAATACTTGTTTGAACTGCGGTTTATTCTCAATAACGCAAACAGTCGTAATTGAATCGTAAAAGTTGTTTAGTTCAACAGTCTACGACTCCACAAAGTTATCATGTCAATAGACAATAATCAGATTGAATGTATCACTTTCAGTCGTTGGAGCGTGTAATCAAATATGCCATGTTATTCACTCTCGACTGTGGCGTAACCCGTTCAAACTCCGATTCCAGTAGACATACAGGGTGGTTCAGGTAAAATGTAATCACTTTAGTCATGATTATGTTGTGACACAGAGTACCGATTCCATTCCGATTTTTTTAGGAATTAACCCCTTTATATTAACTTAGCAAACCATATTGTATCAGAGAGATCTGTCACAGTGGCCGTCTCTTTGCATCGAAAATTGCGCGTGGAGGGGAAACCGGGGTGTATGCGCGTGCTGACACACAAAGCATGTTATAAAAATGGGAAAACCCAATAAAACAAAATAACATTAAAATTATATTTATAATAATCTATACTGACTTAACTTAGATTACATTAGTAGTAATACTAGAAAACTAAAAAAACTAATAAGCAGGCGTTTCGACCTCCATCCGACGCCAAAAACCTACGGAGTTGGTGTCATCAAGGATGGTCTCCGTACTAACTAAGAAATTTGTTTAACTTTTTATCTACATTAAGTGTTCATAGGTATTTACCTTGGTTGAGTGAGGTACATATGATTGTCTGAAACCACCTGTTGTATGAATCCTGTATTGGACCGATGCTTTCTCACACAAAAACACTGTACTGTCAATTCAAGATGTGCAGAAGTGCCCTTTTATTGTCAAAAGGCTTATTATTTAGCACGTTTACTGTTCGTGTTTCATTATGCAATGCGTACCTTGTAAAACTTTCGGACATTGTTGAAGGAGAAAAACTTCATTGGAGAAATTTTCTGCGCAAATCCCTTCGAGGCAATAGGCACATTTTACGTTTTACTAGGGTAAACCCGTTGCTACGCAACTGAGTGTTAAGTTTACAAAGAATATTATCAATGTAAACCCGTCAACATACAAAATTAGCTTTGTTATATGTACCACGAACCCGTTGCTACGCAACCCAAGTTATCATTGATTCACAGTTCTAAGTTAGAACTTCTAACATTATTTCTAGAAGATCAATTAATAGCCTCACGTTAAAAACCCGTTACCCGCAACCCAAGTTATCATTGATTCATGCATATATGTAGTTCTAAGTTAAAACTAACAATATTTCCAGAAAAAAACAACACATAGCCGTTGAAAACTCGCTACCCGATCCGAGATTTCAATACATTACACTTACCCGACCCATTAAGTTCGGAGTTTATTGTTTAGGGTAAACCCGTTGCAGGGCAACGGAGGATCAAGTTTAGTAATGACCATTTGTACATAGGAAATCATAAAAACATTTAACTCAGTTTAATCCATCCGAACCCGACCTGTTGACTGTTGAAAATTGTTCCGAGATAAATTTATTTTAACATAGTTACAGTGAGAAAAACCCGTTGAAAAAAAAATTTGTCACCCGTGAAAATCCCAACTCATCTTACTTTTCTTGATAAAGTATACCCAGTATGACCAGTTGAAAACTCATAAGGTAATGTTATACATACATAGGAGTATCCGACCCGATATGTTATTATAAACGTTGAACTCACCCGACCCGTTAAATCCTGATTTAATTTTCTGAAAAATAATTATGGTAAAGTTAGTTTAGGTTTAGCATTACACTAAAAAGAACCCGTGGAAAAACGATTGATTGACTCACTAATTTTTTTCTATTAGGTATTGTAATTTTTTACCCGTCCCGTTGGAAACCTACAGGACCCATTCCCGTTGGAAACCTACAGGATATTTTCAACTCTTGACCCGACCCCGAGAAGCACATGAAATCGTGATGATCGCTGAAACTACTTGTACTGTTTTTTTGTTTGATCAAAGATATCTCGGTTGAGGTTGATCACGTCTAGTAGTTGACTGATTTTTTCTGCAATGGAAGGTGTTGATGATTCCCGATGTGGATGAAAAGAATCACTTGCATGCGTGACCTTAATTAGCGGTAATTTTAGTTAAGACCTTTGATATTTTCAGTGAATAGAGGGAATCTTCTTTGAGGGTGTTGATGACAATATCTCCTCAACTTTTATGAGAGAAGGTGATGATGATTATGATTCTGCATGAAAATGACATAAAGAGTTTTTCAGCGTTTCACTTTTGATATTTATATCGATTCATCGGGCGGACATACCTACCCACCGACAAGTTTGTTTTAATATATAAGACTAGGGTAAACCCGTTGCAGGGCAACGGACGGTCAAGTTGAATAATGACCGTTTCCTGCACTAAACCCGATGAAATATATTTTTGTATACCATTAGGTTTGTTGGTCGGTTGCGTTAACCCGACCCGTTGATTGTTCAAACTTTAGTCTAGAGTTTAATATATTGACAGAATTACTGTTAAAAACCCGTCAAAAAGTTAGAGCAACCCGTAAAGTTTTCAACTTAATACAGCTTCTTTTATACGTAAAACATATTGTTTCCATATGTCGGGTTGCCAACTCCTAATATATATTTCACTGATTACACGATATGGGGTAATCCAAAACTCACAATATCCAAACTTACCCGACTTTTTTTAAATCTAACTTTATACTCACTCAGTATAATTATAGGGTAACAGTAGTTAAAAACCCGTGGAAAATAGTCGAAAGTACAACCCGTGGAGTTTATTAATTTGTTTTTGATCCATGAAATATCATATGTAAGCCGCGCCTCGTAAAAACTGGTATTTTATTGTTTCATGAAACGACCCGATAATTTGTAGTGAACATTAGATGGAAAAAACTTTACCCGACCACCTGAACACAAAATTTTAGGCTTTTGAATTTAACAAAAATATGTTATTTGAAAAAGACTGATTACGTTTAACAGTTTAGCGAGAAAAAAAATCATGATGAAAGGAAAGGTGTTGATGATTCCGTGCCGTTAATCATGGAAAAAAAGCTTCTTATTCCCACATTGAAATAGAAACATTGAAACCCGTGGCACAACAATTATGGTAATTTCAGTTAAGGTCAATGATATTTCCAGTTCATTGAATTTAGGGAATCTCCTTTGGGGGTGTTGATGACAATATCAGCTCAACTTTTAAGAGAGAAGGTGATGATGATTATAAATTTTTTGATTCTGCATGAAAATGACATAAAGAGTTTTTCTGCGTTTCACTTCTGATATTTATATTGAATCGCTTGCGGACATACAAATGGACATTGAGTTTTAATATATAAGATAAGATACCTGAACGTACCACTTCATAATCGATTGTGAGTAATAATCGGCACCCGAACAATAGGATCCGGAAACCTTTCGCTAGGGGAATTCTGTTGGTAGTGTAGAGGTACTCAGTGATCTATCTAAACGAAACCCCGTCCCAAAGTTTATTGAGTAAATGTGCTATATGCATCTGTTTACTCCAAGTCTAAGAATAAGCATTGATACCTCAAAGTACCATAAACGTCGGGAGTTTCAGTGCGACATGTATATTTTAAGATTTAGTATTGTTGACCGAATGACGTTAATGGCGCGACAGGCAAGTGTGTGTGTTCGAGCACTGAGCCGGTGGCAATGTTTTGTGAGGACTGTTAGTGTGCCTGAGTGACTGCGGTGTTTCCTCCTAGTCATGATGGTTGCATGGTAACCACACTCTTATACACCTATCCAACGCTCGTATGTACGTCCATATGTTGCTCACTGCTTTCTGACTCGCCATCCGTCGAACACAAACAATTTAACTGATTCGCTAAACAGATGGCCATTCAATTCAAGTATGCTTTCCGTGTTCAACTACATATCCATGTACATATAGATACATATATACATATTAGAGACACTCAACATGACTACCATAATTGTAGTCGATAGCGATCCGCTTCTCAGACTGAATGTGAGCAGCGTCAATACAGAATGGATCACGATCACAATCAAATTATGAGTTCGCACATGTTGTTGTTGTGTTGTTGTTGTTGTTGTTGTTGTTGTTGTTGTTGTTGTTGTTGTTGTTGTTGTTGTTGTTGTTGTTGTTGTTGTTGTTGTTGTTGTTGTTGTTGTTGTTGTTGTTGTTGTTGTTGTTGTTGTTGTTGTTGTTGTTGTTGTTGTTGTTGTTGTTGTTGTTGTTGTTGTTGTTGTTGTTGTTGTTGTTGTTGTTGTTGTTGTTGTTGTTGTTGTTGTTGTTGTTGTTGTTGTTGTTGTTGTTGTTGTTGTTGTTGTTGTTGTTGTTGTTGTTGTTGTTGTTGTTGTTGTTGTTGTTGTTGTTGTTGTTGTTGTTGTTGTTGTTGTTGTTGTTGTTGTTGTTGTTGTTGTTGTTGTTGTTGTTGTTGTTGTTGTTGATGTTGTTGTTGTTGTTGTTGTTGTTGTTGTTGTTATCGATGAGCCAGTTACAATGGAAACTAGTAAACTAGTAAAACTTATTTCCACAGTACGGGCAGATCGTTTAATATACATGCAATACACGGATGTTTGTATTACATTTGTACATTTTTTGAAAAAACCTGATGTATAGCGGCTTCATATATTTACATATGTCGTTGCATGAAAATGAACCTGCTAAACATAAAGAATCATCGAGCAGTATAATTGCGGACTTGGTTGAGGGACAGCAGTAATAGAGCAATTCACCTAGCAACCAAGTTAGACGTTGTTTACCCGCTTCAACAGTATTACCATAAAGATTAATCAAGTTCGGCACACAATGCATGAACAAGCACAGACCGTTTTTAACCCGGATCCCAAGTACAAACTGATATTGATTATTGGTTCATATGCTTGTTTCCACAATTAATCAAAACTTCTTCATTGTAGTATCCAGGTCTTTCGCACATTTACATCTTCATAATCGCTTTATTAGTCAAATAACAGACTCGATACAAATGAATTGCGATGAGTACATGCAACCTGAGAAAAAAAATTATCGGTTGAAAACTGAGCAGATAGTTATTGATCAGATATCAGATCTTTTACAGCCCTAATTGATCAGCAACTACTCCACAAATACGAATATCATCATGTACTGCTTCATATTAACTGCAATTGAGTTGATCATATCGTGTTGTGCGTAATCGTCACCGATCCGAACACGATGGGTGCTGCCATCTGCACTGGACCTGTCAAAGTCGAGGATCCTCATCACAACACCCACGGACTCGCCGATCAACAAACACAGAAGAAACTCGCTGCGGCACGAGCACGCGAAATTGATCGAGAAATTCTCACCGAAAAGCGCTCGAAGAAAGAACTGAAACTGCTGTTATTAGGTGAGCATAAATCATTCCAACGTGCGATTATACAATAATTAAAATAAAATTTTATGCAAATCGAGTTAAACGATTTTTTTAATAAAAAGTTCGTGTGTTTGGTTCCGTTCGTTTAACCATCTCTGATAAATTAGGTACCGGCGAATCAGGCAAAAGTACGGTACTGAAACAGATGCGTATTCTACACGATGGTGGATTCTCCGATGAAGAGGTTGATTGTTGTTGTTGTTGTTGTTGTTGTTGTTGTTATTGCTTTTGTTGTTGTTGTTGTTGTTGTTGTTGTTGTTGTTGTTGTTGTTGTTGTTGTTGTTGTTGTTGTTGTTGTTGTTGTTGTTGTTGTTGTTGTTGTTGACCTGTATATTTTTAGATCCGGTACAGGAAGTCGGTGGTTTACAGTAATTTGATCAATGGAATGGCCGACATCATCACGGCCATGCGATCGTTCGGCGTCACTTTCAAAAAGGAAGAAATGAAGGTTCCGCTTGTTTTCGGTAACCTTTTATCCTCATATTGATATTGCAAACATACTAATATTGGGATGGTAACCAACTTTTTGTGTGAAAAGTACTGTTATTAGTATAGCGTGGTCATGATATTTTGTCATCAGAGTCTCGAGTTGGTTCACAAAGACGCAAAGAATTAAATTCACAGAAACCTCATTATATTGATATAAAAACAATTTTATGTAGATAATTACATAATTGTCTTGCCTGATTTTGTATATTATGTACATTCAGGAGTTGGCCGAGCATATAGTCAGTGTGGTTACCGAAAATCACGGAGATCACGAGGCCATCGGCCCACCATCCGAACGAACACATCAGGCGCTCGAACAATTGTGGAATGATGATGACGTCAAAATCACCTTCAGTAGACGCAGCGAGTTCCAGTTTGATGACGCCGTTGCTTAGTTGGTTCTGTTCCCAATACTCATTCTTCATTAAATTGTTAATGTTGCATTATTAGCCTTAGCATCTCTTACATAGTTGCACACATTTCTTTAACACAGTGAAGCGCACTTTACGTGTTCCATGGGAAACAAAAGTCATGGTGAACAATATTTTATTATTCGATTGTGGGAAAGAGGTACATATAAGCAACTCTGAGTAGATTATTGACTTCAATGATTTATACATACACACATGTAGGGCAAGGTTCACTGCTAAAGTTGTGGAGCGTGAAACACAAACCCGTTCTATTCACCCACACTGTATGGAAGTTACAAATTCTTTTATTAAAAGTTTGAGTTTGAACGCGTATTATTTTTTGACATTATGAAAAGATTATTCAAGTTCTGAACATGAACGTTTTGTATTTATTTCAGCTACCTGAATCACATGGGTCGTATCTGTGCTCCCGGGTACACGCCCACCAACGAAGACATCCTCTACACTCGAGTTGCCACCACTGGCATTGTACAGACCACCTTTTCATACAAAAATAGGCATAAATTCAGGTAAAGAGATTAGTAGAATCTTAGTAAAAAGTTTTAACAATAGCTTGCGTCACATATTGAAGTTTGATCGAAACAATGGAATCACAGTGTTGTAATGAGTTCAATCGGACAGTCAGCTCAGACGGCTCGAATCATACCTTTCCCTCATTTGTTTAAAACCCTATAAGCCAACAGGTCACACTAATGCCATATCAGAAAGGTGTTTTCCTAACAACCAGTTATGTTGAATAAACTGACGGGCAGTTGCAGAAACACCAGAGCAACGGGTTAGGATCAGTGTCTCAAGTCAGATTTCGAGCCTACATACATAATTTACATACAGTATTATTCTACTTAGGACCACCAGTTTCCGAGGCTGGCACCCTACGCACTAGAACATACAAGCGACATTTTGTTAACTACGATATAGGAGTATGTCATGTGATGATTGTATGGTTAATGTACAGGGTGTTCGATGTGGGTGGTCAGCGTAGCGAACGGCGCAAGTGGATCCATTGTTTCGATAACGTGGACGCGGTCATTTTTGTTACGGCCATCAGCGAATACGATCAGGTGCTCAGAGAGGACGGAAAAACGGTTAGTTATTTTTTCTTTTTCAATAATAACTATTCATTATTAAATCAGTCCTAATTATACCTTAAACGAGGAGATGTAAAATCGGATGAGAAACCCATGAAACTTACTTGAACTCGATACGATGGGGCTGATCGAGACACTGACTTCTATCTAACCACATTTTAAGAAAACAAACTGTAATATGTATCGTTCGTCCATGGATTACCATATCATGAACAGCTTCTGACGATGACGTATGTAGGTCACGGGAACAATATGTAAAGTGTCTTAATACCATCAAAGCACACTCGTTGCTCCTATCCTGTACTATTATTCACTTGAGTCAGTATGATAGTTTTTTCAATTGGTGGATTCTCTCTTGTAATACAACTCGTGAAATACGGTATACATAGATGTGATATGATGTTGCGCTGCACCACAGACCAAGTGTCTATAAACAATCAGTAAGGAGTACTTGCAGAACCGTATCCTCGAATCGCTGACCCTGTTTGGTGCCACCTCTAATTCCGTTCACTTCCACGGTGCAAGTATCATTTTGTTTCTCAATAAACGAGATTTGTTCGCCGATAAAATTCGACGCACGAACATCACAAAAGCGTTTCCTGATTACGTTGGTTGGTGCGATTAAGATGGGACACTCAATCACTCAATCACTCACTCACTCACTCACTCACTCACTCACTCACTCACTCACTCACTCACTCACTCACTAACTCACTCACTCACTCACTCACTCACTCACTCACTCACTCACTCACTCACTCACTCACTCACTCACTCACTCACTCACTCACTCACTCACTCACTCACTCACTCACTCACTCACTCACTCACTCACTCACTCACTCACTCACTCACTCACTCACTCACTCACTCACTCACTCACTCACTCACTGTTAATGTAGGGGAGCAATCGTACGACGCCTGCTTACCTTTCATTCGAAGCAAGTTCAGAAGCAACGTGATGGATCAGAACAAGAAACTGTACATCCACGAGACCTGTGCCACCGATACAGATCAGGTTGGAACCATGTACAATACTCACGAACGCTAAAGACGATTACATTCTCATTGAACTTGGGCATTCGAAAATATCTTTATAATGTTCTATAACTTTTGTTGATAAGATATTTTCATTTTATTTGTTTCATTGTTTCAGGTAAAACTAGTAATTGATTCGTGTATGGACAGCGTGATTGCGAGCGCCCTATCAAGCGTGGGCGTCAGCTGAGATGAGACCCATCGCTTTCTCATCCAACCTACACAGTCCATTTAAGCATGTTTGAGCAAACTATATACGAGTGATCTCATAAACATATATGAAATTACAAAAAATGAAGTTCTATTTTATAAAATGAATTATTCTCTGATAGCAAATCATTCCATGACCATATTTGTCTAATGTTATTCGTGAAATGTGTATTACATTGTGTAGATATTGTTATTACACTCTGTTACCGTGTACTTCGCATATCGGTGAATATATAAATAGCAGAAACGGTAAAGTTAAAAAAGTCGGACAAAAAAACTCGTCAAATTTGTGAGACTGTGATCGTTTGAAAGCAAACAATATAAATACATAATCATGAAATGAACTGAATGCATAGACTTTTCACTTCGAGGAACTTTCGTACAGGAACGAAATCATGTTACATTTCATTTTTTGGAACCCTAAAATAATAGATGAACGAAATCGGGCTTCCAGTCTAACAAGACATTCTGATTACGGTGGTGATGTCCTAATTGCCGTGGCACAAGCGGTAAAAAACTTGAAAAGTGCCACAACACAACATTTCATTGTTAATACAGTACCTAATATTATACGAGTTTCCCGTTATTCTAGCGACTTCAACTGGCACGTTAATGTGTTTTTTGGGCGTTCTGATGAGGTTAATAGAGATGCAGTCTGGTTATTGAATGGCAGGAATACCCCTCCTAACACATGACTCAACTGATTAGCAAGTTCAAACTCTCTCTACCATTTTATCCGAAAATGATCAGGTCAGTCGAACCGTTTCGTTTGAAAACTTTTTACTCATTTTGGTAAAACTTTTGCATTTTACAAACAAAAATCTGGCGCGAATTTGAAATTTTGAATATTTTGGTCATTCCCATTTTAGATTGTCCTAATTTGTTTTCACACCGTTCATATTCTCTTGTCAATGAGAATGGAATGGCATTTTCGTGCGCTGTTTTGTGTTTTCTTTTCTGTTTATACAGGTGTGCCTTACCGCGTAATTTACTCATTGCTTCTAGGCCAAAGCTGTCCGACCATCCAAAAAAGGGAAATAGCACATTTACCTCAATAATTATGGACTCGTTAAAATCGGGAGAAGTGCTACGTGAACAGCAAAACAGACCTGATAATGTTGGTTTACTGTTTCATTATTGGTGTGAGTGCAGTGAAGGAGCCATTATCCCAAATCGCCATGCTTGATTTTCTGCCGACGGCGGGCCATAATCTTTCCCGGCCTGCTCGGCACCCTCAAGTCGCCCTCCATCCGTTTTTTCTAACAGAACTCAAACAGTTGTTCAATATCATATTATTATTATTTATTCATTATTACTATGACAGGGTGCATCCGGTGATTCGAAAGTGGGTTCGTTCTCATCGTCCAACCGAGTGGCGGTGGTGGCGCCGACTCCGCAACCGTCAGTGCCCAAAGTGGCAGCTATAAAGGATCAGAATGGTGGTCAGCAGTCCAGTTCCAGTGGTGCTCATATTCAACCGCAGGTCACTGTCAACAGTGGTGAAAGCCTGGCATTCTTTGGTTTGTTACCATAGAATTTTCTCCACATTCATACCATTAGGCAGATCTATATATAAATTAATATATATGTTATGTTATATTTGTATATATCCGGATACTTTCAAATATATCCTTGACAAAATATTCTTGCCGAGTTTTTTTTATATATCCGGATACTTTGATATATATCCGGATATATTGCAATTTCGCTATGTATCCGGATATATTTCAAAGTATCCGAATATATATGAATATATCCGGATATATATCGATTGGAGGTATTTGCTTCAACTTGACCCATACTTTTAAGTGGTGTGAAGTGGTATATTTGGAACTGATTTGATGCATCACTGCTTAGGGTTCAATCCCTATGCAATCTTAAGCTTTATTATTGTAGGAGGTGGCGGTAAATCGGGTGAATCGAGTCAGCAGCGTACGGGTCGACAATGGACCTTAGACGACTTTGACATCGGTCGACCGCTGGGTAAGGGCAAGTTCGGCAATGTTTACATGGCTAGAGAGAAGAAAACTAAATTTGTGGTGGCGTTGAAGGTTAGGCAATTTGTTGTTTTTTATGTTGTATACTTAACTTTGTTACCTTTTCCATTTCTGCATTCACATTCGTAATTTTTCAGGTACTATTCAAGTCGCAATTGGTGAAAGCCGGCGTGTGCCATCAGCTACGTAGAGAGATTGAAATTCAGACGCATCTCCGGTGAGCATAATTCGATTTTCGAAAAAATAACTTTCACTTGATTTGATTAAAAAAATCATCATTAACTATGTATGGGATTAATTGCATTGACTATGGGACTTGTTTGATGTTTTTGTTAACATTTCAAGTTGAACATGAAACTTTGTTTCAGACACCCCAACATTTTGCGGTTATTTGGTTACTTCTACGACGATACACGAGTGTACCTGATTCTGGAGTATGCCGCCAAGGGTGAACTGTACAAACAACTCCAGAAACACCGACGATTTGATGAGCACCGCTCCGCCACCGTTCGTTGCTCTGTTTTCACTTGGTGAGAAGATGATCATGCATGATAAATATTATAGCCACAGAGTTTAGCTTGGTGACAACCCATTGCATACTAGAATTGATTTACTGTTAGTTTTAGTGTTAATTTTAAAGTCTTATTTGTTTTCTGACCCACTTTTTGTTCAAATCAGGTTTTACAGTACGGGCACTTACCTTTTATTTTTCAGTATATCGCTCAACTGGTCGATGCGCTGCAGTACTGTCACACGAAGAAAGTGATTCATCGCGATTTAAAACCAGAGAATATTCTATTGGGCATGAAGGGCGATGTTAAAATTGCCGATTTCGGATGGTCTGTGCACACGCCCGCCTCGAAGCGTGGCACGCTCTGCGGTACGTTAGACTACTTGCCCCCGGAGATGATTGAGGGAAAGGAGCATGATGCCATGGTAAGTCGTAAAATTTTTGTGTGATGGATTTTTTTTCAGATTCTGATTTTTTTTCAGAAATCAGGATGGTGGAAATGTGTTGTTCAAACTTTTTTGACACAATTTGTTTTGTATGTATGTATATATCACATGCAGTTCTAAACGTAAAAGTTCAGGTGGACAACTGGTCGCTCGGTGTGATGCTGTATGAGTTTCTGGTGGGTAAGCCGCCCTTTGAGACCACTGATTCCAATGATACGTACCAGAAAATATTGGCTGTTCGATTCCATTATCCCGACATCGTGTCTTCGGGTGCTCGGGATCTCATCAGCAAGGTTGATGTAAACATTTGTTGGTTTTTTTAACAGCAGGAGTTTCTATTTTAATGTGAAGTAACCGCGTTCGTTCGTTTTGGTTAGTACACGCAGTCACGAAAGTAAATTCATTACCGTTGTTCTACTCTTATTCACCACCGTTTTGTTTGTTGGAGATTACAATTGCGTATTGTCGTTGTGTGCAAGCTCCCTTCAAGTTGACTTCTTCACTGCGGTCTACCGTGCCTGAAAATATAAACTTGACTAATTTGGCAATAAACTGTTTTCTAATATCAAACTCTGTTTTCAGCTGCTGCGAAAAGAACCCCGAGATCGGCTATCTTTGGAGGGTATTCTTGAGCATCCGTGGATGAAGCAGCAAATCGCGTTGGGTCCGTCTGTCGTGTCGCCGTTGGACTGAATAACCGTGTATAATACTTAAGATCGAGTCGAGAAACGTTCAGAAAATATTGCCATTTTTGTTCATTAATAGTAATTGCGTCACACCAATTGATTGTATGGATAGATTAACGAGGCGAGCAAATCATGTCATTGTCAATTATGAAGGATCATTGTGTACACACATTTTAATTCTAAACAGCAAAACTTCCTGTATGAAAACAATTTACAGGACAGATTCAAATTTTGTTCAAGTATTTCTCATCTTTATAGTGCTATTTTGTCGAAGAAATCGATTGATTTTTATAGCCGTTTTTGAGTCTACATGAGTCAGTTGTCGCGGTTTGACTGCTGGACTTGCATTGACGATGTAGTATTTTTTATTAACTTGTTTGAAAGATCGGATAACCCTCGAGTTATGACATTCATCTTCCTGTAATCAGTGCATTACTTATTTACCCTGTGTATTCATTAATATTTTTATTCACTTGCTCACTTACATAACTTACCTTGAATTCTACAGAAAAATTTCTCTAATACGATCAGTGGTGGTCGAAACTCTGGCGAAAAAAATTTGTGTGGGTGACCCGTTTGATATTTTTATTTTAGGTTTACGTACCTGACCCGACCCAAACTGTAACCTGGAGTGGAGGCCCCCACTGAATACGATACATGATTACTAATATAATTCAATATGCCCTGTTGCCAGGATATATTCTTCATCTTCATAGTTCATACTGACACTAAATACATTTATGGTTCGTTTTGGACAGAACTTCCCTGTGATACAACTGCAGGGTAGTAAAAACATGCCAACACTTTGAGACCATTCAACTTGTGACACACAATAAAAGTTTTTTTCAGGCATTTTTTCATTGAAGAATAATGCTCGCTTCATATTTTCGGCATTTATCTACTGCCCTAAAGTATTAATCGAACTATCTTAACGGAATGCTTTTCTTGGGAAGTTCATATCGTTTGTTTAGGTGAGAAGTTCAACTTCACATTGACTAATTTATATACAGTGCTATGCTATCCTTTTTAAACCTTATATGCCCTCCTGAAGCATTACTGCACGATTGTACAATGAAAACCTTTTTCCACTGACATTTGAAAAAGAATTCTTTATGATCAAAACAACCGCGTGTTTATTATCGCTTCAAAATACCGCTATACTATGTGAAACATTAACTTGTGTGCTTTAGCGTGGCAATCCGTCTAACACACTGCTTTCTTGTGTGAAAGAGTACACTTTTATTAGGTTTATGCGATCTTTTTTGGTTACATATTTCGGTCGAGAAATCAAATTAAAAATCGATATCTCTAATTCTTACTTATTTTTAACAATAACCATACACTTTGCGTTCCTAAACATCTTTCTATTGTGGTAAAATGGATAAGTAATAGTTAGTTTTGCATCGGGGATACACTTGATTCATTTGGAAGGTTGTTTTTCAGATAACACGTTCATAAATTGTTGAGAAATGGGACATTCGTCGAGCAAATCCCACGTTCTCGGGCATACCAGCGCTCCACCCTACTGTATAAAAAGAATAGGTGGGTTGGTTAAATTAAATCATGTTGAGTTTCGCGTTTTACAGTTTGTTGTTTATTAATATTTGTTTATTGTGACTTGAAGCAATGCACATTAAGGTGGGAATCATGTTCTCGTTGCCGGGGGCGGTGGATCGGCAAAGACTGGAGTCAGAAACACGATGGATGTGTACTTGATTGAGCTGAATGATGGTCAAAACACTGATCAGGTCGGTTTTGTTGTGATGTGATTGATTTTTATATCTTATTTCACCCGACCCATTTTTACTTTCCGTCACTTTTTGCTTGTGCCATTCAAGAAATCA
The DNA here is from genome assembly GCA_964036265.1 of Daptonema setosum. NCBI lineage: Eukaryota > Metazoa > Nematoda > Chromadorea > Monhysterida > Xyalidae > Daptonema > Daptonema setosum. Next base: position 14,988,671 of record OZ038447.1, read on the forward strand.
TTTCCATGGGTTTCTCGGGATTGTTTTCAAAAATATAAAGGAATTTCGATAGTTAATAGAAGATTCTGCACCCCAAAATACGTAGTGCAGTTAGCGTGTGCGTTTTGCCTTTTAGAATATTTTATATACCTCAATTGCAAATAAGTAATTACATATTTTTTGGCAGCACGTTAAACTTGTCAAAGTGCAATCGTTCGACACGGGACCTGCGGCCACGATGAATCTAGATCTAAAGGCATTTAACGCTAATGCTCGTGAGTTTGTGCTGGCTGCTGGTCAGGATGACAAATGCAGTGTATACAGGTTAGATGCACATTATTTATTATCGGTTAATATTTCTAATAAAGTAAAATATATGTGATACTTTTTGACCAGCTTTTCTGGCTTTGATTAAGATGTTTATGAGACACAATAATAAATCATTTGAATTTCTTGTTCAGATTGCACTACGATACCAACTACTTGATCGACGGACAGCTCATTGCCAACGTATTCCAAGGTTTTTTTCACAAGAGTTTAATTTATTGCCATGGTCATTTTGTAATTTCATCAACAAGTTTTGGGTTTGATTTTGTTCATTTTGGTTGTTTTGTTCAGGTCGCTCTACCAGCAATGACCATTCGAATCCACGGCCCGCTCTACCACCAAATCTGTCCATGTGCCGCAAATCAACTATAGCTGTCGAGCCTGTTAAATCTTTTGTTACTGATTTCTCCGCCAACCAGAAATCATCAGCCTTTCAGGTTCGTTCATTGACACGGTTTATGTAGATCAATCAAAAATTACCTATATTTAATTATATTTTCAACTGAAAGTAAAATTTTTTTACTTTCCAGAAAGTTTGCCGCGTAGACCCGTCTGATAAACGTGCGTTCATCGCCACCGGTGGTTCGGACGGTCACATACGCATGTGGAACCCCAGGACTGGCGAGAGATTACGACAGATGAAGGTCAGTGCTTACATGAATACGTAATGCAGGCAAACATTTTTGTTTCACAGATCCAAAATCAAAGTGGTGCATATAAAATTGGTTTTATGTATTTCTATTTCAGGGACATCAAGGTGATGTGGACGATTTGGACATAGCGGGCAATGGTTCGATGCTGATTAGTGTCGGCCATGACGGACAGACCGTGCTTTGGAGAACTGGGGTCAGTTAACCTTACACCACACTGCAAGCCAACATTATATACTTTCGTTGTCGTTTGGTGTATTTGATATGAAAAGGCTCGTTTTTATGGTACCTAGTAGCCTAGTAACAACAGAACTCATGTCCCATGAATTTTCAAGTTATGGTTATGGTAACAACTGTTGTTGTATTTTTAGGCCTACTTTCGCAGAACAACGCCAGTTTAGGGATGGGAAAATTTTCATTATTAATTTTCTTAAGGATGGTGCGGAACTGACCAAACTGCCGCTGGCCCCGGAACTAGCCAATGCAACGGTTAAATGGCGCAATCGATGTGTTCGCTTCACGAATCTGGGCGTTATGAATCAGGTTGTTATTTCAAGTTTATATATGTGACATTTTGTGTATCGCACTTATTATCAACTAATGAATGTATTTGACAGGTGTTTGTAACGGCAACGGTGCCCGTGCAGCGTGCAGCCCGTGGTCAGCAGTCTTATCTCTGTCTTTGGGCATATAACATGCAAAACAATCAGTGTCGGTCTATCGTGGCCAGGGTGGCCTGCAATGAGGTCACTTATCATTAGCTTTTTTAGTTTGCAACACAAATTCTCACTCTTATCAAATCACACAAGCTATACAGTGTATGCTAAGTATTTTCGGGTAGGGTTGGGCATTAAAAGGTTGAGTCAAAGGAGATTCCAAACTCAAATCAAAAGAACGTCAGTTTGTTCCCATTAAAATTAACATTCAATATGTTTTCTAATGTTTATGAAACAATCATGAATATGTAATTTGAGTAGAATGCTTTGGGTACACCTAATTCTATACTCGATCGATAATTCAGATAGTCTCGGCTCTTTGTGTAAGTGCCTGCGGTGATTTTACGGCAGTCGGCACATTGCAAGGATCAGTTGGCATCTATGATACACACACTATGCGCAATCTCAGGTTACTGTTATACATGTTACTATTTCTGAATTCCTTGTTATTTGGATACTTAGATGTTTTAGATTACCATATGTCATTTTTACGATAATCAATCGCATGTTTTTAGTATTGAGATACTAATTGAGCGAAATCTGCAGGTACTTCCGTGAGAAGCACGATATCTTTGTGACGGGCGTCGAGTTTCTGGCATTGGATACGGCGGCAGCAACGGGTGGTCCTGTTAAATCTACATCACAGCAACAACAACCGCAACAACAACAACCGCCTCTGTTTTCACCGATCGGTCAATGTTGTGATGCAGCCGTACTGAGTATATCGGCTGACCAGAGCGTACAGTTGCATTGCTTACCTGCCCAACATCTGAGTGATCGGACTGCAACAGGTACCCTGGTGGGTATGCTGCTTTGGGCACTGCTCATTTACACATTGCTCAGTTGGCTCAAGTTATGATCTGCATATACTCTTTTTGATGGCTATTATTTATTATTCATTGGTTATACTGTATTTCGGCCCGTATGTCCTCCTAATGGTTCGTTATATTTTCCCACGATCTTTCTCTCTGTGATTCGCAGAACTTTTTACAGTGTTTTATTTGCATATATCATATTTATTGAACTCTGTGATTGTTATTATGTCTTTGTGACCATTAATATTGGTGTTGGACGATCACATGTTGTGTGCCTAACGACTAAACAAATGAAATACACAATACATAATTGTTTGGCTTGTATTTTGGCTTATGCAATTTTGTCTCTTCGTTGCAGTGCGACGGCATCTAAACTTATTAGTTGTGTTATTTTTCAATGGCAACATCGCTGATGCAATTCCATTTTCAGTGGCAGCTGTTCTCACTTGCAATCCATTTTAGATAAAACACGTCAGCACTTGGGAATTTGTTTCGAAGGATGTGAAAGTTGGAATATGTTTTAATTGATGTTCACCCGTGATAAATTTCCGTTATTTGTGTCTCAATTGGCAGAATTAAATGAGCTGACGCAAACTTGAGTAACTCTAGAACAATCCGGTTAGTCATTGAATGTATTGCTGATGTTTCGGCAGTGAACGATGACATCAGCCTAACGTTGTATTTGCATGGCAACGGCGAATCAGCATTGAGCTAGTCACTATGCATCCATTGGTTGGAATGGTTAGACGTGTGTTTTTACTAGTACACTCAGCAGTTGGGTCTTGTGACACGAGTATTTAACCGAGCGCGACAACAAAGAGACGGCCAGCGGATAGTAACCGTACTACTTAATGTGACGGTTATCAACAAGTATCGGGTTCATTGTCACATCCTAACCGGTTGTGAAATATACTCTTGTTTGTGGTGTCACTCATTAAGTATGAGTACTGTCACTCACTCATCTGACTTTTAACCAAGAATATCTTTCGATCGAATCAAGAAACCACCAAAATTTTCAAAAGTACCGTATTTATCAGAAACCCATTACCTCTGCAATCATCACCTCAGCTGTTTCAGATTTCTAATAATCCCCATATCCCCATCCCCCATCAACATAATGTACTTACAAACCAGCACCGGACTCTGAGGCCCGTGGTCACTCGACCACCCGTCCTTGGCACACCTCCATCGTGTGCTCTCCGGTACTTAACCGCTGATTTGTGGCAACACCTGCACGTCGAACTGCATATTCGATTGACTGACTCTAATCGGACTCAATTCTATTGATTGATTGTACCGACCATATATAACCCGTTGGTGTGATCTCGTCGTCTGTACAAATATCCCACTGTACTCAATTCATATTCGGGTCTGTTGTCATCGCACATCACCAAACAGTCGTCGAGCTTTCAAACACCGCCGTATTTCTTCCTGGTATTCATCTTTTGCTGTACCTTTTGGTTGGTTTTGTTTGTTTCGTTGTACTTCGTTTTTTTCTGTGAGAAAACGCCAAAAGTTTCACAGTACAAATAGTTACATGTGATTCTGCTGGTATTCTTGATAGTTCACTTCTACCCCCACATCAGTGAATTTTTTACACCAAATCTGATGTTTATATTATGAGATTTGTACATGATGAGTCATCAGTCATCACCACTGTGTGTGTGTGGTAGGGTAGTATTGAGTTTGATTACGTCATCACTTGCAATACCTTGCAAAAACTGGCAGTCACTGGTGCAATCAATGCACACGTATGTTATATTATGTTAGATATGTTATATAGTTATGTTACATATCATTTAGTAAACATAAGTTTTAACCAACACCAAATATGATCAAACCATCTTGGCTACAAATCGACAGCGACTTGAGTAAGTAATGTTGATCATTAATTGTTTTCTCGGTGACTTTTGTACTTATGTATGCAGGTATTCGTAATCAAACTTGACCGAATGATACTTGACACATGTATACTTTCCGTGTGTACGTCTATTCATGAATTATGAGTGTATTATTTTAGGTCGGCCCTGGAGTGTGATGTCTACCGGATGCACTCTAGTCCGTAAACGTGCCATTCCTCAGTCCCTTCAACTCGATGCACCCGTGTTGGAGGGCAAGCGTTCGAGGCCGAATGCATACACCGATGGCAATGGTTGGTATCAATTCATTTATTTTGGATATTCAAGATAAACTTGAAACGTAATCGTTCCCGTTCAGTACTTAAATGAATCTTGAAGTTGCTTCTATTCTAGAACACCAAATAAATATTTGCATATAATTTTAGCCAGTCCCACAGCGTGCCTTACGCCCACCGACTCGGCCACTCGTCTTCTATTCCCCGTTGTAAATAACGTCTCCAATTCCTCTGCCCCCGCGCAGCCAACGATTCGACGCAAAATCAACGATGATTACATGCTATTGAGTTCGTTGGATGCGAACGGACGTGGCTACGTCAGGCATTTGGCAACTGGAAATGTGAAATTGGCTCAGGTTAGAATGCGTTCGCGCATAACTTTCTGAAAAGACATGTGGTTATGTACGCCCTCAACAATTCACAACAATGGTGAACCACATACGGTGAGAGATAAGGTGGTTTGGTATTTGTCCTGCTCACAGGATACGGAACGACACTCCAGCCTCAGAGTCTGCTCCAAACCATGTTCACGATTATCAGTGGTAATCGTATGTGTGCGTACCGGGCTATATCGAGTGTGTCTTCATCCGTACGCTGACCGCCACCACCTAAACCAGCAGCCAAGAGTCGAACCCGGGACCTGGCGATCCAAAGTCTAACACTCAACCAACTAAGCTAGGCGGCCGGTTCTAAAAAGACATGGTTCTATTCTTTATCGTATCGTAGTCAAAACGAGGACATGTCCATGTATTGCATCATAACCCTTAGTCAATGAATGTGTGAATAAGTCAGTCAATCAGTATTTGATTCAATCAATCAACGATAGATTGATTGAAGTGAGTGAGTGATTGATATTAGTTAGACAATTACTAAATCAATCATACCAACTAATCTGTAGATTGATTTAATTGGCTACTATTAAGTTGATAGTTAGGTTGATCGATGTCCAATCATCATCACCTCACTGTATTTCCAGCAACTGAGCGCACGCCAGAAGCTGCACTACATCGCCGTCTGTACGCGTCTATCGCTGCACAGCAAACTCTGGTCGGGTAGCATTGATGGTGCCCTTCTGATGGATCGGATCGTGCCGTCAAGTGCCGTGCTGTGTGATGGTTATGCCGGTGAACCATGGCTTATCAGGGATGTCGAGACCGGATCATTGCACACTCATGTGCAGCAACACAAACACAGACATGTTCAGGTTCGTTCCACATGTATTTATGGTGCTGAAGGGTTTTATTATCCCGTTTTTGGCTCACCACGTCAGTGCTGGCTTGTAAAATAGTATTTGAGTTACATGCAAAATAACGCGAAACGTTTTATGTTGAATATCAACCGTTGAAACCGAATATATAAATCTTCAGACGGTCGGCTACCTGTTCGCCCAGACCGTGTCACTGGTGGCGTTCTGCCATTCACTGGGTATCGTAATGCGCGATCTCAAACTGCGCAAGTTCATCTTTGTGGACGCGGATCAGAGTCAATTGGGTTTGGGCACCATCGACGATTTGGTGGTTTGTCCCCTCGACTCGGACCAGCTGCTCGATCGACACGGATGTCCGGCTTATGTCAGTCCTGAAATACTTGACCTCACCAAGTCCGCGTATTCGGGAAAGGTGAGCTGCAAGGACTATATTGTCCGTTTAATACCAAATACTTAAGTTCATATAAGGTTGTTTCAACCAATGTGATCAGTCAGTATTTAAAATAATGTGTAGTTGAAAAAGTACTAGGCCAGAGTTTGATAAATAATTTTTGTAAGTTGATTCGAAGCACTGGTTATGAGTGCCGGAACAATGATTTACATGCTAAGTAATAAAGTATGTTTGATTCAGGCATCTGATATGTGGAGTTGTGGTGTGCTGCTGTTCGTTATGCTGACAGGCAGGTATCCCTTTTACGACACCACTGCTGGCGGTCTGTTTGATAAAATCCGGTTGGTTTACTTGCATTGTACAGTTTTTTTAGCATATCAATAGTCTGATCATATTTTTGACCTCTCAATGTAAATAACAGTTTTACTGTTACCTCACATTGACTGGGTGTACCCTCTGACCACCATGTATAGCGTTTTCAATCCATTAGCAGATTAAAATTGAAATCCCACCAGTTTTCGGCCTTAGTACAACACTTCCAATATGTCTGCGAAAAACCACATCAACATCATTTAAATCTAGGAAAATAAAGGCACTCCTCAAATATAGTCTCATAATCGAATGAGAATGGTATAATTGAACAAATGATAGCCATGTTCAGTGCAAGATGATGTTTCAGTCAATGTCGTTACTCTCTGCCCGAATCGTGTGAACTGCCGATCCTGCAACGCGTGCTTCTCTCGTCGCTGCTGCGTGCCGCGCCCACCGAACGACCGAGCGCATCGCATTTGTTGGCTACCGCCTGGCTGCAGTCCGGGTTGCGCGCCAATCACATGCTCATGCCTAGTTGGTAGCTTTTATTAACAATTTCAAATGTTTACACAACACATTTACATCTGTTCAAACTCCTGTAATGCGATCTGAAATGAACCATGTAACTTAGATGATGTACATATTTTTATGCCAACAGACAACAGTTACATCTGTTCAATGTACCTACTCACATTCTTACATCTCGGCTTTCTCATTCTAAATTGAGGACTTACTAGTTATGTTTTTATTGGCCGCATTATATAGTTAATCCGATGTGTATTGATGCAAGGTGATGTTTCAGCGAGTCGTTGGTGCAGCCCGTTACCTTCAGCCAGTCGGGTCGAGGCTGATGTGGGCATGGAGGATCAGGTGGTGCCCAGCTGATGGCATATGCAACACTTTATATATACTGATTACATTTAGTAGTCTAAACGCTGTTGTAAAATTGTATATAATTACCACCCTATATACTCACATGTACGTTGAACCGTTCACGTAGCCTATTTATCGTTCTAAAAATGTTGTTGCAACATTCACTTGAATTGTGCTTTATATATTCCACACGCAAATGTTACAACAACCGAAAGTTAATACGATAATGCGTAGCGCTATTCTCACTGTTATTCCCTCGTTACTCTGTTGTGGTTTGGTCGGCTTGACCTCTGTTGAGCAATATATTCAATCATAGTAAAATTGGTTTTGCACGATTAATTGGGTGGTTGTGGTAAAATTATTTATATATGTTAGCGTGTCACATCAATCATGGTAGTTGAATTGAATACAAGTGAATTTATTGAACACAATCATTGAATGTGTCTGTCATATATCGGACAAAATGAACGCATGAAATGTACGGACAAGGCAATACACATGCATTCTGCCAGTATCCCGAGAGTGGGACTTTAAGTGAGTACATGTAGAATGGATACGGATTGGTATGAATGCACCCGGTTGCAGTGTTAAACGACACAATATATGAGCAGTAATATCATTTTTTGCCCTCGACCATTATAACATGATATCCGAACTTGGTCTTGATGGGTGGGTCAGTGTAATTTGGTTTGTCGCAGGTGCTGTTGGGCAGAGCGAACGCCGCCTCTTGGAACGGACCGACCATCGAACCTCGCGTCATCCAGCCCAGATCACCCTGCAAATATAGTTCACCCTGTATGTTCACAAAGTTGTGCACGACAAAATCCTGATGGTAATAGTTAATTTATGTTGAACATGCTCTATATCATAATGAACCTAATTAATAACTATAAACAGGACATACCCCACTCCTGGCCTTATCCTCGCTGTAAGTCGCTGCCACTTCGTTAAACTTAATGCCTGATTTCAGTTTCTCGATGGCTTCCATGGCTTTGCCCTGTTTCTCGCACAGAATATGGCGTACCTAAAGTGTATAATGCAATTGTCATTGAGAGCATCGCTCAATTCTAGTTACTTCTTTCTTTCTTGTCTGGAATACCAAAGAAGCTGAAAGGGGTTAGATTTTTTTAAACGACTATTATTCGGCGATCAGCGAGATCAAAAGTGTTCAATACAGGATCAAGGCTAAATATCGTTTTAGGATCATTGTACGGAACGTATTTTCCAGACCGAAACATTACCCCATAGTGTTATATGAACGTTGCCTACTAGCCAATCGTATAAAATTAACTGAACTCCACAAGTTAGCTGCATGCTATAACATAGTTTTTTATTCGTTCACGAAAAGCAGATTTTTTGTCACTTGGACACAGTGGCGGGCAGCGGGGGGGGGGGGGGGCGGGGGGGGGGCGCCCCCCCCAAAAAAACAGGGTGGGAGGGTGCCCTTGATCGATCGACCGTAAGAGAGATTTTCAGAATTGACCCATTGACCGTAACGGTCAAAACTTGAGAGAATTTACTGTCAAAATGACCTAAAATTACACGAAATCGTCTAAAAAACGACCAAAAATTGGTCGAAAACGTTTTCAGTTTAAATTTGTTTTCTAAAAATTGGTTGAAAACGTTTCAAATTTAAAAAAATCGACCAAAAATTGGTCGAAAACGTTTCAAGTTTTAAAATCAGTGTTCGTTGGATCGATTCGATGCACGATACGATGATTGATGTATGGTGCTGGATGATATACTCAGTACTGTATTATCAACCAACACTGCGCACCACTAGATACGTTTCTAATACAAATCAGTGGGCTAAATGCAGAAGTTTCGACGCTGTGCACTCAACTTGTCAGTTTTCAGATCTTTCTGATACAAATCTGCGGGCTTCAAAATGCAAAAATTTCGGCGCTGGGCGCCACTCAGCCTGTCAATTTTCAGCTATGTTTCCAATACTAATCAACGGGCTTCAGATGCTAAGATTTCGGAGCTGTGCACCACTCAGCCTGCCAGTTTTCAGATATGTTTCTAATACAAATCAGCGCACTTCAAATGTTAAAATTCCGGCGCTGCGCGCCAGTCAGCCTGGCAGTTTTCAGATATGTTTCCTATACGAATCAGCGGGCTTCAAAATGCTTGAGTTTCGACGCTGTGCGCCACTCAGCCTGTCAGTTTTCAGATATGTTTCTAATACAAATCAGCGCGCTTCGAATGCCAAAATTTCGGCGCTACGCGCCACTCAGTTTGTCAGGTTTCAAATAAGTTTCTAATACAAATCAGCGGGCTTCAAAATGCCAAAATTTCGGCGTTGCGCGCCAGTCAACCTGTCAGTTTCCAGACATGTTTCTAATACAAATCAGCGCGCTTCAAATGCCAAAATTTCGGCGCTGCGCGCCAGTCAGCCTGCCAGTTTTCAGATATGTTTCTTATACAAATCGGCGGGCTTCAAAATGCTTAAGTTTTGACGCTGTGCGCCACTCAGCCTGTCAGTTTTCAGATACGTTTCTGATACTAATCAACGGGCTTCAAAATGCAAAAAATTCAGCGCTACGCGCCAATCAGCCTGTCAGGTTTCAGATATGTTTCTAATACAAATCAGCGGGCTTCAAAATGCCAAAATTTCGGCGCCGCGCGCTTTCAGTCTGTCAATTTTCTGTTATGTTTCTTATACAAATCAGCGGCTTTCAAAATGCCGAAATTTCGGTCATTATTTCAAGCCATTACTGATGTTTTTGAGTAAAAAATTCGACTTCATTTAATGTTGACCGTCATGCCCCCCCCCAAAATCGAAACCCGGGAGGGTGCCTGACCGTAAGACCGATTTTTGAAAAAGTGTATGACCGTAACGCCATTTTGGCTAAATTCGCTGCCCACCACTGCTTGGACAAGCTGGACTGAATGTTAACAAATAGAATTTTTAAATAATGTTTATGTCAAATCGTGATTTATAGTCAGCATCCGACCTTAACGGCAGTACCACCGGCACCGCCCTTTTCCTTGCTTGCACCCTTCTTGTTATCGGCGTCACCCGACCCGCCAGCAGCCTTGGCTCCACCTCCTTTGGCACCACCACCTTTGCCTCCGGCTGCCTTCTTTGGTGGCATTACTTACTGCAAGACAGAGTTTTTAACTAACCGGTCTAAAAAGAATTCCGCTTGAGCTTCCTTAATTTAAGATAGATGTATTTTTTATACATGCGTTACATCCTATTGTGCAATAAATAGAAACTGATGGAGGCAACAAGTTTTAACAAACACGATCTAAAATTCGAAAAATTGCCGAACATCAGTTGACATAAAGAACATCGTCTTTTATTCACTAATTTTATCACTACGGAATCTTCTTACAAGTGGTATTTTGCTTATTCAGCCTCAGCATAATACTACTACTGCATGGTTCCGATAACTGCATAGAGTTCGTTACATCGATTACCAATGATAAAAAACCAAATCCAAGTTTTTTTTTCATTAAATATTTTATTATATGACCAGTGTGATTGGCCGAACGAATATAAAAGTATTATGATCAGATTGAGACAAGTGATAATATTGTGAGTTGGAGTGATGGCAAATCAAAACGTATCAAAAAGAATCAAACCTAATCAAAATGCGAAATATCGTCAGATGCACATGAATACATGAATAATAAAAGATGAATGACTCATTAGGATACACATAATTGACATTGTATGTTATGTTATACAAACACATTCATACCAAAAGTATCATGTTATATTTCTACCTCTGTGTTACAACTTATATAGAGAAAAAACATATCATGATAAATACGGTACATTGTTATTAAAAGTGTGGTCCAAGCAAATCGAGGCATCATAATACACACGATAATGGTGCTGAAAGTGCGTACAATGAATCCAAGTACAAATAGTAAATAAAACACCTTTCACCAGGACACGTGCAAATACAGGGTGTGTCATAATTCACAACGTTGGTTTGAAAGACTCGAACGTGGAATGGGCGGGGCCCTAAATCATACCCAATCAATGCCACCATGAACCTATGCCAGTTTAGATATAAGAAAGTACCTTAGATCATGGTGACATGGATACAAATACAGAAGTAGCAAACAATCCTATGTATGTAGATGCAATAAGTCGGATTGTTAGTTGAGCGGGGTGGAGTCGAACCCTCAATAACACACCAAATGTTAACAAGCTCTGCCTATATATACAATTACGATAGTAAGCATTAGCACGATATACCCAATGGTACTATGGCTTGCTCGCTGCTCAATCTTCATATAGAAAAGGATACAACCTGAAATAGCAAGCCAAACCGATACAGTAGGCACAATCAACGAATCACTGTCAAACAGCGATACATATAAAAGACATAAATTAAGTTAATACACGATTAAATAATGTTAATCACCGTGAGTTATACACCAAAGTCAATGATGGAAACAGTATAATTAAAAGATTCATTATTAACCCCAACGAATGAGCCCAATATCATAAATCAACACCCAAATGACTCAAAATCTACGAGAAATGGCTCTGGGCCGCACTGATCAGAAGCTCGCGTTCCTTCTCTGACAGGTCAGTCAGGTACTTGGGAGGATGGATCTCGTAAGCCTTCAGGTCAGGCACAACCTGCGGCCAGCAGTAGTTGTCGATTTTGACCTTCTGTGTTAACCACCAGTGCTGCTGCAGATCGTGAATGGATACTCGGTATGCCACGTTCGGGTGCAACATCCAGTTGATCACGTTCTCGCATGCTGAAACAATATAATGTTTATTATGATTAGGATCAATTTAACAACAACAACAACAACAACAATAACAAAACTAAAACAACGACAACAACAACAACAATAACAAAACTAAAACAACGACAACAACAACAACAACAACAACAACGTATGCTTTAATCAGTAACCAACATTCAGAGATGTGAATATGCGATGGGAACTCGAGCTCGGCGCGAATGGTTTCCTCGACGGTGCAGAACGGGTTCTCACCAAACATGAGGGTGTACAGCAGGATGCCCAACGACCAGATCTCAAGTTCCGGTCCACAGTATCTGCAATTCATAATCCATTATAATGAACTATTTTTGTATTACAAATTAAAGCAAATTGATAAATTAACTAAAATAGCTAAATCTCAATCACACAAATTAAAGCAAAAAACAGTATTCACTGGTATTTAATATTATTTTAAGAAATGGCACCAACTTATTGCCGGACAGCACTTCGGGACTGCAGTACTCGACTGTGCCACAGAATGTGCGGAAGTACTTGTTCGGGCCGAAATACGCAGCCGACCCAAAGTCGATCAGTTTGCACTGGAAGTTCTCGTCGATGATGACATTCTCGTCCTTCAGATCGCGATGTACGATCGACAGACTGTCAAGGTACGAGACGGCAGACACAACCTGCAAATACTTTAATTCAAGGCACGGCTCCCGCTACAAAACAGTTTTGATTATTTTGACTATAGTTAATGGGTCTATTTGTTGCAGTTAACCAGTTTCATGACATGAACAAGGCTAACCTGTCTAAATATATAGCTGGCCAACGCCTCATCCATAATGGGTCGTCGGTCAATGAACTCGAACAGATCCATGCCCGGACCATGCTTCTCCATCATCAGCTGGTAGAAACGATCGTTCTCACAGATTTCCAGCACCTGGAATGAGAAACAAGATTACGCTTTACGATTATATATACAACTCGTCACATTATTCGACACTAAAAATGAAGACAAAGTGAATGGAAGTGCGTACTCACCGAAACAATGTTGTTGTGTTTGACGGCACGTAGCAGACTGATCTCGATGGGCACCCTCTTGCCCTCGGCATTGCACTCCCACGAGTCAACCAGTACTTTGTCCTTGCGGATAAACTTGGTGATGACCAGCAGACCGTCCGTGTTACGAGACGACAGACCGACGGCACCAAACGCACCCTTGCCGATCTGCACCAGGTTACGGTACTTGAGCGAGTAGTCGCCTGAAATGTGGTTGGTTGGTCAGATAATCAGGCAACAGAGTGATGCACTACACATACTAAGCAGGAGTTGGATCTGAGTAAATAGGAGTTGTCAAGGAACTGACCCTGGATGGCCTGAGCGGATATGACTTGATGAAGACAACTGGAGCTGGTCTTTGACTCGACACTGGATGCGGTCTTGTTGATGATATGAGCCGACTGCAGCGTGGGCGCTGAATTGAGCACCGGTGGCATATTCGGTTGTGGCACATGCGCGTCCAAGTTGATCGAGGGTGATGACTCGGTGGAATGACGTGATGATGACGTGGACGTCGAACCGATGGCCGGATGACGCGGGTACTTTTTGATCGGGTTGAATGACGTCGAGTTGCTGGAGTTGTCCGTGGTGACGTCGTGCGACACTTGCTATAATCAAAGATGAACATGTTAGAAAAACGTCGATCAGTCTCCTCACTCACTCACGTCACTCACTTATTCACTCATTCACTCATTCACTCATTCACTCACTCACTCACTCACTCACTCACTCACTCACTCACTCACTCACTCACTCACTCACTCACTCACTCACTCACTCACTCACTCACTCACTCACTCACTCACTCACTCACTCACTCACTCACTCACGTCACTCACCTGTTGATGACACCAGGAGTGATCGCGATGTATCCAGACCGAGTACAGGACGGTATCATCCTTGAGCACGATCTTCTTTACCTGATACCAAACGGCAATGAGACAACCATCCCGATGTCTGGCATATCCGGTATATGTGCCCTCATTGATGACACCATGACGGGGCTTACTGGCTTGCGAGGGGGTTGAAGTGGCAAACGTGGACATGCATACTGAAGGCACCTGGAATAGCAACATTTAAGTATATTAGAGTTAGTAACATCATGTAATATCAGTTAGCATAAACGTTAAATGAAACAAACCTCGTCAACGGAGTGAATGTTGTTGAGATTGCGATGTCTGAGAGGCGAAGGCGACTCGACGGTGTCACTCGGGTTGCTGTCATTGCCCACCGAGAACGAGTGCTCGATCTTACGAGGCGGTGACAGATCGTCCGTGCCGTTTATGGCTGCGATCTGCAACAATCAACATGGTTATTAACATAAAAAAGAACAACAACAACAAACAACAACAACAACAGCGTTCTACACAACAATAACAACAACAACGACAATCTATTCACCTTTTTCTGGTTGCGATCATTTTCAAAGTCAGTAGTGGGCAACGATGACTTGGTCACTATTCTGGGTGGTGTTGTCATGTCAGAAAGACTGAGTCCAGCCAACGAGTTGACAGTGTTGGCCTGTTCCTCCGAAAGTGGCAGAGGCAACCCCTCTTCGTCATCATCCTCATCCATGTTTCGTTCCATGTCACGGTAGAATTTAGGCATTATATCAGTGATCGGCTAAAAGATCAGACGTGAGTTAGTGAGTGAATGAGTGAATGAATGAGTGAGTGAGTGCGTCAATGAGTAAGTGAACTCACGTGGCAGCGCAGCTGATCCGATTTATATCCGAGCAAAGTGTTGACAAAATTGGGGTTATACGAATGAACGGACCCGTTTTCGAGCACCGTGATCACACCACTGACGTTCTGGTACACGGTGATGCTGAGATCGTATTTAAGCGGCTCTTCTGAAATGAGCAAGTGAGTGAGTGAGTGAGTGAGTGAGTGAGTGAGTGAGTGAGTGAGTGAGTGAGTGAGTGAGTGAGTGAGTGAGTGAGTGAGTTAGTGAGTGAGTGAATGACCAACCGTCAAGCTCTAAGTCCTCCGCATCAACATCGATAATGACGTTCAATGGGAAAGCACCATGTGACTTTGTGACACCACACGTCCACAGATTGGTCTCTCTGCGAATGTGCTTGCCGAGCTTGACGGTGGGCAGCAACCGGGATATTGAAGTGCCTGTCAATTTAAATAAAATAATGATAACAAAATTAAAAAAAATTGTTTTTATTAATGAAAGCAAACAGAAAGAACAAAGTATTTTCGAGAACCAACCTAGCATTTCTGGCACATTTAGAAAACCAAAGATTTCAGGCAGACGTTCGTCAGCCGAAAAAATGCGACCCTGAAGAATGAGGAAAC
Source organism: Daptonema setosum (assembly GCA_964036265.1). Classification (NCBI taxonomy): domain Eukaryota; kingdom Metazoa; phylum Nematoda; class Chromadorea; order Monhysterida; family Xyalidae; genus Daptonema; species Daptonema setosum. The sequence continues at coordinate 15,004,144 of OZ038447.1, forward strand.
GTTATAATCTTACTTACACTCACTCACTCACTCACTCACCACTCTTCTCACTCACTCACTCACTCGCTCACTCACTCACTGCAAACCTTGGGTCCGAGAGTACATGTAGCAGTAATACGTTCCACCGGTTCGAGCACGATCAGCCAACGGCGGCAGTCGGCCGATGTCTGAGTGTGGTTTTCATGATCCAAATCGGTGGATATGACGGGTTGTGGACACTTGGACGTGGACTGATGGGTGGCCACATTGGCGATCGGGTACGACCACACCGACACGGGCACAACGTGCGATTGCGAGTTTAGTAGTTCCATCTGAAAATGCAAATATTGAGAAAAATATTAAGAATATTGAGCATATTTCAAATATTGCGAATTTAGTAGTTCCATCTGCAAACGCGCTAACTATTCATACAAACGATAACTATTGAAATCGACATCTGTACATAAATCTCTTCGGTTTTGAGTTAATGACCATATCGAGAAGAATTATTATCAGACAATTTTTGAAAGACTGAACTATAATTTAGGGTGATAAGACAGAAGTGAGATCAGCAAGTACGGCGTACCAGGTAACGCTTAAACGGAAGTGATTACGGTAGGTCGCAAAGGGATCACTTAGGTGAACCGTATCCTAGCAGTAAAGTGGCTGCTAATTGGTTCTTGACTGATAATAACGACCAATCAGCTGGACAAATAATGGTTACCCTTGATAATTATACGACAGGAAGTCAAAAAATCAAATATTGTTGGCGAAAACTATGTACGTACAATACGTACAATAAAAATACACGATAACACGATAATCTGATAAAAATGATTCCTTTGATTCACGGAGGCAAGAAAACGAATAAATAAAATTATTTTTTTATGTTCCAAATGAACATAACTTAATTGATGAGATCACAAGACCACTGCTTCTGTAAAAGGCGCATAAATCTATGATCAAAACACCTGTCATCAAAAGTTTTTCGTGCCCGCCCTTTGCAAACGAAAATAAGTTCTTCTAATTTTGTTAAGCCTAATATACTGATCATGACGTGACGTGATGACAGGTTAACCGGCTGTCAGTCATCGTTAATACCAGAAAATAATAACAGATTTACCTGTACAGACACAAACTAAGTTGAAATGATTGATAACTGACCTAACGAATTTACCTGTACAGACACTAACAAAGTCGAAATGATTGACAACTGACAAAAAGAAATGAACTGTACAGGCACAAACAAAGTCGAAATGATTGACAACTGACAAAAAGAAATGAACTGTACAGGCACAAACAAAGTCGAAATGATTGACAACTGACAAAAAGAAATGAACTGTACAGGCACAAACAAAGTCGAAATGATTGACAACTGACAAAAAGAAATGAACTGTACAGGCACAAACAAAGTCGAAATGATTGACAACTGACAAAAAGAAATGAACTGTACAGGCACAAACAAAGTCAAAATCATTGACAACTGACAAAAAGAAATGAACTGTACAGGCACAAACAAAGTCGAAATGATTGACAACTGACATAACGAATTTAACTGTAAAGACACAAACAAAGTCGAAGTACATAATTGACAACTGACATAACGAAATGAACTGTTAAGACACAAACAAAGTCGGAAGGATTGACAACTGAATTAACGAATATACCTGTATACAGTGTACAGACACAAACAAAGTCGAAATGATTCACAACTGACAAAACGAAATTAACTGTACAGACAAAAACAAAGTCGAAATAATTGACAACTGACAAAACAAAGTCGAAATGATTGACAACTGACATAACGAATTTACCTGTACAGCCATAAACATAATGAGAATGGTTGAGCACTGAACTGATTTGACGGTCACACCTTTGAAACTGTTACCGAATCAACTGTGAACTGGTATCAGCTGGACTGCGCGCATGCATCTTCCTTACTATCTATATACTATGTCCAAGTTTACAACAAACTCTACCAGTTAGCACTAGAAATAACACCAATCATGCATGCACGTATGCAAAAGTGATTGGAAACACGCAATAGTAAAATAATCAGTGATGACCGACGGACTACTGACGTGACTGACTGAACAAAAGTGTCAATTTAAATTATACTAGAAATATCGCATCATTAATTGACAGTTTCGATGTTATTTAGTGCACGTATCTATGCAGTCACCGACTGTGAATTACTGACCAAGATGACAGATCGATGCATGATAAACCATTTACTTTTTATCTGACACTTCCGCAAACATTAGAAGACTTGGTGACTTTATAATCAGTTTTCAGCTCCTACAACCGTTGTCAGAAACACATTTGGACAGGTTTATCATTATCGACTATATGAAAATGTAACATGGTGTACGCAAGTTGATCGCCCAAATAACCCGGATAACCAGGCGTCATGGCCAAGAAATAAGACATGGAGCCCGAAATGATCTGACACCAAGATGGTACAACTTTATTATAAATGCATGGGTTATATACAAACTTGAAGACATCGTTCAAATACAATGATGTGTGACCAATGTCCGGAGTGCTTGGTCATCCAGGACACAGTGAGCCCCAATTTGATATGAAAGACTATAGTGTGTCTAGTCTATAGTGAGTCATTTCTCTACTTTAACAAAAGATGGTATGTTAATATAATGGTGTGTATGCTTCAGTAAACGCTCACTGAGTAGAGCTACTAAATCAGCGATAAAGTCGTGACTTTGACGAGATTTTCATGAGAATTAAGGAAGTATGTAATTTGCTCATTATGAGAAGCAAGTAATAGGCAATCATAAATGTACATACGTACATAACTACAGATATAAAAAAGACAAAAAAAAATTAGGCATTACGTCAGAAAACAATGGTATTCGGATAGTCAGAGACGATTGAATGACTTTACTTTCAAGTATGTACAGTGTACTCGTAATACGGCATCCAATCAAAGCATCCAAGTCGGCAACGTACATAAGTCAGTAGAACGTATCAAACAAACGTTAATTACAACTGTAGCCAATCTTTGTGCCCTAATTAACAAATAATTTTCTGTATCCCAATGTACTTATAATCCAATCAGAACTGAGCGACAACGTCAAACAAAAAACTCGTTAATGAACAAGTACATGTAGATATACGATGATAGACAATTAATGAGCAAGTACATATGTAGATATACGATAGACAATTAATGAGCAATATGTAGATATACGATAGACAATGTCAAATGTATTATAATAATGTCTGAAGCAGGTGATTGCGTAAATCGGTTTCTTTAACGGGTAGCATGAATGAACAAACGAATGGAGACCAGATATGTAGCTGTAATTTAAAATGAATAAAGATAACTTTTTCACCCGATAACAAGGTTGCCTGCAGTCTAACGAGCAGTAACTGAAATCACTGACGACAGCGTCCTATGAAAGTTAAGGTCTTGATGATGATAACCTTGTTGGAAAAGGCGAACCGTCACTGGGAGAACGTCACATGCATACGCCCTAAGAATGTACAGATATAATTTTACCTGACGCACTTTTTTCGTGAACATTAAAACATCAATAATCAAATTCTAGCAAAGTAAAAAAGTGCAGTTTCTCAATCAGGAGAACCATTCAAGAAAATCTTCCGACAAGTTAGATGATGAAAATTCGAGCAAAAGAGCTCGTCGGGAAACAAATTGAACAACGCGCAATTTACCGGGTGGTCCATATGATAAATGTACAAGTATTGTTATGTTTTATAGATGTACACTAACATTTTAGTCATCTGGGTCTTCTTTTATGTAAATACGATGAGTAGGTACATAAACAAGAAATTATGTTCCGGTTAGACAGATAAACAAAAATAATGATGGCAGTACGAATAATGTGTATGCCATAGACAAATTATTGTTTTCCGATAATAAGCCAGTTTATTATCGTGAGTCAAATATATTTTTCTTACAACATCCAATCAAATCTCAAAGTGTATTTATTAACTGCTGCACCCTCATACAACTTACATAATAGGTTAAATGAATAACATCGCTCATTATAATATCATAAACAAGAGAAAAGGTGTAAGTTGTTGCTTTAAAAAACGCAAGAATCAGATGAAGCGCTCTTAACTTTGGACACTGCAATAACGTTCTTAAAAAATCGGCTCAAAAGCTGAATACAAATTCTTAATAAGCTTCCAAAACAGCTATTATTAGTATGGAAGCTATATTCGTCTCAGGATTAGTATGGCTGAGGGCAGAGAAGGATGTGCGCAATTAACCGTAAAGATAATCACCTATGTAAATCCTAGCTATCAAAATAGCATAAACGATCATCTTCCATTAATATACGTACTTGTTTATGATGGCGTATTGAACTTGCGTCAACAGTGCAGGACGTACAGGATACAAAGTTCCTCTCAGTTTTCATATAAAAAACATTAACAAACAAGTTATTTTGTTATTGTGTACACAAACAAGTTGCGACTACTGGTGACCATAGAAATGAGTTACGTATGTACATAACATGGGTGTGTGTAAGCATGTGATTAGACTTCTGCTGCATGTATGTACGCCTACACGTACAACCATATGAGCAACCATGTTATTTTAACATAACATATTACGTAACGCTGCACAAAACCATCATATGACTGGAGTAAAAAGTTTGGAAAACTTTTCGAGAATAAAATTGAGAATAACAGCGACAGACATGCGCAATCGGCCTACTCGATCAAACTACGTACCAAGTACGCAATCAAGAACCGATAGTGTGAACCTACAAAATTCTGGATGAGGCAAATTGTCACAATTTTTAGAATGTATACGCAGAGTGGAATGCATACGCAGAATACAGCTATGTATGTACATACACAAGCACGGCCAATCAAATGTAGGTTCCGTGAGAGAATGTATACTTTAATAAGCAGAATCCTGTATTGTCTGGCAACGTAACAACTTGCTTATTATTACTGGGAACAAATCGTGGTCAGCTGAACATAACATACAACAGATCACAACTTCTACATGTGAACAAAATGATAACGGTGAACTTTTCTCTTATCGGAATGCCTACAGACAGTGAAGTATTGTATTGTATGATACAGCTGATCGAGCATACCATATCCCCGCTCCCCCGTTCACTGAACTTTGAGGAAGGGCCTACGCACCATAGCAATCGTGGTATAGACGATACATGTACATATGTATGCATGAAATGCACGTGTTTCGCACACTTGCCTACCAACTTTGCACTTACACGCCTCTACCAGCTAAATAACATTTGGCTGTCCATATAGACGGTAACAAAGTGCTAAAAGAGAGAAAAAGAATAGATGAGTCGATCGATCATTTCAAGTCATCTATTCTATACACTACCTTTCAAGTCATCTATACACTACCTTTCACATCTATACACTACCTTCCACGTATGGCGCACACAAATATCAAACCCGACTACAGACAGACCTAGGTATAAAAAGCGCAAAGAGACAGACAGCAATCGCGTCGACTGTCTGACTGGAGATGACAGGTAGTGGTGGTAGCGACAGTACCTGGTTGACTGACATGGACCGGTTTGAAACTGCTTTCACACAGTGTCCAGATCACTTTACTTACTGCAGTTCACTCCACACTTACATTTGCAGTACAAGATGTTTCAAACTGTTCTTGAGAGAAGTGAATTGGGGATAGATAAAACACCTTAAAATATATTAGCAGTCAACTGCTTATCTAATCAACTAATGCAGTTCAAAAAAAACCCAATGGCGGGTTCGGTTATTGGGTTAGCGAGAACACATGGCCGTTACATACAGTACTTGACAATTCGGTTCTCGACGGGTAATTAAATTTGGCGATTTTCAAACTTAGTCCATATCAATGGCCACTGAAACCATTCACATAACATCTGTTCGGGATCACCCAGAGCGTACGACCTTATCAGTTCAGCTACTGTATGATGGCCATCTAAATATAGACCGATTGTGGTGCACATGACCGACCACCACCATCAGCAATGCCATGATGCCAAACCGACGCCTCGTACCGACAAACCCAATACACGTGGCATGGTATGTATGTACATACATATAAAAGCTGATTGTAACGCGATTGAAACGGGCCGCAACGCGTCCTATTGACACAGGTACATGTAAAATACACAACAATATAAAATAGTACAAAAGTTGTGCGCGTTTTGTACGGTTCTGTCGATTGTCATTGGGCGTCGTTTGTAAGTTCTGTACATTCGAGCGTCATCTGTTGCAGTAAAAAGCATATGAACCAGTTATTTATAACCATGATGATCCAATTTTAGAACCACCATTAAAACAAACAGAAGTAGCATGATGAAGAAACAGAAACGTCAGAAACGGCAGCCCGTCACCGAATGTTCTGGAACAACAGCAACCGTTACACCTTTTGCATAATTATCTATGATACCGTGAGGTGATCGAGGTCGGACCTGACGTGGCGTATAACAGTAACATGCCAGTTTTATCGATACAATCGAAACTGCAGAATAAAAACGCGAAACTGCAAAACAAGAATGATGAACATGACCACCATGATGTCTATCTTCTACTATACCAGTAGGGTTTTGAATGTCGATATAACCAAACCAGACTGACAATTAGCTTGAATTAGCCTAAAAACCGGTGGTCATTACTCGGTGACTGGTAGCGCCAATCAGACAAACAAGAAAGAGGAGGAATGTCGATTAAAGGAGGCCAATCTGATTGATACCATAAAAAGAAATCTAGGCAAAAAGAGGCGGGCGTTCTCCCACCCAGGTACATGATGGTACTCGTATTACATGCTGATGGGCGGAACGGCCACACTGGATGACCACCTAATCCGAAGGGAGGGAAATTTCATCAAATAGGGGAAATTGGCAGTTATCAAAACACTACACCTATGCCTTTGGGGACAAATTAAAATTGGAAAAGGCCAAAGAGTGGGAAATCCACTTTCCCCACCCCTTCTCGTTCGCTAGTGAACGGTGGTGAACAGTATGCAATTCTTAACGTCTCATCTATAACATGACCATTAGTACTAAATGTTGTGTCATTCCCAACTTGAAGTGAAATCCCACTTATGGCGCTGTGGAACGAAGATTTGCTCATCCGCGTTGCACGTGCACGTGTACAACCTACTACCGGGTAGTACGTCCTTGAGTGAGTGCCTGACTCGACTCGCTGAGTCACTGCTCCCCAATGTCATGTCCTGTCTTACTCACTAACACATCACCGTTCGGGCTTGACAGTTTCATCCCCTACAATAACTTATATACGAAGATTTTGTTGTAAAATGCAAGATTTTTTTACCAAAAATGATGGGAGTCGGCGATGGCGTACTAGAAATAAACGTCTCTATACATTTACTGAATCAAATAACTAATTAAATTTAGAATGACTGCGAGTAAAACACCACTGAAATATGTCAATGGGAGGGTCATATAAACCGAAGTATAAAGCTTTGGTAATAACATGGACCTGACCTGTATGGTCATTGATGACAATGTCAGCACCAAGCAACCAATTATGTACACACGGTATATGTAGTACATGACAATACTTTCTGGTACCTGGTACGCTCATCTCAATACCTATTGTCAATCAGCTGTAATACCAAGCACAGTTCATGGTGCAATCCAATTCACTCATCATGTGTGAATGGGAATGGCATTGGGTAATACTTTATTACAGTGGAAGACACATTTCAGCTTAAGATCATCATTTCTGATACCATGACCACAATGACTGTTATTTTATCCTTGTCCAAAATTTTCGTTCCATCCACCATAATCAGCGGAATACCGAGATCCACATGATCGGAACCAACATCAATGAACAACAAAATAGTGAAAATATTCCCACACTTGCAGACGAGCGTTCTACCCTACACAGTACATCAGTCTGTATTGTACACAATAAATGGATAAACCAGTATCCCATCACTGGATTCTAATCTCTCTACTTCGTTCTACCAGCCCAAACCATTATCAGTTCATTCAGCTTCACAGAAACAGAGCGGGGCAAAACAAACATGGCTGTCATTTAATGTGTATTGATTAAAAAAAACATCGTTCCCCAAGTTTATGTAAAAAGCTCGCCTAGTCGAAAATCCGTTCGTAATCGGTTTCGCATTATATTTTTGTAATGCAGAACGACCGCCACTTATTTGCGGACGAACGAATACTACTAAGAAAGGGGAAATTCCTCAAAGACGAATCGGCAGTTTACCTAGTCCATCGAAATCCATTTACCTAAACCTAAGGTAAAAGATGTACTTGAAAGAACTGTCAAAGAAGGGGTAATTCCACTTTCCCCTCCCCTTCTCATACACTAGGCCCGGCTCAGCAGCTGCGCCATTGCGGAGTCCAGTCCACTAAAATACTGGTAAACAGGAACAACTGTGTGGCTGTGAGAACCAACGGCGCAGATTTTTCACAATTTCAATAGCGCTCTAAACTGAGTAAAAAAACAAAACAAAACAAGACGTGAAGAGTCGTGAAGAACACTGACATACAAAATGGTAGCGTTGTGTAGTACAAATGACATATGCTAGACCGTGTTCAGAGAAGAACGTTGTCAAGTGTCAAAACATTTGTATAACACTCCACCACACGAAACAAGCTCTTCCTCATTTTTGACAAGGCCTGGCTGCAAACACAATGTATGTATGCACCATCCAATCTGAGTTCTCCACAACTTTGCCATTCATGAGTTCCAACAAACATGAATCATGTTCAGATTACAATCTCAGTTCATTTGCACCAGTGGACTATGTACGGGAATCGAGAACTCGTAGTGACGTATGTACATATATACTTTTAACTTGAATTAGTGTACGTTGCAAGTGTTTACAGGTACTACGGTATGTACATACTTAGACTTAGAGAGCACGAAACCCGCCAATATTCTTACCGTCAAGCTCCCTTATTTAAAGTGGTTATGTCTATAAAAATAACGTGAAGCAAAAATCAGGTCAGGATATTTTGTCTGATGACGCTAGCAACAACGAATATAATTAAGAACATCACGAACACAAAGTTCACTGACGCAACCAGTTATCAAATGTTGGCTGTGGTTGAAAACGGTAATATTTTTTGGTGACCAATCTCATTTAAGTTTCAAGAAATAGACGGTCAGTTTTAGCATAGAGTAAAGATTTCTACTTTTGATTGAGTCACGCTAGTCATTTGAATGATTAAAAGTTATATATACTACTAATGGTGTATAAGACATCATCCAGCTGTTATTAACCGTTAAACCTACTTACAGTATGTGTGTACATCACGATATCCAATATCATTTATGTACATTACTTTACCCGAGCCGCGGATTCCTCTTGTTTCATGACTACCAAATCAGTAAAAAGTAATTCATTACCATCCGAGCACGAAAGCTAAGGATCAAGATGGCCATAACGGACGAGGATAATATGAAGTTACAAAAATTGATTTATTTACAGAACTAGTAAACGTGGAGCTCAACCAGCTAAAACTTTCACGTTGAACATGTTAATTATTATCATAATGGGAAAGTTCAAATCATAAGATAACAATAATTAAAGTGAACTTACCACTTTTCCATAAACGGGCAGTAATCGACTTCGATCATCGGCCAGCAGCAGCGAGTGATCGAGAATGGTCGGTGGCTCGAGTGGTGGTGACGCCGATGTCTGACTGCCCGATGATATCATGTCCGTTAGCTGACGTCCGATCAACTGGTCCGAATCAACACCGAATACTTGACACACCATATCGTTGGCGATTAGAATCTGAAGTGCACATTAACCAGTGAGAAATTGATATTATAATAATACAAGAGTTATGGTGGCCAAAAGCTATAATATGAGATCAGACAATATATCGTGATCGTGTATTATTATCAGACTCAGACAGTCACAGACGGCCCAGATAAATGACAAAAAGTATCACACTCGGTTTGTTGCAGATAACTAACTACATTTGCATAACGAAAATATCCTAAACAATTCACATCTACAAAGAACCTATCAAAAAAATGAACAACCAGAGTATACCGAATATATAATGTTTTAGGGTTGATTACGTCAGTGAAACAGCGCGAACCCCTGATAACCAGTGGCGGATGGGCGCCGATTATTGAAACTCAACAAATATGAGAATGCCATTTTAATTGAACTTTACTGGAATCGAATGTATCCCAATAACTGCTAGATTTCATCATTATTTTTGTGTTGCAGTAAAGAATGTCGGTAACGGGTTATCCCACTACCATCATAACAGCGGGTTGTAATCACGTACCCTATCAGTTGATGCAACCTCAACGATGACATTCTCAGTTCTCACGTACGTGCAAACATAAAAATGGGAACATGGAAAGAATGCCTCTTCACACCCAACCCAGACCATGACGAGGACCATGACCATCGCCATCAGCAGTTTTCGAAACGAATCAACCCAAAGCAACAAAACCCCACCCCTACCCCCATATAATCGATCACACGACACATTTAAAAGTAGTGATAACATGTTTGGTCATTGATAAAAGTTGGAAGAATGATTGATAACACGCAACTTTGGTGGGACTCAACCCTTCAAATGGAAAGTAATCTTTCCAAAGAGAGGGAATTTGAAAAAAAGTTAGGTCATTTTACCTACACCTTAAAGAACAAACTCTTCTTTTTGAAACCACCAAAGAGGGGTGGATGCCACTTTTCCCTGGTTTTCTCGTCCGCTAGTGGTGGGACTACACTGAGCACCCGAGGTACAGAGTATTGAATGCACTGGACCCGGGAGTAAAGCGCATTACACGCAAAACCACCGTGTTATTAACGTTGCATTCCAACTTGCTAGGTCAAAGTCGAACTAAACGACTTTCTTACGCCATAGAAAAATATTTTACGAACTTGAATTGAATGTTTTCAAAAGATATGTACGTCTAATTGTGATGTAATTTGAGCCGTTTGGTACTTTATTTTATGACTGTCCATAAAATTACAAATATACGTTTATCTTATCAGACCGGACGTAGAAGCTGTTCTGCAATAATCAATGCAGTAAAAGCCTTTTGATCACATAGGTGGTAAAGATTACTGTAAAAAACATGAATCGATATGACGGTTGAAAACAGTCCAAATGAAAACAAGACCCGTTCCAGCTGATCTCAAAATCTCTAATCTGATTTCCGTACCACAAATCAACAAATGATTATCAAATGGCCGATGCAAAGGCCGATCAGCACTCAACGGATGCCGCAATCAAAACAAACACACATGAGAATGATTTTCATTTTGAATGTTTATCGGGTTGAAATGCGCGGGATGTGGAACAGATTGGATGCCATTCATTATGCATTATCAGGCAAAATCCAAAAGGACACCAAAACCAAAAATAAAAGAGCTGAGCTCTCTGGGAACGTCGACCACCGAGCGATCAAGTCTCCAGATAAGACTATTGTTTACACTTTGGCCATAGAGTCACAACATTACATCCTTATTAGGTATCGACGTCGGACAAAGCGATGGGATGAACATAGTTCAATACATGTAATATTGAGAGAATCTAATGTTTTTTTGAAAACACTGAATGTGACTATGCACTCGTGATAGAAGATGATAAACGGTTTAGTTCCCCTGATGAGGGAACAAAAGCTAGTTTCCCGTGAGTTTTCGTAACATTCGACTGAGTGTTGCAAGTGCCGTTGTTGTAATAGAATAGCTACATATCAACATGTATACCGATAGGACAGGCGTTTTCAAATGATTTAGTTTTGATATTGGTTCAGTGAAATACCAGTTTATATGAAAAACATTGAAATTTAATTCTCTTGTAGCTTTCAGCATCAAAACGTTATAAACTTTCATGTTCGAATCGAGAACCAGTTTATGTAGTAACAGAAGCCGTCGTCATTAATAACGTTAGCTGGCATGGCACCCGCACCAGGTCAGCTTAAATTTAATGTACTAAATAAAATAATAGCTTTTTTAAGTAGCGAGACATAAAAAAACAAAGTCAGGCATACTGATTTTAATTGAAAACAGGTACATATTTAACAGTTTTGTAAAAGTGCCAATGCCAATTAACAACTGCTGAATGGTTTATATTTGTGAATGACCTACATTGATATATTTACTTGAAAGGTTGAACACGATCATATACATGTAGTCCTTCTAATGAAATATCGCATTCATTCAATTACTCAGCACAACGTGCAGCATGTAGGATGTGGTATACCCCAATGTGAATGGAGCGTAAAATCACAATACCAACAGCCCAAGCCCACCACCTACACAATGATTGAATGAATGAATGAATGTTGAAAACAGGAGCAACTGAGTAGAATGCTGCCTGGCCGTTCATTCATTATAATAAAGCAGATGATCGTTAAGCTGTTCTCACCCGGGTCGGCCACCCAGCCAATGTCTGGTAGACACACTGGACGACATGAAGGAGAGGAAAAGTGCAATTCCCCTCTCTTTGGGGGTTTCAAAAAGGTGATTTTTTCCTTAAGATTGAGTTAAAAAGGCATAGGAACTGCCGATTGCCCACTCTTTGACGGATTGCCCCTCCCATTGGAGGGTTCACTCGTCCGCCAGTGAGTAGACAGCGAATACGATACGATATTGCTGACAAGGTCTGTCTGACCAATCAATGTCTTCCATATTTATGTATTTATGATGTCTTTATACCATAAAAACACTTGATTCACTCAACCATGTTTGAATTGATATCAGACTATGTGAACAATGAGCTAAAAATAGCCGACACTCGCCGTCTGTCTGTTCTGTTGAACATGAATACATGTGAAGAACTACATATGTATGTGCACTCTAAACGGCTGAGACACCCAACTATCGTTCAGACCAGAACTTCGAACCGACAAATATCAAAAGCATATTAAACATTGGATGGAACACACGTTTCATAATATGGAGCTCACAATGTTGGGTGACAACAACATTACCACCAAAGTGTGTAATGTAGAGCGATGTGTCGGAGAGACTGTCTGGGTCGGCTGCTCAAGGCGGCAAGAGGTGTGTCGAGTATGTACTGTAGTACTGTACGTACTTGTATCTATGAAGAATATGTTCTGTACTGCAATACATCGGTTCATCCACACACGACTAAATTGCATATCACCAACTACATATTTGCTCATAATTTATAACAGGATATATACCTATGTACAGTAACTTCACATGTACGTCATCTTCAATGAGGTAAATAGTACCAGTATTATAGCCAGACCAACCTCATGGGCAATCAAAATAATTGAGCAGTTTGAGTACGTGATGCCACTGAATATGTACATAAGAACCTACAAACATCGTATGTCGTAACTGTACCACCACCAAAAACCGTTGCTTACGCTACGGCGCCGTGTCGCACATAATCTTCAATCAATTCAAGAATTTGCAAGTAATTCCGGTGACAACCAGCTTAGCTCACCGGTTAGTCTTAACGATGAGAAAATACGACAACTTTATGATTTGTTTGTCAACGATAAAAACACCGTATCCGTGTTTTAAACGGTTAAAAAGGCAGTAACGTAACAAACAAGAACTTAGTTCAATAACAAACACTGCTCTGCTTCTAACGACAACCAATTTAATTTCAGACTATGTAGCAGACAGAGGCACTAATATAACATCAAAATGAAAGCTGTATGACAAACTATCGAAGCTATTCAAAAGCCCAGTCAATCGTGAATAAATTAGAAGGCCTATAATAGCAAACTTGATGGGAATCTGTTCGAGCCATATGTTCAGGTGTGAATCATACCACTGAGTCATTCACCTTTATGCATTATATTCCACAATGATCGTTAACTACCTACATTGTTACGCATCTACTGTAACAAAGGCTATAACACAACAATGAATGAATAAAGGATACTTTTGAAGCGCAGAGAGACAGACTTGCTTATCCATTCAATGACGCGATTGCAAACCGTGTTATAATACTGGGGAAACAGCTGGTCCATATATCATCCACGATGCACAACACAATATGGAACAGACAAGTGACTCAGGCACCAAATGAAATCGAGTCGAAACCGTCGCCTTTCTGTTTTACACAACCGTGTTGAGTTGAAAGTGAGAAAATTTGAAAAAGAATAGGAATAAAACTTGACCACTTTCCTTCAAACTTGTTTTAATCAACTCAATCAACACCATCAGGATTGACTTTTCCCATGGCGGCTTCAATACAGATTTTTCAGATAAAAGTCTAACTGAATCATCAGTTTTGTCCATTAGATTAGCGCCTTTTATATTATCAACGTAATAAAAGTAAACAAACCGCCCTATCTACTCACAATCAACAATACATTCATAGTTTACTACGCTCGCCCACAACGTTGTAAATATATTATATACTAAATGTATTATATAAACAACATCTAGTCATTCATTCATTCAGAAACAAAGGCAAAACCGAGACGCTGATCATTCGATTATCAAGTACTGTTATTAGGCTATTGAAACGCTTCATCGACCGGGTACCGATACAAATAATTAAATTTGTACCGCATTAAACATCTACCGATAATCTGATTAGTCATTCGTGGTAGAGAAATTTATTGAATTGAAATGGCATGGATAAGTACTCCATATGAATAAATAAGCAGTGGGCGTAGGAATCTAATCCAAGTATCATGTACATGAAAAGGGCTATCCGGAACAACGACACCACGGATAAAAGGATAATAACTGACCCGACTGGTCTTGTAGTCGAGCGTGAGCACAGCCTTGTTCATCTGTTTCGTCTGCGGTGCGTGTACTGAAACATTAGCAGGTTTGCTTTCATCTACAGAAATAACTCTTCGATATGAACATTTTTCACGATCTGTAAAAAACTATGAAATCATTCCATCTTAGAATTGATTGTTCATTATTTACTTCCCATGGATAAATATAGGTTGATTGCGTACATATAAAATGCATTAAATCATACATTGCATTACGCTGGATTGTTCGAGATCAGGAAGCTTCCTGTTCACGCACGTACACCAAAGTTATCCGGGAATCATTGCATAACAAAGAGTGAACCACAAACGGATGGAATGCAAATCACCAACGCAGCTGTGCAATGCACAACACCTACGTCATGTAATAGGTACATGTATGGTATGTATTACTGTATTGTATGTACGTGGCTCACTAACATTACGTACATATGTAGCTAATGTCGGTGATTTGCGGGCAATTCAGCATGTAAAATTCAAGAAATGTCTCTGAATCGCAGCTGAATGACGACTAAGATGTATACAAACGGTTGCAAACATTATAAGTGTGAAACATAGAACGTCATAAAGTATCGAACCTTGTTGCAGAAAGCTGCAGTTGTTGGCAGTAACATTGGCCCAGAAGTAGGCATCTGCAGTAGACATGGATAAGGGACTCGTGTTCGTGTCATTGGCCGTTGACCACTGAGGTCGGATCGGGGCTGGTCGGGCTGACTTTGTTGTAGTTGTTGTTGTTGGTGGTGGTGGTGCTGTTGTTGTTGTTGTTGTTTTTGGTGATGTTGTTGTTGAGATAATGTTGTTGTCGTTGTGCGGTTGCGGTTGTGCACACGATGTGGGTTTACTGGGAGAACTAGTGTTGTTGTTGCTGTTGTCGGTGTTTGACGAGCACGTGGTGTGTGAGGAGATGTTGGGTGGTGAGCTGCAATAAGATAAATCAGTTATATGCGATATATAAAAACACTTAAATATATCAAAATAAAAAAAAGTTCATTTGATAGCGTTTGTTCAAAAGAAAAAAAACACGGAGTCGTCCAAAACATTCAGTAAAATTCTGAATAGAACTTGAGTAGTAAGTAGTGAGATGAGTAAGGCAGATGAGTCAATACTCAATAACTCAATACCCATACCAACTCCAATATGGAGTAATCGGTACAGTGGCAACGGCAAAGGTACGTTCAATTTTGAGTCTGATGATCGACACATACCAAAATGATTTATCGCCGATGTTGGATGGCCATAACGGCACGAAAACACGACACACAAATATGCAAATTCAGCGATTTAACGCCGTTGTCTTCAGAAATGCTCATGAATGCTACGATTAAAAGATGGATTGTGGCTGTGTCTGGGTTGGTATGTCTGGAACGGTTGTGTGTCTAGCCATCGTACTACGACTCACAAGTCACATGGTATGCTGTATCACTACCACATTGTGTCAGTACCACTCACACCAAGACAAGTGTACAATACTGCGTGCAACTATAATTGAGTTACGCCGTATATTGAGCAAATCTATAGTTTTCTGATGTCTCGATATCATTTTTCTCACACAACGATCATTACATCTGTGATCATTTTGTCGTCATCTTGACTGTTCGCCATTATTTTCTAATAGTGACGAACGGTTTAGCCTTTGATGTAGAGTTTATGTAATCACACAACATATCACCATTCCATTTTGAAGCAAACATGTCGAAAAGAAATCCAACTGTAATTGAGTAAAAACACATTTTCTGGTTTTCATTGCTCTGACTTAATCTTGTAATGCAATAATCGACAATCAATACTCGAATATAACCCAGTCAGATGTATGGATTGAAGTTAACTGAAGTCATAAAACCGTAAGAGACATATAAATTGGCTATTATTCGAGTAAACAGAGCAGTATAACAAGAACTTTGAACCAAATGAACACACTTCGAGAATAGAGCTGAGCTTACTCCCACAACAAGTTTATATTGCTACCAACTACCGTATTTGTTTACATAAACAAGCGAATCAATTATATATAAATATATAACTTGTATTGTTACAATAAACATACATAATTAAGTATGTAGTTCCTCGTAAACATGTGTTCGTCACTCACAGCTATTATATAAAGCCATGTAGGATGTGTTTTCAATTATAACGTGAGTCACATGATTACTTGTCAACAATGCATCATGTGTCTGATGGCATCAACAGACCATCCCTTTCATTCAATACAGTTCCGGCCTATGTACATACGTCTGTATATTCTACTCGTATTCACAAATAAACATGTCTGACGAGAGTGAAACTGGAACAGACAACTTCAGTCAATCCAATAAAAAATGCACACAAAGTTGGTGGGAAAAATGAAAGTGCAAGTATTGTAAAGACCTCGTTCCGCGAAAATGCAAACCTACAAAAGATAAAATAGTCCTTTCCAGTTCCACTGAATAATAAAATTTGCTTAATCCTAGAACTCATATAATCATATCAGAACTTTGGGAAGTGCGTAGAAACTTTTTAGACTAGTTATGTACTACGTAAAACTAGATAACAACAAAAACTTACATTTATATCCTTTATACACCAACACATGTACATATTCGTAGTCAGACCGACCAGACAGACCGTAGGCGGGGTATGTCTGGCTTTGGTCACTAGCGGACCAGCAGGGGAGGAAAAAGTAGCATTTCCCCCTTTTTGGTGGGTTCAAAACTTGAGTTTGTTCCCTAAGGCGTAGAAAAAAATGATCTAATTTCTACCGATTCCCCCTTTTCGAAAAAATTGCCCACCCTTGGGAGGTTGGGCTCGTCCGCCAGTGGCTTCGATGCATACAACTGCATATGTATGTATGTATAGAATATAGTAGTGGTTGTAGTAGTATTACATACATACTATGTACATGTAATAGTAGTAGTACATATTCGTGCCACATCAGCTGATATTATCCGGCTTACTACTACATAGTTGGGTGTCATTCAGTAGTCACATAAGTGCAATAATCACGCACCCCAATCCACCAGTCACTCTTAACTTGATTCACACAAAATGGTAGCCATTCAAGTAAACCTGTCTAAATCAACCATACTTATGTAGCCGACCATTTTGTGCCAAGAAAATCAGAAACAGCCTGAAGTTTGCCATAAAACACATGCCCTCGGTGAGCATGAACCCCTCCTGCCTTTCTATGGTGCCCAGACTGCAATGTGCCATTTGAAGGCACATTCTGTGTGTGGCACCCGATGAAATCACGTAAAACAGTGCTGCCGTGCTACGTGCCACTGGCAGACCAGCCAATCCTCCAAAGGGAGGGGACAAAGGGGGGGGGACTGGGAGTTTTACCCACACCTTAGACAACAAACTGCACCTTTCAAATTGCCAAAGGGGAATATACACGCCCCCCCCCCCCCCTTCTCCTCCGCTAGTGTATCGTGATCCAACAAAAAGCTATTGGTTCGATCCTGCGTTTGGTGAAACCAACACTCGACCACAAACCAGACACATCAAGATCAAGTATTTTGTATGGTTTCACTTGACCAGCGTCATGCGCCAGCTGCCATCTGCTATTCCACTCGCGGACGATCTAATCCTCAAAAGGAAGGAGCATTTCGTCGAAGAGAGGGGAATCGGCAGTTTTCAAACCATTTTATCTACACATTAGGGAAAATTTTATACTTTTTGAAAACGCCAAAGAGGGGGAATCCACTTTTTCTACCCCTTCTCGCCCGTTGGGGTCCTATGGGATGCTACTACATTTTGTACCAAGCATACAAAAGTATGTACATATGTGATCACTACTTCCGCATCGCAGTAGCCAGTGCCATTATTGAATCATTCAAAGAGGCGACAGGCAACTTATGTATTCAGAGTAATGTACCATAGTATGGAAAAGCATTAGAAAACGAATAAAAGGGCTATAGGTGCTTACTGCTTGTTCCAAATCTGCAGTACTGACCAGCTGAATAGTATACGAATCAGCAGTCAAGTGATTGCAAACTACGGCTAGAGCCATACATATTCTACATAACGAAATGTAGACTGATGTGTCATGGCATCTGGTCAGACATGAGTATGGTTCGGGTGCCCATACCATACGTACCACCCACCATAATGGAATACATGACTGCACCACAAGTGCAAACCGAACGTCTGAGGCAGTTCCGGGTCTGTTTCCAGTTGAAATGGGAAATGTGGAGCTCTGGCTGATTGAACCTACCGTAGGCTGACAGTCAGCAGCTGACTCACGTAACTCATTACTCATCACATAAGGCTTGTATTCACTGTCTTACTGTCGACCCCTGACCGAATGCTGAATGGGATTTGCATTGTTCCCGTATTGTTTTATAAATGTTCGAATGAAAGGAGAATGAAATGCATCACACGAAATTTATAGCTAAAAATCTGACTAAAAAATATATAAAAATTCGTTTAATTCTGACACAAAGGAGTGTGAATAAAGCAACAATTCAAAATAAATACAGTACCAGAAAGAACGTACCTGAATTTTCTAATGAACTCGAGATTGGCCACCGATGCGTTCAACGCCCCGCTCACCGATCCGATCGAAACCCGACGTCCGAAGCTCACAGAGTTTGATTCATTGCCTGCAAATATTGAATTTTAATTTACCTTGTCAAACAATGATCTGAAAAATAATTACAGTCGTTGTTTTCTCACATTAAAAACTGTCTGATTCTGAAATCGGTATACATGAATTCCGTGTACATAAATTTTCACGAAATCAAAGTATGTACCTTGATCAATCAGATCTTGGTCATGGTCATGTAATTCTTCGTCGGCCATAAAGAAGTTGGCGGCGCCGGCGGCCACCATCCCTCCGATCAACTCGATGGGCCAGAGATCGTACACCTGGCAGCCTCCATGACTCAGCTCGGCGAACGAGTGCTGACTCCGGGCCATGCAGGTGTACCTGAGTTGTGCCATTGACATCGACATCTGCTTGTCCAGGTTCATATCAGACTCGATACCATGCATCTGTACCATTGACTGATTACGCGATATCACTGATATCGAGGTCTTGCGTGGTTGGGGCATCGGCGGCGGATAACTCGACGGCATCTGTATCATTGAACTCTTCCTGAAGGGCATCTGAGAAACTGACGATTGTCTGGAGATTTGTACCACGGACGTTTGTCTGGACATCATGAATCGGGCTGCTGTATCTTGGCCGATCGCACGAAAGTTGTGCCAGTGTGGAATGTGTCCACTGTAAACCGACAGAAACTGTTCGATCTCTTCATACTGAGCGCGCAGGTACTGCGTGTGCAGCTGCTCGGCGATCGTCTCCAATTCCTTACGTGACATGTTGTTGTTGTTGTGGTTGTTGTTGTTGTTGATGTTGTTATTGATGTTGTTGTTGTTGATGTTGTTATTGATGTTGTTGCTGCTGATGTTTTTGTTGATGTTGTTATTGATGTTGTTGTTGCTGATAGTGTTGTGACGATGATGTGATTCCCGGTGATGAAACTAATATAAATGTTACATGTAATCCATGATGGTACGACAGCAGATTTCTACTGTT
Source organism: Daptonema setosum (assembly GCA_964036265.1). NCBI lineage: Eukaryota > Metazoa > Nematoda > Chromadorea > Monhysterida > Xyalidae > Daptonema > Daptonema setosum. Next base: position 15,024,344 of record OZ038447.1, read on the forward strand.
GTTGCATGATGGTCAAATGCTGTTCTTCATATGTACATGGATCATGATATGTTTCATGGTATTTTCATGATCCACATGGGCCGTCGTGAGCGTGGGCGCTACGGGCGGCACACAGTCACCGTTGGCCGATCGCACCGATACGATCCCGATACACATACAATCCGCAATACACTGTTGAGCAATGCCCATGCAATGGATATGACTGTTCTTGTTGTTACTGGTGTTGTTGTTGTTGTTGGAATATTGACCGTACTGCAATGTTTTTACTACTTAGTACTTACGTGGCAGTCTTACATAGTTCAAGGCAAACATTTCACGAATCGGATAAGCGATAAGAGCTACTGTAAGTGATTGATATTTGCGAAAAGGAATATAGATAAAGCTTAATCAAACGGGTGTATGAACAAATGAAAACCGCTAATTCCTAATTTCAGAAAAATGTCGTGCAATATTGTCTACCTACATGGAATGGAAGAAACCGCAGGATAACCGGGCTCTAGATATTTATAGACGCCTTGTCATCACCAATCAGGACCGGATATGTGCAATTAGACATTGTATCTTATACATGTTGTTGTCTGAATACATATGCAGATGTAGGTGTACAAACTAAAGCTGTAGAAGCAATGAGTAGAAAGTAAAGATAAACCACACACTACGGCAATGTACATAATCCTAACTCACAGAAGGATTATGACTTGTTAAGTGATATTATAATAGTCACGGCTGATTCTATCAAATGCAATGCATGGCGTGGTAACTAGAGGATGATGGTCGTTTTATCAGTATGTTACATGACCATTATGACTTGACAAAACGACGGATAAGCCTGTCTGGACCGGTATTGGGTGAAGGAAGGGAACAAGCTTAACTCATGGCCACCAGACAAATGCAATTACAACGCACCAACTGCCAACAGAAGCGCCGGTAGACGTGACTGGCGGATACCTTATCGGACGCTAATATCCTATCCGAAGATGTGGGTCATATTCAAAAAGTATGTACACTTGCAGTGACAGTTTTGATGACATAACATAGTTCATAAAAAAACGCAGATAATAACTGTTGAAGAAAAAATCGTGAATGCAGGTTCGTTGAGAAAAACTTTTGACGAAAATCCCAATTCAATCCCAATTGGTCAACGGCGCGATTCTGAAGAATACCATTTCAGCCACAGCTGGTAAACCAATGAAGATGTCACAAAGCGCTTTTGTTATCTCTTTTACTTACGTTCAATTATAGCCTTTCAAACCTTGAAATGGTTCACGTAATAGTAATATAGTGAACTAGCTAATAGTGAGAAGCAGCGCAGTGAAAACCCTTGGGCACACAACATCAGCTATGAACATATAACACATTGAAGGGCCCATATGTACATAAGTGTGTAGTTGTGGCAGTCGGAATAATAAACCAGGTCCAATGGTCCACTTCCAATGGTCAGTCAGCTGGACCAACCAAAACGTTGTCAGGTAACAAACCTAATTTGTATACCAGAAACTGACTACAAAATAGCAGTACAGAATCTTATTACAAATTGAGCAATGCACTTAACAATGTACAGAACCATAAAGCCAGTTTTGCATATGTTCATGTAAACAATTGTTCCTGAAAAAGTAAAAAATGCCGGGTGGTCAGCTGAGCCGAATACAAGGTTGCCAGGTAACGCGGTCGTACTACCGAGTACTTGATGACCGAATTGGTACTAATGCTAATACCTTAGGGCCACACGAATACATGTCCCATGAGACATGTTTATTCCCAGCTGATGGCTTATTTTTATGCAAACAGTGGTATGAAATAGACAGAAAAGATGGTATTTTGGAGATTGAAAAAAACCGCACAAAATACAACATTGTTATTGATGTTGAACATTTGTTGGTGTTCCAACCACCGACTCGTCATTAGTGACTATTTGTGAAGGTCAGCTACATACATACATCGATGGCATAATGTTGGTTGTAATGGAAATGTATAAAAGGTATGCCAGGACTCGGAAACTCGGAATCGAGACCTAGACAGACAGACAGACAGACGTAAATATGTTTGTATGGCGGGTTTTTTTACTGAGTTTGCAATCTGCAATTTGTCACTTGCTATTTTTAAATGGATATCCGTGTCATATTAGTAGATGTGCGAAGAGAATGAAGTGTTGAGCAACCACATGCCAAACGACTGGCGGACGTGCTAATCCACCGAAGAGAGGGAAATTTCGACCGAGACGGTAAACTGGCAGTTTCAGGTCATTTTACCAACACCTTAAAACAAACACCAAAGAGAGGGAATGACAGACACTGCGCCGGACAACAGACATCGACACGAGTAATAAACTGCACACGTCGCCAGACACTGTGAGTAGTGAATTATGGCCCGTCACTCGTTCGGTCGGCCATCAAACTTCACTCACAAAAACCGAGCGAATAAAATGATTGAAATGGGCGGCATAATAATGGAATAAATTTCTCACACATGTCGGGTTGAGCGAATCTGGGCAAGTCGAGTCAGCTTGCATTTCACACCCAAAAACCACCAAATTATATTCTACTTGGTTTAGTTTGGTCACATGCACAGCGGGGAGACGTGACGATGAAATAAACGTATAAATGTAGGCAAATACTGAATCATGCAAACCACATAGTAGTACATGAATGTGTGGAAAACGCTCTATAGCTCGTAGAATACTGCGCATACACGAGTACGTGTCTCAGATACGCTGGTGGCACGCAGCACCCCTGAATTCACGTATGTACCACCAAACGTACCAACTACATGTTTATAGAGGCAGGGTCCGTGGTTCGAGACATGATAGAACGTTTATGATGATCACACATACGTTCCATGATGAAACGTGAAATCATCAGATTCATCAGGTATTACTGTGGTATGGCAAAAATGAGCCTACTGAAGACTACGTGTGGTAAACATGTTGTCTGAATGCTACACAACTGAGTCACCAGTAATTCAATACTTCGTCGGAGACTGACGACTTTGCAGCAGTCTCGGTCGCGGATCTACAAAATTGGATTCTTCTCTTTAAATGAAAGACAATCTTTATTTGCTGTGACTGTGCTGTCCCCTTTTTACAGGAAATCCGAAAATTGCCGAAATAGAAATGTAAAAATGCATCCGTATAACCGGCAGATGTTTATTTAGGTATAACAGACAGACACTGGCGGACGAGCCAAACCTCCAAAGGGAGAGGAATCTTTCCAAAGACGAGAGAATTGACAGAAATTAGGTCATTATATCTACATCTTGATGAACAAACTCTACTTTATGAAATCGCCAAAGAAGGTAATTCCACCTTTCCCCTCCCCTTTTCGTCCGCTAGTGGAAACAGAAACAGTACACGAAGTCAGCTGACTGACCAGTGCTGCTGTCTCGTCGTAGCACTGACCAATACATCTATTCTAGAATTTGTAGCAGTAGCGTTACGCTCGTAACCAACTACATACATATGTACGCTTCAAACTATTTACAACAGTTCAAAGTCCAATCACAAACAACACTTGATTAAACATGAAAAATACAGCGCAATATTGTACAGATGATTAGGATGCAAGCGTGTCCGATGCAACACTGACTTTATATACACATGCAATGAACAGCAGACAATGATACTTATGGAACGATTGACTTAATTTATGTCTGCTCCATTCATATCTTCAACGATATGACGTCTTCGTGACGTGTTTGACCACATCGATAGAAAACCAAAAATATTGTTTTGATTGCAGTTCGTTGTTTGCGCTAAAAGGTTATAAACGACATGCAGTGAGCTGATAATGGGCCAGGTCAAACGCACATTAAGCACAAACACACATTGTTCCAGAAGCACATACATAATTTAACCAAAAAACTGGAATAATTACGAACGAATTTAATTTCGTATACTTTTCCGAATTCCTAGGATCTATGCTGGTATAATAGCTATCAAACCACAATATACCTGATTTTATGCGCAGCAATGATGTTGACTAACCTAATGAAACGAGATCATATGCCCAACGGTCACAGCCGTTTTCTCATCGCATTTAAGCTCAAAAATGTAAGTATCTATCTTTTTGTACATTGATCCGTTTGCATTATTTGTTTTGTCAAATAGGATACGCATGCACTGGCGAACGAGCCAAACCTCCAAAGGGAGGATTTTCTCTACAAAGGATGGAAGTGGCAGTTTTGAGGGCGTTCAACATATACTGAAAAAACTGCACTTTTTAAAGAATGGAGAATTGCACTTCTCCCTGCACTTCTCGTTCGCTAGTGTGCATGCATTTACCTGTGTTGTATTAAAGCACAGATAGACAATTGCACGCTTTGCGCGCATTCCGGCCTGTTTGGTTTGTTTGCAGCCGACCGACCTACGTTGACAAGCCGTCCAAAAACTATAAAAACCCAATGCGTAATACACCGCGAATATGGATGATAACCAGATACATGTTTAATCCGGTGCACTAAAGGTGTTCAATGATGATCTTCCCATTTCAAACTAAAGAGACTTCAAAAGTTTATTTCTACAAATAACATAAAATCGTGGTAAACAACCAAGTGTTATTTGTTGTAATGCTCCCAATTTACGAGACAATTCGAGTTCACTGAGAAGCAACAGAATCTATCGAAACAAGTTTGCCCCGCCCGAAAAAATCTAGTTTGAATGAAAGAAGCCGCCTTACAACGAAACGAGCTGTTCGGTCATTCAAAGAAAGAAAATCCTTTAGCTGAAGCGACCGTGAACTGATTGAATTACTGCTGAAATGCAATAGTTGAAATGACCAGTCTTTAGAGAGAAAAACAGAAAAAAGCCAGACAGATGTACGTAAGATATGGTTATATTATAACAGATATGGAGACGAGTCAGCCAGTTTTAGACAGACAATGAACCATTAGCCCAAGCGTACCGCCAATAACAACAAAATACTAAACAAACATGTAAATGTAAATGTATGATATATGAGTGGATGCACGCAAGAATCGACGCATGCGTTCACAAGCTTGGGCTTTTTTGAAAAATTTCGAAATTTTAAAATATACATTAAATCATACACTTTTGGATTGGAAATGATAGTTTTAGCCAAATAAAAGTTGTTTGCGCTTAAAAATTTCAGTTTAAACAAATTTTGATAGGTTTTCTGGCCGTCCGAAAATGTGCCAAAATTAGACGATTTCACGCGTGATCGCGCGTGTTGTTTGCCTCCTAATTTTTGATTTTTAGGTTTTTTATGTTATTATATAATCTTATTACACTGTTTACATCTATGTTTATGTGTGTTATCAAGAAAAACAAATTACGAAAAAAATTGAGTATGGAGGGGGTATAAAGAAAAGTTCGGACACGAATTTCACCCATTACCCTCGGATGAATCTGGCATTCTGAAGATGTAGTCTTGTAAGGAATTCTTTCAACAACCTATATAGAAAATTTGATTGGATTTCCCACTACACAAATCGAAATTTTCTGGTTTGAAAAAGTCACCTAGTGGCGTAGTTAAACTCCCACATCCAGATATTTCGAGCCCGTATTCTGTATTTTGGATTCAGAATTCAAACATGCCGCGGTTCATATATGGTGTTTTGGGACCTACTATGAGAGCCTATCGATACTGCAAAGCCGTTTTGTTCAGTCTTGCATAAATTTGAAAAAATCCGGATTTCAAGTATTTCGCTAAATATTGTATATCTGCGTTCGACAAGCGCATTTTAGTCCTACTGAGCGATAACGTCGGCGTGTGTTAATGGGAGTAAAATATTCTGAATCTAAACTTCATTGCCCGCATTTTGAGCTCTAGAAGTTATGTTTTAAAGCTTTTTTCAATTATGTAACAATTACTTGAAAATAAAATTTGTCAAGGAAAAAATAAAAAAATTGTCGAGTTGTCCACTTTGGGGTCAAATAAAATTTGTTACCCTCAAAGCGAGCTCGAACCGTGTTTGTGGGATGATGTCCCTGACTTCAAATTTTTGATAAATTTGATTTTTACCCCTTCCATCGTTCCCCACCCTCTTCAAAATCGAGTTACATTAGCTTTTCTGAAAAATTATTTATAAAGTTATTCCAAATTTTGCGCTTTTTTCAGAAATAGTCATGTTTCTCGTTTTTTGTAATAATATTTTATTAAAGTTGATCATTTGGGGCATCACTCAAATTGACTGTTCGAGGTCGCATTTAGAGTAGAATTTTTTTTGACCTTTTAAAGTTGACAACTCGACAATTTTTTTCTTTTTTCCTTTACAAAGTTTTTTTTCAAGTATTTTTTACATAATTGAAAAAAGTTTCAAAACATAACTTCTAGAGCTCAAAATGCGGGCAATGAAGTTTAGATTCAGAATGTTTTACTCCCATTAACACACGCTGACGTTATCGTTCAGTAGGACTAAAATGCGCTTGTCGAACGCAGATATTCAATTCTCAGCAAAAATCTTGAAATCCGGACTTTTTCAAATTTATGCAAGACTGAACAAAACGGCTTTGCAGTATTGATACGCTCTCATAGTAGGTCCCAAAACACCATAAACGAACCACGGCATGTTTGAATTCTGAATCCAAAAGACAGAATACGCGCTCGAAATATCTGGATGTGGGAGTTTAACTACGCCACTAGGTGACTTTTTCAAACCAGAAAATTTCGATTTGTGTAGTGGGAAATCCAATCAAATTTTTTGTATATGTTGTTGAAAGAATTCTTTACAAGACTACATCTTCAGAATGCCAGATTCATCCGAGGGTAATGGGTGAAATTCGTGTCCGAACTTTTCTTTATACCCCCTCCATACTCAATTTTTTTCGTAATTTGGTTTTCTTGTTAACACACATAAACATAGATGTAAACAATGTAATAAGATTATATGAGAACTTAAAAAACCTAAAAATCAAAAATTAGAAGGCAAACAACACGCGCGATCAGGCGTGAAATCGTCAAATTTTGGCACATTTTCGGACGGCCAGAAAACCTATCAAAATTTGTTTAAACTGAAATTTTTAAGCGCAAACAACAATTATTTATCTAAAACTATAGTTTCCAATCATTAAATATCGATTTTAACACGCATTTCAAATTTTCGATTTTTTTCAAAAAAGCCACATTTACCGTCGATTCTTGCGTGCATCGACTCATATAATCAAATGAATTTGATGTTCGGTCGGTCATGGAAACCATGAATAAACCAAATATGCCGATGCCAATGGACTGCATCATCAGTATATCCCTGCCATACTGGCACTGACGATACCTAAAATTATAAATTCCCTGCTCTTTCATGAGCCGCAGTAAGTTCGAAGTAAATCAAGAGCAAGTGTGTATTTTGGGTTCAAGCCGCTTTTTAACAAGTTTATCAGAATGAAATTTGAAAAAGTGTATGTTGGTTTGTTTGATCTAACGATCAGGCATGCTGCATTAATAATGAACCGTAAAATAAATTGCACGCGAAGCGATGCACTTTTTCCAATGAATAATTCTATTTCTACGTAACCACCACATTACAGTACATTTATCCATCTTCGTCATAATGAATAATTACCCAAATAATGTTCAATGGACACGGGACCGAGACAGTTTGATGAGTGAGGCAAATGCGATCGAATCGGGACACGTGAGTGAATAAGTGAGTGACATAACACGAGTTTGCATTTACTGATACGATACAGATCATCAGACACACATGTACACCTGTATTTCTCGTTAATGTGAACACATTCACAGAGTGAAACAAACGTGATTATGTACACGTGAAGTAGGAGTGAGGCAGCAGAGCACGCGATCTCATCTGGTGGAATATAATGTGAGCACGTGCGTGTACGTGTAAAACAGCGTCCATTGGAGTAGCAGCAACATCAGTACACGTTGTGGGAATGGCAAAGAAAAAAAGCGGATTTTCGAATCGAGATATAGTTGAATGATTCGCAGGTTGCGAACAATCGACTCAACATTTCAAATCGTTATTCACTTGACCAACACAGCGATAAACCCAAGCTCAACAATTTATGACAAATGAGAATGTGAGAATGACTCAACAAAGCCAGTTTATCCGCCATTGGTTTGTGTTGTGGTGCAGTGCTGTGCATTTGTTCAAACTGCGTGCGCGTGCGTGCATGCATGTCACGTATGATTCATACAGGGTGACCATTTATGGCATACACAACTATGGCAAAATAGTGAAAAAAATTGTTCTTTGGATATTACTACAAGTATATTTTAAGTACGGAAACAGCTGGTCAGCGATGATGATGGCTTGACCTGACTTGGCCAAAATGATGTGATATGACCAGGCCATTGACCTGACTTGACCCGAAAATTGACCTGATATGACCAGAAATCGTCCTGATGTGACCTGGGCATAACATACCAAAACAGTTGGATACGTCATCGTTGAGTGTGTGTTATTAACCAATATAAAGATGACTGAATCCAAACATTTGTCACGTCGTCAAAAACACCGAAACTTTGGTATGGAGCAGACTGCAGTGTGTTTGCGTATTATAGTCAAAGTCAGGTAATGAGAGGATGGTGTTATAACATGAATGCGGTGACGGAGCTCATAAACATTCGTTCCGCAACAAAATCTGAATTTCAACTTTCCAACCCTTTGATAAAACAACGTGAGTTGAATAAAAACGTGTAAATTTGACGTCCAACTAGACATGAATCGACCCGACACGCCACAGAACTGACCCAGACAGTCGGTTGTCTGGCCCGGCCGTGAACAAAAAATTAGTGCTAGCAATGAACGCAATACCGTGCAGGTAAGTGAATGTACATTTTGATAGAGACGGACATGACTGTCTTTCGGACGATCAGTCACGGGCTTATAATAGTGATAGTCAGTCTACTGATCAGGTTTTATTTGATGAACATGCAGACATGCATGCGTCTTTTAACAATCAACTTGCATCACTTCAACCACCAAACTTATCAGGTCGTCACTAGCGGACGAAGAGGTAGAGAAAAAGTGGAAACCCCCTTCTTCGGCAGTTTCAAAGAGTAGAATGATAAACTAGTAGGTCTAAGTTAAAAGTAGGAAGGTAAAATGGCCTAAAAACTGGTGATTCCGTGACTCTTTGGATAAATTGCGTTGCCGGTCGTTACAGCAATTACACGACCCGGAGTTGAAACTTTTGTTTTAGCCAATACTTGTACTATCATTGTTATAAAGCTAGAGTATTACTTTGGATAATCAGTGATGAGATGATTGCTGCCGCCGCTGCTGAAGTGGATAACGATAATGATAACGGTGATGATGACGAGTGTTGTACAGATCGATTGACTGACTGACTGACCACATGATCATGTGCATGTTTGTTACAACTACTTACTACGTCACCACAATCAAGTCACGGCCGCTGTCCCAACAACAAATTCAGTTACTTTATGAGATCATCAGATGGGCAACTTTATTTGATGGAACAAGACGACAACAAGATACAAAAAAACAACACCTGAGCTGAGTGTTTGATGCACAGAAGTAAAGATATATACAACAGAAAATCAGACATTAAATAAGTGTAAATAGTTTAAACCGACTAAAACCAACACAAAACAAAGGAGTTGTGAAAACACGGTGTACATGAACAGTTCACTTTTATCAAAGCCTCACATCTGCGAACTGAAACGCTACAATAGAAGTCCACTTTCAAAGATAAACCCACCCAAACTGCAAGCATATAATCACAAATATAACTATGCACAAAATAATCAAATATCACCAGAAGAAACGACGCCAGTTGTGTAATCAGTCAGGCCAGGCGCTGCAAACCACCTTGTAAAAATCCCTTTGGTCTGTAACACTAACACACGGCAGTTCAAACACATTTATCTAACGAACCGCGAATTTCCTTGAAAGTCCTAGCAATACACTTGATCCTCAGAAATTACTACCGTATAAAACAGGAATAATTCCCAATCTAGTCTCAACAAGTATAATGTTTTAACATGCGTATATGCTGCATTTGCATGAACGATATGCAGCACATGTACGCATGGGTAATGTTGCGTACGTGCGGTGCAGTCAACATCATCTCACATCACAGACAACAAAGACGTCTCATGATCAACCAACAATATGAATTGCTCTTTGTTATAGTACACTCGAACAAATCGGCATGCCTCCCTGCATGACAATGAAACTAGAAATAATGAGATTGACATTGCTTGGTAATGAATTTGACATCAAAGCAGCGTAGTTCCACGAATCAATAAACACGTATGTAAGGCCCATGCCAAGACTCGGATTCAAGACGTTCCAATCCAATCACAAAACATGAGTGCATCTGCTTGGTATATAGTACTACAGCATGAACATAATAATACTGCTGAATACTGGTACATGATTATGCAGCTTATTGCTTTGGTTGAGATGATTCGAACGGAAAACTGGCATATGTAAGTGTACCAAAACAGTAAAACTGGACGAGCAACTAACATCAGATTGCTCAAGTAATAATGCATAACCAAAGCAATACAGCTGGTTTTATTTCTGTCTAATCTATGAACTGGTATGGAAGGAAATGAGCTGTGATTGACTGAGTTGTGAATCGTTGATAGCTGGCTGGACCGGTCACTCGAGGGCATGCTGACTGCACACTCAAGGTTAAATCATACAGTCTGATTGACCGGTAATCAGACGCCCCTTCACATCCAATCAAACTCTATTATGTACTTGTATAAAAAGTTGAACACTCCTTGAGAATGACTGAAAATCGTGAAAGTCATGATTACAGGATTCAAATCTACTACATATCAGAAGTTTCAACCGTCAAGAAAACCGATTCCCAAGAAGTTGTTCATCTAGGCTATAACAAGGCTGGTCAAAGCATCCCGGTTTGCGCTCAAAACCAAGGTGTAACACGTAATAAAGCTCGATAAACTCTGCACACCAGTTCCCACGTATGTTATGACCAACATCAAGCTCAGCAACCTTACAAACACGTTTCCGTTCAATATTGGGTGAACTTAATGCATGACGGCCTTAAAAGGACGAGTGCCTGGCCAGGCCGATGCCAGTGGGCCAAATTGAACACACACATTGACTGAGTGTACCATACATACGGTACATATGGTAATGGTACATGTACGTTTCAGTGAGGTGCTATGCTCCAATGGTACAGGGTGTACCGAATTAAAAATGATTTGATTGTTAAAACTCGGACGAAAAACAACAATGGATTATTCTTACCATCGGTTGAAGGCCTTATCATGTCTTATCCTAATATGCAAAATGGGCGCCTCAAATGAGCCCCACCGAACCCCCATTCTCTCCCGACCCCGAGTAAATGGAGAACCTGAAGAAAAACCTGGGCAGAGCCGAGCGAACTAATTCGTTCAATTGCATACCAAAGTGTAACACACCGCAATTAATCAGTCGATGTAATTACCAAAGTTAATGTAATTACCAAAGTTACGACCGACATTAATTACCTAGTTTTGCATAGTTAAAAAACAAATGTTCATCGCCAGACAAGCCCAGACGCATATTTTTGAAAGAGGACCTACCTGATCTAAATGGCCAGGCTGGAAAACTTTTTGTTAAAGTTTTAAGTAAATACTGTATCAATGTGCAACTACTGAAGCAGAATGTTTGGTGTTTTGTTGTTGAAACAACACATCAGTATTGGAAGCAAAAAATAACAAAAAAATAAACACGAATGAAATAAACTTACCAGTAATGTCATTGATCATCCTTGCCTTGCGTTGGTAGCGCAGTGGCTGGGCCCGACGTGGAAACGACTGGTTGAAGTCGAACGACGTGTTCCACTGAACGTAAAAAAGATAAGTAATAAAGAGAAAGTGAACTATGAGACTACAGTAGTGGGAAGTTACGGGCTACAGCTGATTCAAAGAAAATGAACTCGTTATCTTCCATCAAATAAGGTCATTACGCACCGTAACTTACAGTATTCAGGCATGGTTGCCCTATACCGTTAATCATTGAACTTTTCATGACATAATATTTTAGATCCTTTCTTTCTGACATAGTCTACAGTTTCAACGTTGATTGTTCAATCTCCAAAAAATCATCCATTCATTATATATTCGAGGTTACATATCTGTCTAGCCAATTACATAGTACATAGTTGGAACATGCCACAATGTACATCAAAGAACGCATCTAGTTCTGCAGTAATTTAGCTAAACACAACAATATATAAACTGTAATAGATAATAACGTAACAAATCTCTGAATAAATGGTGAAAGTAAAGTACAAGACAAAATAATGAACTCTGTATATTCATTAGAACGACTACCAACTTGTTGCAGACTAGTATTAGTCAAACTGGTGGCATTGGCAATCTTTCTGGTCAACTGTGGACGTGACTCGATCCAACTGTGGTACAAGCCGTCGTCACGGTTGACATCTGCTGATTCCGTCCATTCGTCCCGATTCACAGACATTAGAACGATTTTTTTCCTGATGGATTGCTTGACTGAAAAGAGTAAATTTGAAGTGTTAATCAATCACCATGAAGTATGTTCATAGTCAAAAGTTTTTATTACACACATATTACGTTATCTCTAATGAATAAATTTTTCAAAATGGTGTACTGATTCTGTTAATGCTTCTGAACCCGTGAAAATCGCTCGATTAAAAACAAAAGTTATCCACGGACAAACAACCGGTAATTTTTCTCAAAGTTCTTTTCTAACTGCTTGAAGCAAGAAACGATAAACAATTGACAACACGTGGAAATCAGGAAAGCAGCTGATCGAATAGCGAAAATACATCAACAAACAAGTTACAGCGAAAACACCAGTTTATAAGGTGAAACCTAAACTGTGACGACCAAGAAATAGTGCACTAACAGGTAACCATAATGCTATTGATTGACTGACAGTTGTTTATCAAGTAAACTGCCTCATTCTGATATATAATTTTTCTCTGGCTACACAAAGTTATCGTCACGAGGCGATATACAGTAGCAATATCAGCCGATGGAATATCAATCATTTACCTTATGCTAATTTGATATGACATCGATAAATGAACCTGGTGTTTGCCGTTCGTTCCTCTCCCTGGTCAATTAAGTTTTCATGAGAAAAATTTATTTTTCACACGACACTTGAACTTGGCGTTGCGGCCGAACCATGTGGTAACGGATCTATAGAAAAATATTTGAAACAGGAAACGCTGCCCGTAATAAGCCAAATCAGTTTCCAAACTGTTGTACCAATTTTTTCGCTTGCCGGCTATATTACTAGACTACATACAGGGTGGGCCAAAAAACCATACGATTTTGAACGTTAATAACTCGATCTATTAAACAACCGATTCAATCGTTCTTGCTTTCATTTGAAAGCCAATACTTTAACTTGAAACCCCTCCAATTTTAGTCATGTTTTATAGAGCTGTCCTCAAGTTACAGAAGAAACCCTCAAAAATCGTGTTTTTGGACGAGAAAAACCAAAATTTTGTGGTTTAGCAAAATGTTCCTTTTGGGCAACGAATTTCTGAATTCGAAAAGTTCAATAAGGGAAATTGAGTTTGCTGAGCTCAATTCTAACTTGGAAACTTTGGAATATCATATTTGAGTGCTTGGACAAAAAAATTCATGGGGAATGCAAATTTAACGCTGAGCTCAAGTTTTTGTGGTTCAGGAAAATGGTCAAACCGAGTGTACCATTCATTTATCTTTGATCAACAAGGTTTAACTAGGTGTTATTTGTTGCATTTCATTTATTCATAAACTTAAATACTCCGTTTACAGTTTTTAAAACACAATTGCCCATGCATTCGATGACTTTTTCGCTAAAAATACACGATTTTTCAAATTTTCTTCTGTAACTGCTGGGCAACTCCATAAAACACAACTAAAACCAGAGGGATTTTAAGGTGAAATATTGGCTTTCAAATGAGAGCAAAAACGATTGAATCGGTTGTTTATACATCGAGTTATTAACGTTCAAAATCGTATGGTTTTTTTGGCCCACCCTGTATACTGTATGTACATTCTGTATGTATCTACAATCACTTTTCTCGTATAATAATATACATATTTGATTTGATGTGAGTACACGTTATGTAAACACCTCACGAGACACAAACACAGCCAAATAACAAAGAAGCATGGGTTTAGACGAGTAGACGAGTAAAATAAGAGTAACGTGAGTCAGCAATGGTATCTTATCTGTAATGTGATGCAACTTTACTTTTATGTACTTGATCATACAACATGTGCCATGCCATAGGAGGGTAGCAAAATGAACACATGATAACCTATGTAGTGTAGACACAACCTTATGACAAGATTTCTACGCCGAGGTATGCTATGCCAAGTGCCAACTTCAAGAAAAAACTATAACGACTAGATTCGTCTGTTGTCCCGTGGGACTGGGTAGCCGAATACAGCGGCGAACTTTGCTAATATGCCCCAGCACGAACCCAACATGCTTCTTCCACTCAAGGCAAAAACTACATAGCATATACTGTATAATAAAAGAAATGGGAAAAGTGAACAGATGGGAAACTTTTGTTAGGAAAAGTAATTAGCGTTGTTCAGACATACATATGTAAGCGTTTCAACAATTACCAGTTTGTATTTATGCAATATTTGTCGAGCAAGGACGGAGTTGAATTCGCCGAAAATATAATATAACGGTAAATGACAATATCATCTTGATGTGTGATCTTGCCGAAATCACTCTTATATCCTAACGTTACCATTTGGCTTATGAGATACGCAATGATTCATTTATTTCGAAGAAAAATTGTCTCTAAAAAACTTCAAATTCGCTATATTTTTAAAGGCCTAATAGACCGATACAGAAGCAAACTACTGTAGCATGTAAGTCCATATTGAGTGGTATCGAATGGAGTAAATTTGTGATGATACATATGTACATACATACATGGCAAATGGCAATGGCACCTATCCCAATCAATAAACGGCTCGTAATATGACAGTACTCTTTTTGAACAAACCAACCTCAAATACCAATACACATGTGAGTATTGACCAATATGACACTCCAAACAAAACTTACATTGAATACTTTTAACTCAAAATTATATTCATATATATTTATAAGTTATAAATTAATCTCCGCACAAAACAGTAGGAACAGAAAGTGAAGTGTGTAATCATGATGGATATGGATCGATATGAGTCTTCTGGCAATATGAAATCTCACAACAGTTGAGACAACTTATTGAACCAGTTACGTGCCTACGTGCAGCACAGCAACACAAACAACAAACTTAAGTGGCTACTTTATGTATTTAGACATACCGGTATCAGAAACAGCATCTGGCAGGCAAGCCCGTTATTCGTATCTCTGCAGATCGTCTAAAAATGGCATCAGACCACCCGGGTGAATTGAAAAGGGGATAACAAGCAAACATGAAAAGTGAGAATCTATAGAACCTGCCTTTTGGCTAAATTTAAGGAAAACTAAATGCAAGGTTCTGGCAATATGCATCAGTTAACAATAAGGAGCTCAAACGGGTCATCAGTTCGCATATCATATCATTGAAACAGAACTACAAATTTTGAATTAGTAGCAAGGTTTTATTGATGCACAATATGCCACTTTTGTACGGTGATGCATGTGCTAGAAATTCTACAGGCTCTCACTCGGCACGGCATACATTAGCTACTGTCAGATATAATTAGCCTTCCTGATACACTGCTCGAAAAAGGATCATTTCTGTACGAAGCTATAATTAATTTCCATCGCTATTCCGTGCTCTTGGTTTTGATTTAGATTTCTGGCATGTCTTTCAGAAACTAGACAATTTATTATCAAGCAGGCATGTGTTGGTTGAGCAGGTGAGCCAGGCACGTCTGTACAGTTAGTATTAGTACATGGGACATTACTGCCGCACACACGTTCATATCAGGGACAGCGGCGGATTACATCTAATTCGGATAGCTTGATTGAAACACAATAAAATGGTTTTTGGGGTGAACGTCAGACACACAAATAATAACTCAACTGGGTGATTAAGTCAGTGGTGTGAGCGAGTAGTCTGTGCAGCTAGTCGCCACTACAGCTACACATGCACTACATATATGTATGGACGGACATGTTGTCATGTGCGACGTTCCAGTTTATTGACTCAACTGATAAAAAAATCTTCATTAAACGTGACTGGACTGGTAAAACAATATTGTATTTGTAGAAAATGATCACCGGAATTAGAAACAATATAAATATTATATAACATTAGACTCAAATACACCAACGCTGAAACGAATAGGTTCCACTACTTTTGATAAATTATGATCATCAGTAAAAACCATAATCGCAAAATAATCACCATAAACTATTTCCATTAAGTAACGATGAACAGTCAATCCGATATTTTCTCATCAAATCAACAACATATATACCAAAAGTAATAACAAAAGAATAAACAAATTTGTTAGCCTAACAAACAATAAATCACTCTATTTATCAGCAATTTCATGAGAAGGCGTGGCCAAGGTTTCGCCAAGTTTTTCCAAGATCTCCATTCTGTAGTCGTCAAAGTCACCCTCGATTTCACTAACATCCTGGTCTTCTACAATCCACAACTGACAATCAGTTTCACGAATCAGTCGCTCATCGTGAGTCACCATCAACACTCCTACAATCAAACAAACACTAATCAGTTGTGGCACACCCAATTATTTTTCATGTTGAAAAGTATAAAGACAAAAATTTTGAATCTAAAAGACAATTTCTAAACTCTTAACTATTTTCTGAGTAAACAAGTGTAAACAGTTTATAAGTTACCTCCAGTGAAGTCGGTGATGGCCTCGGCCAATGCATCGATCGACTCAATGTCCAGATTATTCGTAGGTTCGTCCTGTAAACATGTGAAATGACAGCACTGCATAGGACAGGATGGTTCAAATCGAAGAGATTGCAGTTGCAACGGTGACTAAGACTTCCAAATCCCACGTACTTCGATACTTTTATATGTTTCCTTTTGAAATTTTCTTATGTTTTGTTTTTAAGTTCGTAATCATTTCGGAAAGTCATGCAAAGTTCCGTAAAAACAAGTTGACTATGAAGGCATGCCAACCAATATGAGCACATCAGGTGCACTCAACGAGAGCTCAGCCAACGCCACCCTCGACTTCTGTCCACCCGATAGATCACCGATCTTGACCGTATGAGACTGGCCAGGCAGACCCGTCATGCCCAGGTTCTTTCGGGCGTCTTGTTGCGAGATGTTGAACTTATGCTGAAGATAAAAACGATGAAAAGGCGGTTAAAATCGTAAAATGATATTGTGATAAAATAACTTGTGAACTAGAAATCTAACATCTCAAAGTGATTACTATATTATTATATGATACAATCAGTGCAAGTTTAAGGAACGTAAATGTGAATTGAATAGTTGCAATCAAGTCCATCCAACCATGAGATACTCGGTAGGCGACTGTTCTACGTTCAGACTCTCGTTTGAATGCTGATCGAACCATCCGACTTTTAGTTGCCTGTTCACTCGCACCTCACCGCCATTCTGAGATAATTAATTAAACATAAATTATGATCTAAAATGTTAGACAGAAATGTAAATGCATGCTTATGAAAGCTAGAAAACTCACCGGCTCTACTTTTTTGGTGAGCAGCTTGAGCAGGGTGGATTTGCCGACTCCATTAGGACCAACGATTGCAATCCGAGAACTCATGTCCATACCGAAGTTCAAATTGGTGAACAACGGCTTTTGACCCGCATATCCAAACTGCACCCCTGAACACACATCGCTCAATTATGTTATGGCACCCAGAAATACCAACCATTCAACTACTTTGAGCTATAACTGGGAACCTATAATAAACCGATAATCAGTAACAGAAGATTATAACTTAGAAGTAAATATTATCTGATAACGAATTCATTTTAATGTCAGGTTTTTCCTTACAAGTAAAATAATGGATTAATAACCGTGGGCTCCAATGATCGGAGGGTTCATCGGCGGTGGTGGAGGGAAGTGAAATTTGACGTGATACTCCTTCGGACGACTCAACAACTCGGCCGGCCCGTTTTCTGCTTCTACCTCTCTTTCTTTTTTGCCACCTGAACGAAACATGACATGACAAACTCCTATGTGTTCCCAGTCACAAAACATATACATAAACTGCCAACAAAGTATAGGGTTCACGGAGAAAAACGCTGCCATAATTTGAGTACATAAATATAAAAGATTGGATGACTTCTGATTATTGCTATTGTTGGTACTACATTTGGTGTACATATTCAAATAGTGATAAATTGTAAAAATAAAGTTTTTTTACTTGGACTTTTTAATTAACTGAAGCCGTAAGGCACACTAATACCATATCAGAATGGTGTTTTCGTAGCGGCCAGAGAGTTGAATAAACTGACGGGCAATGGCAGAAACCCCAGAGCAACGCGTCAGGATCTGTGTCTCAAGTCAGGTTTCGAACTTAGGACCGACGGTTTTCGAGGCCGGCGCCCTACGCACTAGACTAGACAGGCGACAAAGTACAGACGACGAACCTTTTTTCTTAGTGGCCTGACTCTTGAGTACAGCCTCCTGTGCCTGTTTGCCTGACTTTCCACCCTTCTTCATCTCCCTCAGTCTACGCTGCTGTTGCTCAAATGCTTTCTCTTCTTCTCGCCGCTTTTGCGTCAGCATTTTCTTAAATTGGGCTGAAACACAACAAACATAAGATTACCAAAAACCATAATAATATATCATGAAGTCGGTTTACATCAAATGAAAAACAAGGAAATAAACAATTGGCATTTATTTGATTTGTATCCAATATACGGTGTGTTTTAAAAAAAGTTATGAAAATTTGACATACATTGCATATCATAGTATTATTTAGTTATGATCTACTGAATAAAAAATAGAAAGTAACTTGATATGTTTGATGATCGAATTATTACCAACTGTAATTGCCTTTGTAGTAGAACAGATGTTTATTATCTAGATGTATCACATCCGTACACACGTTATCAAGGAAGCCCTGGTCGTGAGAGACGATCAACAGCGTTTTGCGCCAGTTGCACAAATAACTGAAATATAATCCATCAGAATTTCCGATGCAGGATGCTCAATAAAATACTTTTGAACCAACTTATCGAGCCAAATGACGGCATTCAAGTCCAAATGATTGGTGGGTTCGTCCAGCATGAGAAGAGTCGGCTCCAGGAAAAGAGCTCGCGCCAGTGAAATTCGCATACGCCAACCGCCTAAATGGGATATTTATTTTAATGATGCAAATGCAATGAAATGTTAAAATTTTAATCAGTGGTGGCCGAGGGTCTTGAGAGAAGAGACAGCCAGTCAAAAAAGTGGTCACTCAGTTAGTAGATCAATCAATGAGCTAATTAGTCAGTCAATAAGTGAGTCAGTTGGTCAATCAATCAAACAATCAGTCAGCTAGTCATTCACTCAAGAATCAGTCAGTCAAACATTAAATTAAATCAGTTGATGTCAATCGATTAGTGAGTCAGACAGTCAGTCAGTTGTTACATCAATCAATACGTCATTCAGAGTCAGCCGTCAATCCATCAGTCATTAGGGCTTTGGCCCCACACACGTCCAAATCCTGGCTAATCTAGATTACACTAGGTAAATCTTTTTTCGTAGTGTATAAGTATGCCCATGGCTAATCTTGATTAGCCTCCGCTCAAATAATCTTTTCGCAGTGTATTTTGATCGAAAAATGTATCCTAGGTTAATCAAGATCAGCCAGGATTTGAGCGGAGGCTAATCAAGATTTGCCATGGGCATACTTTAACACTACGAAAAAGATCAACCTAGGGTAATCTAGATTAGCCAGGATTTGGACGTGTATGGGGCCTTTGTCTCAATTATCTTTATATCATTCGATTGAAACCACTGATTATAGTAACTTGATAAGGCGCTATTCATCGTGTAAGACATCATTATCAAGGACATAAGTATAAATCATAAGCAACCAGAAAACTCGACGACGGCTCGATTCTGCATGGCTTTGGTGAAACCGAGACCAGCGAGAATACGTCGGGCTCGGGGTTCAGCTGAGTCGGCCTTGATGTCACGCAACTCTTCACCGACCTGAAACAAATGAAATTAGTGTTAAAGAACTACAAAAGCAAATACAAAAGCAAAATACGACGCTCTCGTCACAACAAAGGAGAGTGAGAGACGGGATTATTGAAAATGAAAAGACCATCACATACCACCCAACCTCTTTCAAGCGATCATTGACAGTGAGGTCACCCTTTGTTATCTTTTTCATCAGGTCATCTTGCTCGGCCAACAGAGATGTTCGCTTCTTGTCTGCCTTGAGCACCGCTTCCCAGGCTGGCGTTTTATCAGCCTCGATTTCTGCAACACAACTTTTGAGGCTATCACGAATGCATTCGGTTGCAAAGGAAAGTCTTAGTTAACAGAAGTCCCATTTTAAATAATCGGTTGAAGTCGCGAATACTGGTACTAACCTTGTTCGCAGTAGAGCACGTCTAACGACGGTGGGATAGGTATCTTGCGATGAGCAATATGTTTTAAGAGGGTGGTTTTGCCCATGCCGTTGGGCCCGACCAGACCGTAACGCCGACCTTGCGCAATCAACAGGTCGGCCTTCTCCAGTAGCACACGACCACCAGCCACGATGTCAAAATTCTCTACTTTGATGTCGACGGCGAACTCTAGTTGGGCCTGGTTGTGAAAATTAGAACAATAAAACACATATTGTTTGTTTGTCACGATAAGTAATACTACAGTAACCCGGTTGGAATAGAAACTTGGTGGTTTTGATCTAACTGAGACTAAAATTTTGTGAGACTGTGGAACTGGGAAGACTCCCCCATCTCGAAAAATGATTAGTAACCGGAAACTTTTATAATAAGATAATATGGATCGATGAAAGTCATGAAATGAGAAAAAAGCGAGTATGATGAGGATGATGAATGAACCTGCTGTGCCGCGGATCCGGATGCCACGGAGACAGTGAACTGATCGCCCAGGTCGTTCTCACCACCGATACCGCGCCGAGCGCCCTCACCCTGAAATGATTAACAACTGATGGTTGTCTTGATTATGTCCACTTTGTATTCAATTTTAATAGCCCTCTGTCTTTCAGCAAAACGTCTGTTTCCCATTCCTTCTTTCTGAACACGATTTATTTAAAAATATTTAACAAATGATGGAGTAACAGGTAACCTTCGAACTACCGTGGTCAGCTTCACCTTCAGTCGACTCAACGTACCCCATGGATTTAAGCTGGCGCTCATATTCGGCTTTCTTAGCTAGCTTTTTTTGCTCTTTTTTCGTTAACTTCTTGCCTGCAATCAAAAGAACTTTAGAGTATACGATAGTGACTCAGTTATGAAGCGTCGGAAAAGGTAGAGCGTAAGGATACCGGGTCAGGTGTCGAATCGGGGGCCGAATAGGCAAATACGTATATGCCGGCTGGCATAAACGGATCGGCATATACGTATATGCCAAAACGTCGTCTGGCATATACGTATATGCCGATCCGTATATGCCAGCGTATCCGTATATGCCGGCATCAAGCATATACGTATATGCCGATGGCATGGCATATACGTATATGCCGATCCACGTTTACTGTTTATATGATGATGATCTGATTTTTGCGAAGCGTGTTGCCTATGATATCTGGTACAGCTCGTTGTGTCAGTATTTACTACGCTGGACACCTCCGCTTCGCGGTGCTCGGAAATTCGGCCTACGGCCGAAGCCTCACAATAGGTTATCGGGGGTTAACGAACAGTGATGCTTCACAAGAAACCTATTGTGAGGCTTCGGCCGCAGGCCGAATTTCCGAGCACCGCGAAGCGGAGGTGTCCAACGTAGTAAATACTGACACCGCGAGCTGTACCAGATATCCGAAGCAAATCACTGAAGCAGACGGATTGGCATACGTGGCTCGGCATATTTGTATATGCTACGGCATATATGGATCGGCATATACGTATATGCTACGGCATATATGGATCGGCATATACGTATATGCCAGCTGACCTGCCGGCATATACGGATCGGCATATACGTATATGCCGGGAGGCCGTGGCATATATGGATCGGCATATACGTATATGCCTTTTCGGCCCCCCATTCGACACCTGACCCAGGATACCTCCCCTCTTCAAAAGAATTTTCAGGCAGCAACCCTTACGAGGAAAACTTTCAATCAGCAGGAAAAAACATTTGCAGTTGTTTAGAATGAATGAATGAGTTAATTAATTAAAATTCTTACCTGGTTTGTCGTCGATTACAACCTTTTCTTCGACTTCACCGGCCAAATCATCATTTTCTTCTTCAGAAGACATCTTGCCAAGGCCAAGTACCTAAAACTGGTGTTGATAAAGATAAAAATGACCTATACTCGTGCCGAGCGCAGATGAGTTTGATTGGCCAGATTACTGAACCTATCGAAATCGAGGTGACCACTCCACTCACTACGCGTACGGAAAGAATTCTACGGGTTCTGCAAAAAATCATGAAAATCGCTTTTTTATACATAGAAAAAGTTTACAGACAAATAAGTGAAAAAAACTAGTTGAGTTGGTTCGGGGATTTTCGATCATAAACAGTAGACGATGATCACTATTAAAACAACCAAAATCATTTTTTTTTTATTTATTTATTGTCTCGATCATTGGGTCAGGAAGACATACAAGGAGAGTAAACGGGAAAAGTAATAGGTTGATCGGAAAGCAAATAATTACAAATAATTACAAATATTATTCACATAAAGAATTAATAAATTAAAGCATATTGATATCCCGCTGTTCAATAAATTTACTGATTAATTTGCGATTTTTAAGATCACCTTTGGGTATTTTTTCATAAGTGTTAAGGACTCTTTTGGACCAGAAATTAGCGTAGATGGAAGTCAAAAAGCGGGTTTTAAAAAGAGCATTACGGGTATTACTGGTTGATAATTGAAAAGGATTAAAATTTAGATATAAAGAATTTGCAAAATAATCACGAACGGCAACAAGATCATTGGTCAATAATCTATTTTCAATGGTAGGTAAGCCAATCGAATTAAGTCTATCTATGTATGGTATATCGAAAAGATTTAAAGTATACAAAGTAAACTTTTTTTGTATTGACTCAAGATCTTTAAGTTGTTTTTTAGTACTATATATTATGGCAGGAGAACAATAATCAATTATAGGTAATATAAATGTTTTAAATAGTTGTATATGAAATAAGGGATCCTTGGCATAAAATGTATTACGAAGAATAGCTACCTTTTGATTAGCTTTGTGTGTTATGTTAGAGATATGTTGATTAAACGAGAGTTTAGAATCAATAATAACACCAAGATCCCTAACCTGATCAACAGCAGTAATAGGAATTCCATCAGCATGATAAATATATTCAGGATTGTTGGCTCCGAAATGAATTGTTAGCGATTTACTATTGTTGAGGGACATGCCATTGTTTTTGCACCATAAGATTATGTTATTGACATCACTTTGGAGTTCCAAGCAATTAGTGACAGAATGAACCGGTTGTAAGATTTTAGAATCATCAGCATAAAAAAATGGACATTTAATAATGTTAATTAAATCAAAGGTGAAGATTACAAATAGAATAGGTCCAAGGACAGTACCTTGAGGTACACCACTAAGGACTGGTTTGTAAGATGAAGTACAATTATTAAAGCGAACGGCCTGAGACCTGTTTGTGAGCCAGTTTTGAATGATGGAGATAAGATGTGTGTTAACTTTATATTTATGTAATTTAGCAATAAGAAATTTATGAGGTACTTTGTCAAAGGCCTTCGCAAAATCTAAATAGATTACATCGACAGGTATACGATTATCAATATAGGTAAGGATATTGTGAATGTAACCGCCAGCTCATTTTAACCAAGACTCGTACACGGATCGTATTCTTTGACCGTTTGGCTACAGTTGGTTGAACTCCTGATGAATCGGCTTTCTACTCAGCTCACACAGTACTAATTGTTTGAGTGTATGGCTGATTAATTGACTGACTGTCTGACCTCAGGAGTAGTTAACTGAACGATTAATATACTGAACGGCTGACTGACCTTCTGATTAATTTACCGATTGATTAACAGAATAACTGTCTGAATTACTAGCTTAATGACGAGCTGACTGTCATATTGGCCCAGGTTCACGTATGTATCCGAAATATTCATTTAATGCCGCGACGTTAAACTGAAAGTTAGAAAGCCAGCTAAAGCCGGCGTCTTAAAAATAGAGCCGCTACTTTATATCAAAACCTACGTTAATCCAATAAAGCGCCGGTTTCAAAGTTCAGATGAGGAGTTTAGAGAACGGATCATTGATGCGTTTTGTAACCAATTTTGTTTTTGACAAAATGAACTCTAGCTTCATAGTTAAGCCGCAGCTCAACTTTAAAGCTGAAGCTTTTGTTTATAATGCTGGCGTTCACCAGATTTCAGTAGTTAAGGGTTTTAGTTTGAAGACGCCGGCTTAAGCTAGCCCTACATCAAATCAAGCTTGAGCCGCGGCTTAATTATAAATATCTTAGATAACTACGTGAGTGGAACCATTGACTCACTGATTGACTTAACTGACTGATTGATTGACAGATTGATTGATCAACTGACTGACTGACTAACTGGGTTACTGACTTGCCGACTTATTGAGTGACTGACTGACCAATTGATTGATTTACTGCGACCTACTAATTGACTCTTAAATTTTGATGAACAGGTGTAATCCCAACTTTCAAAATAAAATTAACTCACTGTTATTCCAGAAATTTCTGATCTCAAATTTCAATGTTACAATCGGATTAAAATGTCCCGAAAAAGTTTTTGTTTACAAATGAATAGTCCCGGATTTTCACAATTGTTCAGGGTTGTTTAGTTTCCAATTTTCGTATAAAAAAAATAGCAATAAAAAATATTTTTCTAATAAATAAAATATAATAATTTTATGAGCGTCAACCGCCGTATGCCGATGATTTTTCCTACTACATCTGTGACGATGCGTACACGCGCGATCAGCTGTTGCGCATGGATGAGGAGATTTTCAAAGAGATTGGATTCGATATCGGCATGCCAGGGTTCTATCGGTTCCTCAGGCGGTATATGCAAAAGTTGGTGATAAACAATTTATATTTTTAGTTATCATATAGGTCCTTCTATACTGCTTTGCTGAATGATAAAGCTGCAGAGCAGGGGTAGGGGACGTACTGAAGTCCACTCCGAATCCTTTCACCTGCGCACCCCTGCTGCTGATTGGGGTCAGGTGTCGAATCGGGGGTAAAAAAGATATATACGTATATGCCGATACCGATACGTATATGCCATCGGGTAGCCTGGCATATACGTATATGCCGATTATTGGCATATACGTATATGCCGTCGATATGTACGTATATGCCACGGCCTCCAGATATATACGTACATATATGGGGATGAGGACAATTACTTTCAAACGGATACCACCTCCGCGCTCCGCGCGGTGTTAACGGGCTTGTCCTCGCTCTGCTCGGACAAGCCAGCCTCACAATAGGTTATCGGGGGTTAACGAACAGTAAAACTTCGAAGGGAATAGCAAAACTTTGAAACAAATCGCAAAACGGGCGGATGAGGGGTGGTGGGGCCTACATACCATCTCATCAGATCACTGGCGGACGAGCGAAACTTCCAAAGGGAGGGGAATTTCTCCGAAGAGGGGGAATTTTCATAAATCTGGCCGTTATACCTATACCTTAGGGAGCAAATTGTACTTTTTGAAAATGCCAAAGAGGGGAAATTCCACTTTTCCGTTGTTCTCTCGTCCGCTAGTGCATCAGATTAACAAGCTAACAACTAACTTTTGGCAAATACGTATCGGCATATACGTATATGCCGCATACACGGCTGGCATATATGTATCGGCATATACGTATAGGCCTCGTGATTGGTTATAAGAAAATCTAAAACGTGGCACAGAAAATTCCTTACTTGAGAATCCGGTTCTGGACCTGAGAATCTGGTTCTAAGAATTTTTTTAAAGTGGCTAAGACGTGGCGCAGAAAATTTATACCTTGAGAATCCGGTTCT
The DNA here is from genome assembly GCA_964036265.1 of Daptonema setosum. Taxonomy (NCBI): domain Eukaryota; kingdom Metazoa; phylum Nematoda; class Chromadorea; order Monhysterida; family Xyalidae; genus Daptonema; species Daptonema setosum. The sequence continues at coordinate 15,050,306 of OZ038447.1, forward strand.
GGACTCGAGAATCTGGTTCTGGCCAAGCCATGAGTTCTCGCAGTTTTAAACCATTTCTTATAATCAATTATGAGGCCTATATATGCCGCATACACGACTGGCATATATGTATCGGCATATACGTATATGCCAACAGCGCATTCGGCATATACGCATCGGCATATACGTACATATATGCCGATACATATATGCCGGCATATACGTATCGGCATATGCGTATCAGGCATATATGTACGTATATGCCTTTTTTACCCCCGATTCGACACCTGCCCCGCTGATTGTAGTGTTTATGATTTCTGTAAGACTCCTTTCGGGCTGGAGAGATTTGTCAGCTTGCTTCTAATGCAGTTATTTTTTGTACTCTGCTGCTTCAAGTTAAGTTTGTTGCAGTGAGACAAGTATCACACAAATAGAAATATCAAATTGCATTGCAGGCTAAATAAGTGACGATGGAGCTGCTGACACTGGCCCACTTTATCCTGGAGCAGTAGTTGATCTATCTGGACTTTGTGCATGAATGCGAGAGTCTGATGGCTTCATCTTGTTCACTTGTGCTGCGCATGAACAAACCGCACGCCAATCCTAGCGAGCTTTAGGTGCGTTTTTCTCAGCAATTATTGTATTACAATTTCGTTATTGTTTCTATTCTTTTAGCGTTTTTTTGCTATAAATATAATTGAGGTTATAGCGTAGGCGCTCTTATTTGAATTGCAACATGGAGCAGAGAGCCGAACCTTCATGAATGTGCTGTGCAAAATTTTATTGCTTTAGGAACGCGTAAGCGTAACAATTGCACACTTTGCGCTTGAATAACCTTTCCCGTTTGTTTTCTAATTTAAAAGTATAGTTTCAAAAACAATTTCAGACGCCGGAACACGTCAAGTACAGCGAGTACACGTACGATCAGTTGGATGACATGGTGCAATGCCTGAGCGCTTCACTGACCGCCACTGCCAACCTGACCAAGGCCAAGACCATCCTTAAGAAATACTCGCACGAGTTGGTTTTTGTTCGCCAATCGCCAGATTCAAGTTTTTTGAAGCAACTAACTTAGTACGACTAAACAGCTTACTCTTGTGATTATGTTCTATTATCAGGGTAGGAATGAGTTATTGGCAAGGTATTATCTTTTAGAAAGTTCTGATCTAGCTCTTGTCATTTTTAAAGCTCGGGTTTGATAGTTAAATATGATAAACGTTGTATTGATTGATTGATTTTCCTCTTTTACAGGGTGTTCTTCAAACTGTCCTCGATCCCGCCACTGGTGTTGCAGTCGGACATTTAGGGGTCGATCCAAATGTCATTGCTGCCATCGTAATTATCAACCACTAACCTTAAAACCTGGTTCTTACTACTTATGATTGAAATTACAATTCGTAGAATATTTTTATGAGCCTCTATGGAAGAACCGGGAATTTTTGGTTTGTTCATTAATTTAATTTATGTTCGTCACATCTGGTGGTGGTTGCATTTTTTTTCAAATGTGTTATGCCTACCAAATCATAAATAGATTCCGTTCGAAAACTCTTTAGTAATTTACTGTGTTATTGTTTCGTTTGTTCGAAATTCTATATGACCACCATTCAAATCGTGTTGATGTCGACTATATTTATTCAACGGTGTGTACATTCATATAAGTTATTGTGAAAAATTACCGTTCTGTGTTTGGTTTTAACCATTACCATTTCTACTTGTTAGTATGATATGTGTGGTGGGAGTTTTGGCCTTCTTTTTTATGCGACTATTTTTGGACAAAACCGAAACAAAACAAAACAAAATGGATTGTGGTTCTGCGAATAGCACGAGCCCTCGCATTTGAATTATCGAAATGCCCGCCAAATATATTTCGTCTACACACTTGTTTATATGTTCTCTTATGGTATTCATTTTACTAGTTAAATACCCGTTGCCAGCAACGTATGATCGAGTTTTATAGGAACCGAAGCTTCACGGGAAATCATGAGATGCATATACTAAACCCGTTGATTTATTCTTTTTTTTCTGTTTAGACAAAAATTGCATTCTGTGGCATTTACCCGACCCGTAAATTTTTTATATCATCTAATATCGGAAACTACATCAGTTGAAAATTGAGATAGATTCTCTGAAAGGAATTGAATACAGTAGTTTTATTTTTTCTACTCATCCCGTGAAACAATAAATTGAGATAAATATTCAAACAAAAATCGTGATCAATGACTCAACCATCACGTCCCAATATTGCTCATCCATTCCGAAAAACTCCATTCGTCCCGTTAAAACGTCCGAAGATAATTTTTAACTGTGACCAGATCCAAAAATTAAAAGTGAAGATATACTGAACTAACACAACCCTATCCAAAGATTAATTGGTTCAAATATGTATTTTTTGCTACCTCAGTATTTTTTGGATTCGTATCGGCTGAGCTGAAAATAATGAAAAAAAAACATATTTTTAGAGCCCGTTGTACTTGTGGCAAAGGCAAAAATAATTGATCTGTGATGAAATGGCTTGACACGACTTTTGGTTGATGTTTTCAGTTAGCAATTATGTAACAGCTCAGACGGTTTGTTATGTACGTTCAGCAGTACAGTAGATTTCATGAAGTAGCACAAAGTACATTCAGTATAATTAGTTTATTTGAACACCTTACTAAAAAAACCCTAATAAAAATTCAATCATCTCGTTTAATTAATTACTGTTTTGAAAAAAAATTGTACCCACCCGACGGATGAGCTAAACCTCCAAAGGTAGGGGAATTTTAACAAAGAGGGGGAATTGGCAGTTTTCAGGTCATTTTACCTACACCTTATCAACAGCAGGAACAAATTCTGCTTCTTGAAAACGTCAAAGAGGGGGAATTCCACTTTTTCCACCCCTTCTCGTCCGCTACTGATAAAGATCAATTGAACCAACCCAACGTGATCCAAAGATAATTCTCTCTGATGCTGCTACCGAGAAGAATGTCCCTTTATTGCAAAGAAAACAAACGTCATCCATTGAGTTGTTAATTTAATTCATCGAAAATGAAACGTTTTGTATACCCGTTGCCGGCAACTGTGAATCAAGTTCTACAGACAACCATGTATTTCAGTTAAACAGTAAGATAATTTCTCCTTCCATTTACAGCCACACAACCAGTTGTTTGAGTAAATACAGTAGGTACATACATACGTACGTATGTAGATATGTACATACATGTCAGTTATGAAGTTGAGTAGAATATGCAAAGTATAAAACGGTTCATTCAAAAACTTACCACAGCTCAATATTTTTAATTTCTCACTCATCTTGTTAAACGTCTCACTTAGCACACCAGACAGAAAAATATCAAAAAACCTTACCATTAGGGATTCAACGTCACCTTAGGAACACCTCATTAACAGGAAATCATTATTTATCATGGTTTCCCAATTTTAGACAAAAATTGCATTCTGTTGGATTTACCTGACCCGTTGAAATTAAGTTTATCATTAAATATTTGAACCTACTTCATTTGGACAGTGAGGTAGATTATTCTTTTCTATTCAACAGAATCCGTTGTTTGAGTATACAGGGTAGGGCAAAAGTAACTATACACTTGTTGGAGGCCAATTTCTCAAAAAAAATTATTGAGTGTATATGATGTTATTAGCAATATACACGTTATAATACCTGAAAACCCCGATTCTGATGTCTATTTGACCGTATCTTGAGTTATTTTCAATTTAAAACAGAATTTCAGTCTTTTCATGGTTTTCCTCTTTTTAACGTCTTTAATTGACCTCATGGTCTAATCAAAATTCTCAATAAAGGATAAGAAGTGTGTAACAATCCATAATCCGATCCGGGTAATGCAGTTCCCGACTCCGCGAATATTTACGGCACCTCAATTTAGTCAGTCAGTCACACTAAAAAAATATTACGACTGTCTGGCGATTATGTCAAACTATAGTCGGTCAGCCGCTATGTTAGGTATCAAGCTATAGGCTAGCGTAGTGAGTGATGCCATCCGGGTAAGCCAGTTCCCTACTCCGCAAATGTTTACGGGATCGTAATTTAGTCAGTCAGTCAATCTGTCAAATAGTCGGTCAGCCGTTATGCAGAAAATAATAAACGACAACCATCAAAATGAAGAAAATTCTCTCTGATACTGCTACCGAGAAGAATGTCCCTTTATTGCGAAGAAAACAAACGTCATCCATTGGATTGTTAATGTAATTAATCGAACATGAAACGTTCTGTATACCCGTTGCCGGCAACTGTGAAACAAGTTCTACAGAAACCATCCAGTTAAAGGAAATCAAGGGATAAATATCTTAAACGTTGGTTATATCTTAGACCGACCCGACCCATATAATATACTAAATAAGTTATTTCATCAAATACTTGAAATTACAGTACTTCAGTTGAACAGTAAGGGAATTTTCCCTTCCATGCACAGCCACACAAACGCCTCAATTGAAACAAATGGAAGATAAATATTCGAACAAACATTAGATTGAATGATTCAATCATCAAAAATTATAGCAGCATCGTTATCCATCAAAATGTGTGAAAAAAATATGTAAAATATATCCAAATTTCTCGCATAAGAAAACTTTAAAAGAAAACCATAAAAATGAAGAGAATAAAGAATCGAACTTTTCATCGGCGCGTTGAACGACTACGCTACTTAACCGTTGCTAAAGAGAGGAATTTCTTACCTTATAAAGCTCATACCGCTGCTGTCAAAATCAGTTCCACAGTTGACAGTAGTGTTAGGGCGCGTTCAGAGCCGTCTTGAGAGTTTCTCAAGAAATTTTTGGTAGCAGATGACCATTGGGAAATTTCCAAAATTAAATTATTCAGCCGTTCTATAAACTTCTTGAAAAATTCAAGGTAAATAATCGAATCTAGGGAACAACTTTCATGCAGGATGAACCTTAAATTATGAGTTTTCCGGTTATTCATCCGCGACTCAAATTTTACCAAGCTCTCAAGAAATTTTTGGTAGCAGATAACCATTGGGAAACTTCCAAAATTAAATTATTCAGCCGTTCTATAAACTTTTTAAAAAATTCAAGGCAAATAATCGAATCTAGGGAACAACTTTCATGCAGTCCTCCAAACCCCAGACGATTTCCACATTTCCACATCTCCGTTAAACACCTTTCCTGAGACCCAAAAATAGTGCGAAAAAAAGTTGACGAAAACTCTGTCGACCGATATTTTCGAAAATATTGCAGTGTAAATGGAATGTGAATTTTAAAATAAAATAACGAAATAAATATAAAAAAAACTCGAAGTGAATTTCGAAATTATCAGTATCATCAACGTTTTTTTCAATCAATCTCAATCTCAATGATCAATCGTGTGTTTTTCCGTTTTTCTTAGGTTGTTCATGGTACAGCTCGTGGTGACATTATTTACCACGCTAAACACCGCCGCTTCGCGGTGCTCGGAAATTCGGCCTACGGCGGAAGCCTAATATTAGGTTATCGGGGGTTAATGAACAGTAAAGCTTTGCATGAACATTTAAAAACCTGTCACCTCGAGCTGTACCAAGAACCATATAGAGACGCCATCAAATTGGTTCTAAGTCCGGGCTCAGGTTAGTTTGAAATCTCTTCATGGACGAAAAAGCAGCCAACACATGTTTCGAGACGTTGTTTTTCCGAATAGATATAAAAATGGTCTATAACCTACATATATACGTTTGAAAACGATTAGGAGTAAGTGTGAGAACCTTGATTCGGTCGATTTTCTGAATTGAAATCACGGCAACTTTAGTTAGGGGAGGTTTTCTACGGAGCCTATTCAACGACACGTTTTACACTGACCCGGCGATTTTTCGACGGGCGCCGGAAGGAATTTCGGCTTGGATAAAAAAAACAGATGAACTAAAGATAACTAACAATGAAGAACATTCAGGGCAGTAATATAAAAATACAAAA
>OZ038447.1:15061200-15166200 GCA_964036265.1 Daptonema setosum
TGAAGAGTTGTTTGTTGACTCCACTCAGTCTGACGACAAAATCGACGTTCACTTGGACATAAAATTCACGGCAATGTCGTGTGCATGTTGGTTGCTCAATGATATGAGTTGAATCTGTTCCGTTTTGTCACTTTCACTTTTACACTTTCATTTTACATAGAATGTGTCATATTCAGCTTCATAAAACTCGCACATTCGTACTCGTTTTACGACAAGTAACATGGATTTATTTAGTATTAACCGTGGACATAATGGATGTCACTGGCTCACATCAAAGTGATCTGCAGCACTCGATATGGAAACGACGAATCGACAAGTTTGGAAACGAGATTGAGGAAAAAGCACAACGTCAAGGTAGGTGTATTGTAACTAATATTCAAAACAAACGACACATTCATACAAAACAATTTATTTCTAATATTCAAAGTAGAAATTATCTGATGCAATCAAATAAAGTGGTTTTCCTTTCGTTTTCCTCGGTTAATCGTTCAATCTCATGTCTGCTAACCCAAAAAATTTTGCTCATGAAAAATGAAATTGAATTTAGGAAAATTGAAAACTGAAGTCAATTGTAATCGTGATTAGCCTCCAGCAGCAACTTTCAGATGTGAACCAGCCATCTTCAACCACACCGGAACCGGTGAGCGGCGGTGACAATGCCGTGGTTGAAGTAACCACTGCCAAATGTGGTAGCTGTTATGGTGCTGAAACACCCAATAAAAGGTTAAGAGAATGAAAAATCAGTTTGCACAGCATATGTGGATTCCAGAATCTTTTTTTCTAACCGATTCTGCGCATCCACGAATGTAAGTGTGAAACAAAAGTAAGCAAAACATTTATGGGAGTGAATATTGTGTAGGTGCTGCAATAGTTGTGACGAGGTGCGTCTGGCTTATGCGGAACGCCAGTGGGCACTTTCGGACGTTGAACACATCGAACAATGCAAGTCGGACAGCTGGTTGAAAAACTTTGACGAACACAAGGGTGAGGGATGCCATATCTTTGGCACGGTTCACGTTGCTAAAGTTGGTTCTGAGCAACGGAATACATTTTTTATAAGTGATGTTTCAACCAAATGTTAAGAAAGGTATGTTAAACTAAGTATATTGTTAGTTTCAGTTTCATGTGAACTTATCTTAATGAGACAAAGAAAAACATTTCAGGTAGCTGGCAACATTCACATAGCACCTGGAGACACCCTCAAGGATAGACATTCGCATGTCCATAATCTTCACAACTTGTCTCCTGGAAAGGTGGGTTTGGCAAGACATGATGATACGCAGTATTGTTCGTTTTTAAATATTCGTGGACGATTCGACGACGAGCTTAACTTGATATATTTCAGTTCAATTCGAGTCATGACATAGTTCATCTATCTTTCGGCACCCAGTACCCCAACAAACAATATCCACTCGACGGACTAAAAGTTGTTGCTAATGAAGGTTGGCCCAAGCAATAAACTTAAAAGGGTGGCATTTTCACTCACAATCGATAAAAAATTGCAGGCGGTATCATGATGCAATACTATCTACAAGTCGTGCCGACTTTATTCCAGTACCTCAACCAAGTTAGTGATTATAAGGAATCAACATAATTCTGATCCTCAGCTCTTTTGTGTTACAGCAACAGTATTGGTATGTAAATGTAGCATACACTCAATTGTTGGTGTTTCCCTGCTTTATAACCCCGATAATTTTCTGTTGTAGATTCAGTTCCACTGTAAAGTCCCTCACAATTTTCCAGGAGGAACAGTTCACCTACCAGTACTCGGTGACCAAGCATCAGAAGGTAATCGTTCCCGGGTTCAGCGACGGCTTGCCAGGTCTCTTTGTGCAGTACGAATTTTCTCCTCTCATGGTGAAACTACAAGAACGAGAAAAGTTAGTACGCTTCCGATAATTTAAATATGACTACTAATATCAACACATTGATATTGATAATAATAAGATAATGCAATTATGTTTGCAGGACGTTAACACACTTTTTGGTGTCAGTGTGTGGCATAATCGGGGGTGTGTTCACAGTGGCCAGCTTGCTAGACATGTTCATTTACCATTCGTCAAAAGCATTCGCCGAAAAACTAGAAATTGGCAAAGCCACTTGATGAATTGCGATCGTCACGACAACACTGCCCATCGTAACGTGCTTTGTACTTTACTCGAATTATATAAACTGCAGTGGAGACAGTGTACGTCTAGATATGGATATGTACTTCTGCTTGCATAGTTGACACACCGCTAGGGGCTAAAGTTCTACTATCGATCGTTTATTTCATTGGGATTTTTTTCACTATGGTTACTGTTTCGTGATTTAATTTATTGCCAACCGGGTATTTTTTCTTTTTCGTAAGTGCCAACATTCCTGTTCTTAATTATTTTTTTCGCTTTTATATTTATCGGGAAAAAATCACTAAAATGAAGGCTTGCGAACATAATAGTACATGTGGAAAATACGTTTATGCAATATGCTATACTTATTCTACCGGCTAATATACTATCTACCAGTGACGGATGAAAAAAAAACAAAAAGATCCTTTTTAGAGATATAGTTATTTCGGAACGTTTACTCTACCGATGTAGTTCCTAAATATGAAATACTCCATCACATCCGTAACTGATAGTGGAATCGATCATGAAACACATCAACAGCGGATTCCTTGGCCAACCGCCATGAACACCCCAAACGAGCCTGAACTGCCCATTATCACTTTGCCCACTTGTGCTAATTTTTCACGGCCGACCAGGTTGGACCTGAAGTCATGAGATGAAATCATATTGCAATGCAATTGATGTTTCAAACTAAATGTGACATATATAAAGCAAGCATAATAAAAATTATTACTTATCAGAGCAATAAGGGTAGTCATTGTTACTAAAGAAAAATAACCTGAAAACAGTGAATCCGCCGAGTACCAGCCCAGTAGCAGCACCGATGCAAGCACCCATCAGGAAACCCATCTTGATTTTGTCGAAACACGACGGGCCTCGTTGCTGGCCATACGGTTGATAAGACGCCGGTACAGGCATTGCTGTACGATGATTAAATTAAAGCACAAGTATTTATACATAATCAACTCAGATATACCCAGTTCAAACTGGTGGGCGGAAACCTTTTATCACAAAATATTATAAGGCAACCAAGAAGTGCAAGCGCAGGTTTCAATATTTCATTGTCAATCAGTCATGGCATGAAGTGAACGTATCTTCTACCCGTTTCGTCATAAGAAAGTTATTTACATAAATGGGAAAATACTATTCGAGCCATCCGGCATCCAATAAAAACTGGTGTAATTGGGATTTTAATGCGACGGCTTCATCTTTGACGTTGGTTCGTTGAGAAATGCCAAATTGACGCTGCCTTTGTTCGTTGATGAGCGCCATTTTAACGAGAATGTAGTCTTCTGCTGACGTCACATTGCAGTCTGGCGGCGCCAAATCATCAGTCGTTGCATCTTGCGGTGGCATCAAATACTAAAACGATTTTTAATTATATAAGGATTTTTAATTTTCTCATGTAAGATGAAATAAAGTTCTCAAGATTTTTCTCAATCGAATTATTGCGCGGTTTACGTTGATGGATACTAACGTTTAGCTCTGAAGTGGATAACAGCTCTTGATTGTTGTTCTTCGGTTTACCGGGCGACAAAACTGAAAATGAGATGAAATGGTCATTCACACATTACGAATGAACCGCAACAAACAACAAACAAACGGACTTTTTAAAGGACTGTTGCTGGCGATAGTTTCCCGCGATAAATCACTTTTGTCAGTAACGGGCTGAAAAAAAATAAAAACTTCTCACCAACTTAATAATTATTTAGTAGGCAAGCAAACTACCTTGTTTTCGGGTGATCGTAGCGACGTCTTTTTCGGTGTAGTGTTGGATGGATTGGGCGGAGGAGGTGCCTTGCAGTTATACCAAGACGACAAAGCAGGCCACAATATGTACGAACCAGCATCTAAATGTTATCAAAGTACAAACGTTATCAAAGGGCGAATTAAACTTGGAAGATCACAACCCCACCACCATAACGATTCACATACCTCAAGCAAGTAAACAGTTGAATAATTCTGAGAACAATAACCATGTAGAGCAGTGACTCCATTGCATCGATACTCTTGGAGGTCTTCCACACGGCTTTCAAGATACTGCTCTCCTAAAATGTTAATACAAAACTACATTTGAAAAAGATAGACGCGCGAAGTTTTAATCACAAAAAATAAATACTCCTGATCAAAATATTCCAGTCTTCCTTTTCGCAATGAATATTTTCGTTAATATCTCACCAACTTCTGAGATCAATTATCAACTGATTGAATTCAGTTGGTGTTATAAACTGCGAGAATCGTTTCAGTAGCTCAAACAAATGCACGGAGGTGTGGGATTCGCCGGCCAATCGGGCATATTCGTACACAATCTTCTTCAATTTGTATCGGTGACGCACAATACCAATATATTCGCGCAACTTGACGCATTTAGTTTCTGAAACAAATTTTTGGTTCAATTTCCTTACGTTTTTACTATTAATTCAGCTGTCAAACAGAAAAAGCACATACCTTTATCAAGTTCTTCATCATCATCCAGTAAATAAAGATCGCGCAGCATGAGTTCGGCAGTGTTAAACCACTCCTGTTAAAATATCACAATTACAATAGTTCAGAAACGAAAAAAACTACTGTTTTTAAGACGAACAGGGTTGTAACAAAGAATAACAGATTTTTTCAAATTTTATACTTGATTTGATTGCAATAACGTTTCAACCCAGAAGTTGTATGTAACGATACAACAATATCCATTCATCCACAATTGGACTTGGACATAACTTGCTAGTAAGATGCTGACTCTACTAAACACACATAGGATCAATGTTACAGTTTCTTGTCGAACAAATAGCAAGAAACCAACTGAATCATGTCTTCCCTGTGCAGGTAAGGGTTCGATTTGATACGAAACTGATGGAGACAGTTGAGTTTGATCGTCAATAAGCGGCGCAGACAATCGAGATGTTGATGCCTGACCGACTAGGCCGTGCAGATAGAACTGCTCGTAGTGCTGCATCATGTCGGCAGCGGTTCGTTTCGCATTCATTCCACCACAAATGTCGTCCCTTAAAAAACTATATTTCAAAAAGAAATCAATATTAAAATAGGTCAAAGTCTACGAAGACTAAAAACTAGAAAAGCTATACATTGTGTAAAAACCTTGATTCAGGTGAACTATTTCCGGGAATTTTTTTCCAGTCAGCTACCTCCTTACCCAAACGTAAACGAAACCCTTCATAATCTAGCATGGCGGCATGCAGCTACAATGAAAGGCTTAAGAAGATTCAAATGCGCATTAACCAGTTAGCGAGCTTGTATTCGGCGACAGCATTCACCAGCTTCAACTCATCAGTGCTAGTCCACGGCAACTTTGTGGCACAGGCCCAACCCGCTGAAACTGTACAACCAACTCCGAATATCGGTACACCGCCAAACGTTTTCACTGCGTATGAGTGCTCTCGATGATGATCGCCTAGCTCGGCACCCATCGCAAAACACTGCAATCAGCAATATATCCGATAAAAATTTGAGCTTGTGCTGTGTGCTCCATTAAAATTCAAGCAAGCTGATGTGTTTTGTGAATACGTTTAAAAAACAAAATTACCTTCTTCATGAATTAAACTTGATTAATCACGCATGTGTTACTTTAAATTACTTGTTTTGCAAAATATAGCTAACACCGTTTCATTTCAACGGTTTTCACATCACAATGAATGATGCAATTAACATGCATTTTTCGGAAAATGGCGCAACACTAACGTAACCACATACTAAACTCTCAACCGACAGTAATAAAAACAAATGGAATTGTGTGGCTTATTATTTCACTGAAAAATTTATACATACTGCTGATAGTGCATTGTCAAGCCTAGTTCAAAAGCAAAGCGCGCAGCAGAAAAATCTGAAACGCTTCCGAAATATCTTAAAAGAATTTATACTAATGTCATGTTCCAACAAACCCGAATGCAGAGCCGAGTCACAAATCTGGTACACTCTGCACACTCAACATACACCGGTCCAGTTAGAGCAACACAGTTTACGCATTTGATTGCATCTGTTGAAGTATCTTTCCCGTTTCCTGTTGACATGGTTGCCTAAAAATAAGTAACTTCTATTAGAACTTGCCCGTGGAAATCGGAAAAAGAAAATGCCGTGAAGTCGTTAAAACACTAAATTTTATTCATATTTTGTACTTACACTTACGCAAACGGTTGTCTTTGTCCCCATCTTTTTTCTCTCAAAAAATAAAATAAAAACAAATTAGAAAAATAAAATTAAAAAAAAACAGAGTAAATTTCTGAATCCAAATTTGCTGGCATTGTATTTTTATGAAACCAAAATATATTGTTAAAAAAAGATACGTGTATATTACATTATTATAATAGTTCTATACCGTACTTTTAGTACGGTAGTGTTTTTCACACACGTATCGTAAGTCTTGTTTTTGTTTTTTTGGTTAAGTAAATAAAAGCTATAACCCAATAATTTCACAAGAAACAAGAATCTTATGTAAGGAGTGTTCAATGGTGCTGAGAAAATCACATATATAAGTAGGAAAAATTCATATTGAACTATCATTAAGAAACTCAAAAGACTCACTTACTGTCAAATAAGAATTATAAATGAGTCACTAAGTAACTTGATAACCTACTTCGTGTCATTGGCTCACCAACATTTGCCTATAGAGTTTTCAAAGGTGCTGAGTTTTCAAACGCGAACGTTGGCTCTGCAATTATCTACGTCTGTTCTCAGAGGAGGCTCAACAGTTCAAAAATAAAAAATACTGAAATAACGCTCAATTAGGCGTTAAAAAATATCTACAAACTCGACAAAAAATTCTTAGATTGAGAACATCGCAAACAACAATTTATTGGACTGGACTCAACAATGGCCGCGTCTAAAATGATGCACATATATAAACCAAACAGTCGGATGTCAAGCATGACCTCTTCTAACGTTTCATACAGCGCCAGAGTCAAAATTCAGAATACAGTTTTTTCAGTTTTCATTTAAAACATTAGAAGCTATATATATCAAAATTTAACAAAAACCTTCATTTATTTGACAGACAGAAAGGTTGATTAAAGTGAAGCTCAATAAGATCACTGTTTCCTCAATGTGTTTCAGTATCACTCCTCGGACAGTTATTAATTTTCGGTTTATGAATTATTATGGTGAATCATGAGTTAAATATGCTTTCCCTAGTTGCTCTTCAATCTAATAGTTTCCACGCTTCTAGATTCATTTTAATCAATCAGTCGTTTCCTGAACTACACTAATGATCCGACATTCAGTTATTCCATTCAAATTTAGCCATCTGTTCATCGGTTTGTAATTAAATTGCTAACCAATTACATACAATGTCGCAATATATATTAGATATAACTACCCAGTTATCAAGGCTTACCCTGTTCATAGGGCTGATTCCAGTTCAAGTGTTCTGAGATCGATGCTGATTCACTGTCAAGTCGAGATGATTTATGAACTGAGCAAAAAAGTTTTTCAAGCGTTTCACTGCAAAAACTTCCCTCGTCAAATGGTTAAGGCGCCGGCCTTGCTCGCCGACGTTTCTGGTTCGAGCCCCGGGTTGAGACACAGCGCATTCAAGAACGTTGTTGATGATCAGTGATTGTCATTGTAAATCGGATGACCGTTATTTCACTATGGTATCCTACTTTGCTATTATGGCATAACACCTGAACAAATTTGATTTGATTTGAAAAACTCCTTTATAGTTAGATCAAATGTACTATAACCATTTCCAGTTGTTTGGACTGTTTCCGTTGACGTATTGGCTTTGGCACTAAACACTTACGCTTCACTTTCCACACTCATTAATTTTCATCTTGGCATTGAATTTCCACTGTGATAAAACAGAATTTAATTTATTTTTATTAGTAACTGTGATTTATTTTTTTCCTTAGAATCAACAATAAATAATGAAGTACCGTAACATTCTATATACCGTAAAAATGTTTACGGTGAAAATTTTACGGTATAATGCATTGTTTACATACAAATAAAATCGGTTTTTGAAAAGAAAAAAATAAATATAAAATTTATAACTAATCTTTCAAGGCACCCGCACCTTATTTTTCTGACCGTGCGTCACAGGTTTATCAATCTCAACTCTCTGGCAAGCCTATTCCTCTTTTTTTTTCATCCTCAAAGGCTCAACATATGGTGGTGTGGTGAGATGAGGGGATGGGTCCATGGGAGGTAAGTTCATTTCGTATTTGCAGGCTGAGCGTCAATTAACAATAACACGTCGATTGTCAACGTCCACCGCAAGTACCCGTGGATCGTATAATCATTCTGCACCGTTGTCAGTAGCCGTGCCGTTGATTTGGTGATTTCTGAAGCGTTCAATGAGCTCAGTTGAAAAGGTGCTACTTTTAATTTTTCACTTTCATCGTTCATTTCATTAGTCGGCCGTTTCATCACCTTAAATTCTAATTAAAATATCTTGTTTAATTTCAGGTTAATTTTAGTTGGGTTAAAGGTGACTACAGGTCATGTCATAAATTAGGTCACCTTGCCTTGGGATATCTCATGCAGTCACAGTCACTTCACTACTCATCTGAAAAATATTGGAGACGGGCATGCTGACCAGAAAAGGGTCTTCTGCCTTTCTATATTAGGCTTCGAGTATCCTACTTCAAGTTGACTTTGTGTGATTTTGCAGGCTGCCGCGCGTCAGGCCCGTATTGGTCGCCATTTGATCGAGTGTGTTATGTGCAGAGGTGTTTTCGCGCTCGACAGGTTTTTTACAATTTGTAATAAAATTCGTAGCTTTATTTGATTATTTAACTTCTTGGCAGCACAAGTGAGGCAAACAGCTGTACTAGGCGTAAAGCGGGAGTTATACTTCGGCGCACGGCGCACGCGCACGCGCTAGGTGCGCCGCGTGCGCCAAAGTGGTTATACTTCCGGCGCACGCGCACCCAGCGCACCAGCCTGCCTGTGCGCCAGCACGCGTGCGCTGCCCCGTTTTGTTCCCGTGCGCTGAAAATCAAAACGATTTGATATTTTCTTGCGTGCGCTGTCTCAATAAAATTAAAGAAAATAATTTTTCAAGGGAATTTGAGAAAGTATGTTTGAAAGGTTACTAAAACAACTGGGATAACATGTTTTCATGAAGAAAGGGCTCATTTTAGCATGTTTGCACCTGAATTTCACAGGTTGGTGAAATGTCTTTTTGGTTCTCTTTCAAAGCTGAAAACTATTTTCCGGGGTAACCAGCAGTTGCCAATAATCTAGTTTGACTTAAATTTCTTATTTCAATGTGTTTCCATGAGTTTTTCAGTGCTCGCGCCAGATCACTATTTCAAGAAGTATAACTCTCCGAGCGCACGCGCTCCTTCTATAGAAACGGTGCGCTGCGCACGTGCGCCGAAATCGGTGCAGAGCACGCGTGCTCCGTGCTCCGTGCGCCGTGCGCTGAAGTATAACTCCCGCTTAACACAAATGAAATGTTGCTTGTAGGTTCGGAGGCGAGCACTGCCAGGCGCAACACAACCGGTGAGAGCGGATCCACCCGTCTTAACAACTATCTGGTCGTCAGAGTGCCCATCAACTGCTCAATATTATCCACCGTGTGCTTTTACCAACGTGTGTTTGCTGTTCGCAACGAATTCTCTACTTCATCTGACCTCGATTCAACATACAATAATCAACAATCATAAACATGGGCTCTGCTAATCGCATGGGATCTGCTGGTTCAACCGGCGCCAATGGTGCAACCCGAGGAACAGCACCCTCGCCGGCCTATTTCAAGCCGCAGCCGTCCGAGATTGAATACGGGCCGATGAAATTCCTCATCACGGACCGTCCGTCTGATCTCACTATTCATACCTATCTGGAGGTTGACTCATAAAGCAGTGTAATTCAATTAAGTCTTGTGTTTTATATATCGATCAGAGCAATTCAATACATCTACCACACCACAATATCTATGATTGTTTTCAGGAACTGCAAAAACACAACGCTAAGGACGTAGTTCGTGTATGCCAACCGACGTATGAGACTGGTCTCCTAGCAGAAAATGGCATCAGTGTTTTTGTTGGTTTGATTTTTACCCATGGAAACGACGTCTGTTCTAAACTGGAACAAATTTTTATGTTGAAAACAGTGGATTATAAAAAGGTATAAGTAACTGAGTTAATTTTTTCGAACTTCGATCATGAATGTTCACACTCCAACATAAATTATTTTTCTTTGGTGTTCTCAAATCTCAGTTCAATGAGTAACGCATGTGTGATCCCTCCACCAAAAAGTTTGGCACGATCAAACATGTTTGTTCTCAGGATTGGGAGTTCGACGATGGTTCGCCACCACCGAAAGACATACGCGAGAAGTGGCTGAATCTTTGTAAAGATAGGTTCAAGCTGCAGTCCGGTCAGGCAATTGCTGTGCATTGTGTTGCTGGCTTGGGAAGGTTTATATTAAGCTTTTGTTTACGCACATATTTATGCGTTTTTATATATGCGTTTTGTAAAGGTAACACATTCAATTCAGATTAGCTTTCTCGATTCTTCTATTACGACGGTGAAGTTTACTGTAGGAAGTCATTTATTTTTATATAAGCCATAATACCAAATACTAAGTCAGCGGACCTTGCATCGATGTACATTTGTCTGCAGGGCACCTGTGCTAGTCGCCATCGCACTCATGGAAGCAGGCATGAAATACGAAGATTGTGTTGAGGCCATTCGATCGTTAGTTAATATTTTACTACTTCTATTCAGGGATTTGACGGTGGATACTTTGACTGTAATATGAAATTGTGGTTGCCTGCCGCCTTTTTTGAAAATGCGTGCGTGCGAGGTTTTCAAGTTGCCTTGCCTGCGAACAACTTTTGTATCGGTTCACAAATCATATTACAATTTCAAGAAAAATTTCAGATTGGTTAGTTAATTAAACTTCGATTATACGTTGTAAACATTGTGAAAATAAAACTTTGATAAAAGTGTGTGTGACGAAATTTTGTTTCAAATTGCAGACGCCGTCGCGGTGCTCTCAACCAGCGCCAGCTGAACTACCTGGAAAAGTACAAGCCGACGGGTGATCTGAAGAAGATGGCCAACGGCAATGGTGGCAAGAACAAACAATGTTCCATCATGTGAAGGATGCCATTTCCGGTTAGTTTTTTTGATGTTACCAAAGAGTGACTTATATTTACCACGTACATTCAGAGGTAAGCGGTTCGAACAATTTTATTATCCCCTGTATTAACGTGTACAATATATTATGTACAATTTATCTGTATAAACGTTTTCGCCTGATATTATACTGGCTATGCTAAGAGTTGTTTTGTGGTCAATGTTCATCGGTGCGTGTTACTTCCTCATTGATTTAGCATTCGAGCTGCTTTTTGCGTCTTGAACGAACACCCCCTCCAAATCTCCTGCACTGAGTGAGTACAATACTTTTGCAGAATTTAGTGGTTTTCCGTTCCTGCCAGTTTGTATTTATAGCTGCTCATGGTTTTGGAACGTGCCGTTTTCATGTATTTGTATTAAATTTATGTCTTAACAAGTGTTCGAGTACCGTTTACTTGGTTGACGTCGTAAGTGACATTTGTAGCACATTGCTCAGCCATGATGGCGTTATCATACAAACTCTTTGCCTGCTTACATTATATTCCTCTTGTTTGAAATGTTCGATTTGATGGACCTGGGCAGTTGCTGAATAGAAACTTGCATTCACGTTTCATTGGTTCATAAGCAATTCAATCAACGTGTGGACCTAGGGTGCATCATATCCAATCTACTGTCAAAAGTGAGTTCCGTATGTTATGGTTCGGAAATCGTACGTTGTTTATACACAAATTTATAAATTCCATACCTATGTTATGTTTTTATGTAGTATGATTTGATACATACGTAGTAGAACAAAAAATAAGGCATTGTGTCCGGATTGTCTCAACTACCTGCATCAATGGACACGCTTGCCAACACGGTGCAATTGTTTGTGTACTGCACCCAGTAGCTCTGACTTACTTTTGTTATCTCTCACTTTCACTTGAATGGGGCAACTCACGGTAGTTACCCTGCAGTTTAAAGTTTAAGTAATACTTCCATTACAGTGATTTAAGGTTTTTTAAATTTAGATTTGGGTTT
Source organism: Daptonema setosum (assembly GCA_964036265.1). NCBI lineage: Eukaryota > Metazoa > Nematoda > Chromadorea > Monhysterida > Xyalidae > Daptonema > Daptonema setosum. The sequence continues at coordinate 15,073,364 of OZ038447.1, forward strand.
TTTGTGTTGTTGTGTTTTTGATTTCAAATAAAAGTCTCAATGTGAGTTGGCGTACGCCACCTTCAAGACAGGTAGTTTGCCGCGTGTTGGTGTTATTGCCAAAACGTACTGGTAGGTATATAGGATAGATTAATACGTAATGCACGTACACGCGTTATCGAGTGCAAGCAGCCAGTCAGTTCACTCAGCTGTGTATTACTGGTTTGATTGTGTGCTGCTACCACGAGCAGCGGACGAGACTGGCTGGTAAACGCGCAGTTCCCTCCTCTTTAGTCTTTTCAAAGAGTAGAACTTGTTCCCTATGGTCTAGTTAAAATAGCCTGAAAACTGCTGATCCCTTCCTTGTTGACGAATTTGCTCTCCCTTTGGAGGATTAGCTCGTCAGTCAGTGGGTGCTACTGCTATTGATCGGAGGGTTAGGGTGAAAAGAAGGGAATATTAAGTTTCTTCCTCTATATATTTGGTAAATAGTATTTTTTGATTTTAAAGTAGGTGCACTCGGTTTATTACAGTTGGTATGTGGTTAAAAAAGCATTACTAGATCATCCGCTTCCACCAACGTGTTTATATTCGCAGCCCGTACTCCACCAGCGGACGAGAAGATAAGGGAAATGAGGAGTTCTCCCTTCTTAGGCGGTATCAAAAAGTCATGTTTGTTAGGTGTATGTTAAATAGCCATATTTCTGTCAATTTATATTCTTTAATAAAAAGATAGCACTCGTTTTGGAGGTGCGGCTCGTCCGCCAGTGCCGTACTCTACACAATTATTACTGGCTGCTGTAACCTGTCCATGATCTGCGGCGAATAATATAAAATGCTAAACTACTGGTTTCGGGGCCAGTTTTTTATGGAATGCGTGTTTTTATGTATTTCACATAAATGAACTATCAACGGGGAAGTTGAAGTGGGGGCACATTTGATTTGTCATGGCAACGATAAGTGGATGTTTTTTAATACAGATCAGATTCAGATTTTATTTCAATTTCACACCATAATGGCAATGAGGAATACCAAGTCACAAAGTGAAATAACGGTCATCATTCCTAAAATGACCTGGTCTCCTAAACAGCTGACAATTTATTTCTGAGAGTAAAGAAAATAGATTTCAATAACTGTGGCGTGATGGTCCTGTTTCTTCGCAAAACAAATTTTATTAGGACAATAATGTTTTGTGTTATTTATGAAAAATAATATGATTCTTGACTTAGCTGTTGGCAAGCCTGTTTTTTGGATATGGATTACCAGTTAATCAAGATAAAAATTAGTTTAGCGTTGTATCACTATTATTTTGACTGTCAACAGTGTTCGTGATGAAACCAGGCTAATCGAGTAATGCTTTGTGGTCAAACTTGGCTTATTTTCTTTAACTAAAGTACATTTAAAGTCTAATAATCCAAGCCTTTTGTCAAGACAAGGATGTGTTAGCTATTTGACGAGATGATCAATAACTCGAGCTTGCTTGTTATTAGGATTAGATTGAATCGGCATCACGTTAGAGGGTATAAATGTTATATCCCGCTTGCTTGTTTATTTTGCCCGGGTTTCGGTTTTTATCGAATCGACCGGTTGCTATTGTGTTGGCTGTCTAAGACCTGATCGAAGGGGATGTCGTTTGTTCGATTATTTTACCATCCAGTCGATTTATCGTATCAAAGCCAAAATAAGTATAAAAATGCGCTCTGAAGAAGAATTTGTTGGGTGCATCTGGTCTATTAGTTATAGATGTAGATTGCTTTGGTGATGTTTGAATCAGCGGATTTATTTAACCTGAGCTAGCCGTTCACTTGGCCCAATAAACGGGACAGAACGGAGGGTAGTAGGTACATTGTAGGAATGTTACCGACTAAATACAAAAGTGTCCTTAACTGAATGTGTCATACATTTATAAGATGATGAAGTATCTTTGCCAAGCAAATGGTTGTGCATTGAAGTGATTGTCGGACGGTATCAACCAGCCGGCGCAATCATCCGTTCTCTATCTAGCAATCACCTACAGCAAAGCGCTGCTCTTTTTATTGATAAGTGTTTGGCTGGCAACATTCTGGTTGACTGCAAAGCATTGCACCACAACGCACACATGCCTGATTGAGAGTGAACGTTTCGCTGGCTGCTGATGGGGCAATCATACCACTCGCGGAACAACTCAAGCTACAAACAGAGGCCAATCTCTACACAGAGGGGGAATCGACAAAAATTAGGCTATTTTACATACATACATCTTCACGAACAAATTTTTTTATAACACCAAAGTGGGGGAATTTAGCTTATCACACCCGTTCAACCTTCTCGTCCACTAGTGAATCATACCATTCCATTACCATATTGTGCTGGCGTTCGTTCTCTCGCCGTTGCTACTGCTTTCTGTATTGTTAAGTAGTTCGGCCTGATATGAGTCATCCTTTCAGTCTGATAAAATAGCTGTTCACTTGGTTTTAGCGATTGCTTAACTTAACGCCATTAATGATTAGTTTCGATTCAACTGCCTGGCACCGAACAAGTTTTTTTACGACAAAGGAGCACTGGCGGACGAGCCAATCTTCCAAAGGGAGGGGAATTTTGCCAAAGAGAGGGAAATCGGCAGTTTTCAGGTCATTTTACCTACACCTTAGGAACAAATTCAAATTTTTGAAAACTCCAAAGAAGGGGGAATTCCACTTTTTCTACCTCTTTCCTTCCGCTAGCGCAAAGGAACTCTTGTTTTTTCATAAACAATGGTGGTTCTGTAGTTGGTTGTCGGTTCGGTTAAATCTGAATGTTGCCGTGTATCGTTTATCGAGTTCACTGTCTCAACAAACACAACAACCACCACAACAATCAACACAGACAATAATAACAACAAAAACACTTTAACACTCGGTCTTTCGCTGGTGTGGCGTAATATAACACGTTTTGAAGCGATGCCCGTTGAAGTGTTGAACAGTTGGACTGAGTAACGTAACTCGGATGCATTGCCCCATCACTATCATATGACTTGTTGGCAACAATAACACTTTTTAAGTCAAAGTCTGAGTAGAGAAAGAAGACGTGGGGATGCAAGTTTGGTTGCACGTGACATTGTTTTGTTTGATTGTGGATGCCACTTTGTTAGCATTCAGTTGACGTTCGCAAATATATAGTTGTTTTTGTCAAGTTAAAGCTCAAGCCCTTCTCGTGACGTTCGGTACAACCAATGCGGGGATGAAATTAAACGTTGAGTCAGGAGATACGTACTAATTTGAAATGATGCGTGTTCTGGTAAAAGTAATTAGAACTTTATAACATAGCCATAGGGATATAAAGCGAGCCCATAATATACTGCATTTATAACAATTGCTGAATTTAATTGTGAGAATGATTGAGTTCACTTCTTCTTTGTTTTCATGCAATTTAGCACTGCAATAATCGTGTTTATATTTGCAGGACTCGAGCGGCTTGTTCGGCGAACACTGCAACCATGGCAAATATTCTACATGCTGACAGCAGCCAAGGCTAACTACGGATACAACTTCTACTACTGATAATCATGTTTCATTACCTGGTCGTTATCACTGAAAAAAACGTTGACTTGCTCTTGCATATGTGTATCATAATCCATTTATATAAGTTTGACTATCCCGGATTAACGCTGTCCACATTGATAGTCATTAGCTGGCATACCCACTCACCGTAATCAGGATCGGTTCATATTTTGTACAGTTCAAGGTGTCGTAGTACAGGGAGTGAAGTAAACTCTAGTAACCTCATAGTTAAGCACAAGAACTAGTGTTTCATGTTTAAACTATATGTGGTAACAGTTTTGTTGTATTATGTAGGAGCAGCGATGCCTAATACTCATAAATTGCACCCGTTTTTGCCCACAGCTCTCATTCTGGTTGTTTTCGAAGTTCTCTCGGTGGTGCTCCACTAATTAATAATTTTCCAGTCCCAATATGTTGCCGCGTCGTACTGTAGTTTGCTTTTTTATATATGTTTGTATTTGTGCTGCAAACGTTAATCGCTGTTCCGAGTTTCGTACTGCGGAGTTCACTACAAAACCTAGCCATCGTATTTCATATTTCTTTCTTCTTTCAAATTTTTATGTATGAACTCGGTGATAATTGCCAAGTTTTTTTTATCGTCCAACTTGAGTTATTTTCAACTCGAATCAGTAAGAAATATGTATACAGTGATGACCCGTGTTTAATGAAAGATGTCCCTTTGGAAGCCAGGTTTTGATTCCGTTATTAATGTTTTTTTTCATTTCTGGCCGGATGCCCGACCTAGCTCATTAAAAATCTGGGTCAGCACCGTTTTTTTAGGTTGACACTGGTCGGCTATATAAGATAATGACAGCATTTTGTATCTAGTAATGTGTGCCGTGTAATGCTGTCCGCTTGTGGTTGATGTTAATCACTAATTATCCATCATATCATTTGCTTTATATCTTACGGCCATCTTTTCAATACCACAACTATTATTGTTACCATTCGTCTATAGCGTCTACAGTAGTCCATATACATTTCCACACTATGTGCTTCAACACTGACCAAACCTGTTTTCTACTGGCCGAATCATGGGGCTGGCTTACTAACACTGCTAATGGAGCGAGTATAAACTAGAATAGAAAGGCATACGTTTTTTAAATGAAAGTATGAAACGTTAAGTTTGAATGGCAATGGTTTTAAGCCACCTCAACCGTTGATGTCAGGTGCATAATAAGTGTTGCCCTTCGCCGATGAATTGATAATAGCAGCCTTTATTCTACTGTTGTATGGCATTATGGTGACTATATCGCTTTTTATGCTTTGTTAAGCCTTGTTGCAATAACTTGATAAACGATTGTGGAACGGAATCACCACATAACTGGTATTTGAGTTGGTCAAGATGAAGGTTGAACTGGGTTAATCTCCTCGCACCCACATGAAATTTTTGCACTTCTTGACCGGACCTGAACCTGGTAGTGAGCTAAAGCCGATAAATGTTGGCTGGGCTCTGATCTTCATGTTGCCTGCCTGCACTTGACCGTCACTGTAGTTTTTAACCTATAATGAGGAAACGGGTTGTGCCAAGATGAGTCGTTTGCCCAAACGCTAATTGTCCAATAAGTATTTCGGTCTATAGGAGGTAAGTTGGCATAATACGGCCCGGTCATTCACTCATTCACCCGCGCCCATTAATCGTGTATTCTCATTCTGTTTCTCCAACTTTTGTGCTTTTCCTGTACGCTAAACAAACTTTCAGAGAACGCTTTCCTCAACTTTTCAATATTTTATAATCATCGGTATTGCACAGTTATGTGTGATTACACACGACTTAATTGTATTATCATATTTTATTACGCTGAATTATATTGTGATTATCACTCATTTTTATTACTTTTAAATGATTTGTTTATCCAATTTGACGTTGAGAATTATAAATATCCATATTTTTATACAATTCACATAAAAAAAAATTTTCCATTTACAAGCTATTTTTGTTATCCATATGTCGTATGCGATTTCGATAAGATCTTGAGTATTTTTGCAGCGCATGGCTTATATAGCTGGATTCAGTTAATATAGAGAATACCTTTATCATCATTGTTTTAGCTGTCGATTTTTTTCGTTACAAAAAGGCGAGATATTTGAATGTGAAAAAAGTTCAGCTGGACGATCATGGCTCACTTTATGTTAGGAAGTATTATTTCAGCTTTGTTCTCAAAATGAAAGAGATCTACCGTAGCCGTTTTTGTTATTGACTGAACCCAGTTATAGAATAGGAATTAGTAACGAGCTATCACTAAATTTAATCATTCAATAAGCAGATTTGTAAACACCCGACCTGATTGTAATGTGTTTAGATATCTACAACAAAACACTCAATTATTAGACATAATTGTTATTGGCACTCTGATACTTGTGATTATCTGTTGCTTTTGGGCGTACATTTCGATACCGACCGAAATACAGTAGTATTATTTATTCAATATATTGTGTCCCAACCATCAAACGGTTAGGAAATTTGAAAATAAATGTGACTTGTCATTTTTATTATAATCACGTTGACTACATGTTTAGTGGAAGAAATAAATTATGAAATATTGGCGTTTGGATCGTGGATTATCATGAAAATATTAGCATTTGGCGTTGATATCCGTGCGCTGTAATACTTGATTTAGAAGTCGGATGCTTGTATACAATCGGGAATAGTATCGCTAACATCATTGATGTCATCAGTAACATGTACTTCAGAAGCGGTGTGCCAAAATGAACTCGAACGACAACATGTTATGGATGGGCGACCTAGAGTCGTACATGGACTCCGAGTTCATTACCGAGGTTATCATGCCTTTTTCTTGCTCTGGCCACTGAAATGGTAGTGATTTGATTTAACAGATATAATGAAAACCGACTTACAAGGGTTCACCGATTCGGCTGGTCTGTTGCCATTTTTCAGTTTATGATCGATCTGGTATGCTAATGTAGTGAGTGTGATATTTGGTGACGCCACCAAATTATGCGTATTCATCACTATTTTATCCGTATGTTGAAAGTAACCCTGTTCTCATTGTAGGCGTTTCGCAAGATGGGATCAATTATAAAAACGGTCAAGGTTGTGCACGACAAGTACAGTGGTCGCGAAGCTGGCTACTGCTTTCTTGAGTTGGACGACGGCGATTCAGCCAGACAGGCCATGCTCAATGTCAATGGAAAGGTCGTGCCCAACAGGTTAGAGCAGTTTGTTACATATTAATCGCTGGTAAATTTATTTTTTTGGCAGTTATTAATCCCCAAAAGGGTGGCCGAAATATCTTTCTGAAAGTGGTAAATGCCACTGTAATTACTCAATTCTGTCGATCAGAAGTACAGACTTCATAACCTTTGTTTAGTAAATTATTTTGTGAGCCTGTTCTTGCCCACAAAAACACGTTTTTCTTTAAAATTAGATGAGTAAGAATGAAATAAGAGTGCACAGTTTTTTCACATGGAGTAAAGTGGTATATGGCTTTTCAGCTTGTGAGCATAGTACTGAACTGATTGTTGTATAATGGAATGAGTAAACATCGATTCAGTCATGCATGGTTACTGGTGAAAGGGAAAGACGATTTGCGTGTATTACAGCAAACCTCCGGTAACGTTCAACCTGTCGTTTGCCAACAGTCCCTCTAACCCATATACCGAGTACAATCTGTTCGTCAACAACGTATCCGAAGACCTCGATGATGCTGGTTTATTTCTGGTTAGTAACATTTTGTGTAGTATAAGCAGAGGTGGGCCGCAGGGGGGGGGGGGGGGGGTAGGGGGGGTTACCCCCCTCACTTTTCAGGGTCGGCGGGTAGCCTACCCCTCCCCCCTAGACAAAAATTTAGGTCGCCTACCCCCTCCCCCCCTAATCGAAAATTTTTGAGAAAATCGGCCTCAAAACCTCGATTTTGAGGCTCATTTTTTTTAAATTTTCTGGCTGTGAGAATTTTTTTTCAAAGAAACACGTTTTCTGGGTCAATTTTCTTGGTTAAAACCTGAAAAAACCGGTATATGTGATGTTTATACCTTATAATAGAAGATTTTTTAGCAAAAACAAACAAAAAATAAGCGTTTTATGTGGAAAAATTTTTTTTTCTACCCCCCTACCCGACCTTACCCCCCCCCCCCCCCTCCCCACTTTTCGGACAGGTCGGGTAAAATGGGTTTTTCTGTCGGCTACCCCCCCCCCACCCCCTGCAAAACGCCAAAAAACCCGGCCCACCCCTGAGTATAAGTATGAGTAAATAATTTTGTAATTTAGACTTCGTTAGAAAGTTTGTCCAGTCCAGTCCACTAAGTAAGTTAAACCAGCTGGTCTGGGTCTGCGAGATTGTGCGGGAAACGATTGATTAAGCATATGCTCATGGCCGAAACGATTTACACTAACATAACTTATGCCAGCCCAGAGGCACATGAAAAAAGTTATTGATCAAACTTAATTTATAAAACTATATGCATAACGCAGCTTTTAAGTCGATAAGGAGTTCACTCTTGTAACTATAAACGGTGCCCTGAATCACTTGATTCAGGGCACCGTTCGGGATTTGTTTACAGCGAAAAAAGTTTAGAGAAAAGTTTTACGACAAATTATTTTCATGTTTGTGGTTGAGTTCGAAACGAAAGTTTCGAAATTAATCAAACGAAATGATTTTCGCAAAAAAGTTTTACAATTCAACTTTTCGGTTTTGAGCCGACTCAAAACCTTTTTTTTGAATGATTTTCGACTCACTCACAGACTCACTCACTCACTCACTCACTCACTCGCGCACTCACTCACTCACTCACTCACTATCTCACTACTCACTCACTTACTCACTCACTCACCCCATCACTCACTCACTCAATCACTCTTTCACTCACTCACTCACTCACTCACTCACTCACTCACTCACTCACTCACTCACTCACTCACTCACTCACTCACTCACTCACTCACTCACTCACTACCACTCACTCACTCACTCACTCACTCACTCACTCACTCACTCATTCACTCACTCACTCACTCACTCACTCACTCACTCACTCACTCACTCACTCACTCACTCACTCACTCACTCACTCACTCACTACTCACTCACTCACTCACTCACTAACCCACTCAATCACGCACTTACTCACGTGCTCACTCAATCTCTCATTCAATGACTGGCGGTCTGATTCATTCACTCAATCCTTTATTCAATCATTCATTGACTAACTCAATCGCTCATTCACTAACTCAGTCAGTCAGTAACTCACCCACTCACTCACTCACTCACTCACTCACTCACTCACTCACTCACTCACTCACTCACCCACTCACTCACTCACTTACTCACGTTTATTTTGGCATGCGCTTCAGGATCCTGGAAAGACATGACTTCTTGATCCACTAACTGAATGACCATTGACTCACTTACTCACTCTCTCATTACCTCACACTCACTCATCATTGGCTCATTCGCTCACTCACTCATTTGCTCACTCACTCAATCACTCACTCACTTACCATTTACTCACTCGCTCACTCACTCACTCATTCACTCACTCACTTACCATTCACTCACTCACTCGTTCGTTCAGTCACTCATTCATTCACTCTTACGCTCACTCACTCACTCGTCCATTCATTCATCTACCCACACTCCCTCACCATTAACTCATTCGCTCACTCACTCATTCGCTCCCTCACTCACTCACTCATTCATTCACTCACTTACCATTTACTAACTCACTCGTTCGTTCAGTCACTCATTCATTCACTCTTACGCTCACTCACTCACTCGTCCATTCATTCATCTACCCACACTCCCTCACCATTAACTCATTCGCTCACTCACTCATTCGCTCCCTCACTCACTCACTCATTCATTCACTCACTTACCATTTACTAACTCACTCATTCGCTCACTCACTCACTCACACATTCGCTCACTCACTTACCATTCACTCACTCACTCACTAATTCGTTCACTCACTCATTCATTCACTCACTCACTCACTCACTCTCACACACACTCACTTACTCAGTAACTGATTTTACGGTATCTCAATACTTTCTCACGGTATTGTATAACCTTCATTATCTAATTGCGAGCGCACTTTATCTTCACCATCAGCGAAAAAGCAGTACTTACGCAAATTTACATTTGTAAAACTTTTGGCTGTGAATATTTTTTTTTATAAAACTGTTCCAACACACAAAACAATAAATTGTCATCTCAACTTTTCAATCCCATAATTAACTGCATTGTATTTTTCCGGATCCAAAATAGATAGTTAGAAGCGGGGGCACCGTCGATAATTATATATCATGCAATTCTTATCATTCTACCGTTGTGATGACAAACCGATGAATTGCAGGTGTTCGGTGAGCGCTATCGGTCATGTCGTGGTGCCAAAGTCTATCGCAATTCGGATGGTTCTTCCCGCGGTGCCGGTTTTGTGCGATTCGCTGACCAAACAGATCAACAGCGGGCGCTAGTAGAGATGAACAAACACGTGGTCGATGGAAAACCCCTGTATCTCAAGTTGGCACAGCCAAAGTTCCGCGCACCACGCGGTGGACCGAGCGCTACGGCCAGGGCCAGGTATGTTGACTTTTTCACGGTTTCGTTTCATGACTCAAAAAATCTAAATATTCTGCATTCGTAATTTTGAAAAAAAAATTCGCGTTCGTTATTCTGAAGAAAGTTTAATCCGATAGTGGTGTAAACAGTTTCGGGGAAAAAAATATCCAATCTTGACGTTCGTGAAGTAAAATCTCCCGTCTTCCCTGTTCTGTGCCTATACACAGTGATCGATAACGAAACGAAATTTCGTTAAGCATGCGAAACGAAACCTCCTAGCGAAATCGTTACTTCGTTTCGCATACTTGCGAAACGAAAGCCTGGAATTTCGTTTCGTTTCGTTTCGCATGTGATCGATCCCTGCCTATACAATATGAGTAGGCAAGTCTGTGATATTGACATTGAGAATCAACTATAATATAAGTTTTCAGCCAGCCAAACTACGACCCACAGCCGTACTACCAGAACACGTACGGTGACCAGTTCGCTCCAGCCCACTTTGCCCCACCGCCGATGCAACATCCTCCACCTATGCAGTATCAGCCCATGTTCGCACCGCAACAGCCACCCATGCAATATGTACATCAGGTTCATTATGATTTCCTTTTATTATAATAAATGGTGCGGGCATTTTGGTTGTTAAAATACGGCTTTCTAGTTGCTTGTCAAGTGCTTGATCCTGATATAAAGAGGTAACAGTGAGAAAACGGATTAAATGTAGCAATTAAAACTATGACATGAACGTATTATAGTACGTTGGTTTCAGCCCGCTCCCAATATGATCATCCAGGACACGAGACACATGCAGCAGCAGCCACAGCCGGCACCCCAGCCTCAGGCACCCGCTGCTCCCGTCGCACGTTAGCACATAATACATACTAGTCAACACAAACCATGCTCCACGTTTGTTTTCATAAATGCAAATAAAAAAATAGATAGTGCATACTCTATCTCTTCGTTTGCCGGGTAAACCTGTCGAAACTTTCCGGCAAAACATCAGTTTTAATCACAGTTGAAAGCATTTTCTTGGCATAAGGATTTGAATGTTTCAGCTGTGGACCCGGAAACACTGCCTGAAATGTACGTGGACGAGATGACTGCCGAGCAGCTCAACTACGTTTACATGCAGCAGTCAGAGGAGTGGCAACATGCACTCGATGAGAGCAGATGGGCACCGGTCATGATCGTGGCCGGCACTTGTGAACGTGATCTCGCTTAGATAGATTATGTCTATATCAATGTTGATTATGTCTATAGACTATATCAATGTTGAACATTTCTATATCAATGTTGGATATGTTTATATCAATGTTGAATATGTCTATATCAATGTTGATTATGTCTATATCAATGTTGAATACGTCTATATCAATGTTGATTATGTCTAAATCAATGTTGAATATGTCTATATCAATGTTGACTATGTTTATATTAATGTTGAATATGTCTATATCAATGTTGATTATGTCTATATCAATGTTGAATATGTCTATATCAATGTTGATTATGTCTATATCAATGTTGACTATGTTTATATCAATGTTGAATATGTCTTTATCAATGCTGATTATGTATATATCAATGTTGAATATGTCTATATCAATGTTGATTATGTCTATATCAATGTTGAATATATCTAAATCAATGCTCAATTCATTTTATTTTGTTGGTCGTTGTTGGGTTGGCTGGGTGAAAGGCTTGACGGATGACGGACGAGCCATTGTTCCAAAACCAGAGGAATTTATGTCAAAGATCAGTGAAATACACTTTCTAGCCATTATATCTACACTTGAGGAAACAAATTCTACTTTTTGTAACTTTGGGTTCACTATTGGTTGTTCCCTCGTCCGTCCGCTAGTGGTGTAAGGCCCTATAAATAGAATATCTTGACCATTTGATGTAGTTTAACTTCGTCCAAATTTGGTGTATGTGTATACTTCAGTGGTAATATAGTACTACTGAAAGTTTTGGCTATTTTTGGCCCAAGTATTGTATGTACATACATGCCAACTGCGTATGAATACTAATTATTAACGGATGGGAATGCCTGACACCCATCAACACTGCGTATGTCGTCCATGATTCTCATTATCTTCATTTCCTTTAGAATTTCCCGTTCCGTTGTGAGTTTGTTCATGCAATTGTGTTGTATTTGCTGGTCGTTATATCATTGCCGTTTCATACGTTGATTTTTGTTGTTTTCTCTGTTAATGTTATTGTATATTTCTTCTGTTCTGTGAATTATCGATTGTATCATGTTATCATTATTCATTAGTCATATGGTCATCTTTAATGGATTGTATCAGTCGGTGATTGCCCTTTTTCTGCACTATGGGAGGGGGCTCGCTCAAACATTCCGTCTGTGGTCCTGAACAAGTCCAAAAACGTGATCTAAGTTGAGCTAAAATAGCCCTAAATATTCCTTTGTTTTTTTGCGGAAATCGGGAAACGTTGTGTTTCGCACTTGCCCTCCTGCCCCTATTTCTGGCTACAGGTATCAGTCTCATTTTGAGTCACACAGAAGGAGCAAAAAAACCACAATTCAGACTTCTATTTATGTTGTGTTTTCAAAATTATCCAGTTCGTTGAATTTAATGATTGAGATAAAACATAAAAACAATATATATAAAACGGTTTCGTTTATTTGTTGTTGAATGTGTCCTTGTCACTGTTGCAATCATGTTATTTGTTTTTTTTGCCTGCATGTCCATGCCTTGCATGTTTATTTTTGCCATAATCGTATATTTATTTGTAGAATGTGTATAATCGGTCCGTCTTTTCAGTAATCAGACATAGGGTGGGCAAGAACATAGTTTCCCTTTTTGACTTTTGTGTTCAGCATTTTGTTCAGCAAAGCAAGCAAACTAACAGTTTTTCCTGTGGCATACATAAGTTGAGGGGTGTGGTATGGTTGCGGTTAGCATGTGCTTTATATAAATGGTATGATGTAGACAGTATGTGTGCCGACACCAAATCGCTGTATCTTCTTTTGGTCACTACCACGCCACGTCAGGTCTCAAGTGTTTTGTCCGTAGCCTCAACATCCTATTGTACTACTCACATCCCAGTCCGTTTTATGGCTGCTTTCATTTTTTCCATCTTTCTCGTGATATGGTTATATTCATGGTCTATAGACAGTCGATATTGGATCATATTTCCTGTCTAAGGTTGATCATATTCAAAGCACGTTAGTTAAATAGAGCATTTCGAGTAATGCATGTTGATGCATAACAGGATGAATTATATGAAAAGTTAGATAGGGTATTAGATATTCTACCCTTTTGAACAGAATAACCAGTAAGAAAGTTTAATCCGCTTTAGTGAAATTACAGTTGTTGTTGATCAGAGTATGTTTAATGGAATGTTATGGCTCATGAAATTGTAATTTATTGGCTATGGAGGGAACGTATGGGTGTGTATGACTATTTGATTATAAGTTTATGTGAGTGAGCATGAGCCGGTGTTGCGTGCACGCGTGTCCCATCAGCGGCCTGTCTGTTTGTATGTTCCATAAACTCTGTCGTTTCTGTTATTTTGTTCCGCTAATTATTTTGAACTTTTTAAATTACCATTGACGAATATCATTCCGAGTTTGATTGGATTCAGGATTGTCGTTGGTCGGATATGATTGTGATCCGCTCTGCTGTGTTAGGGCATTATATGATTACATATACTAGCGCACACACCTTACGTACTCGATATACAGTATGTACCACACCAACTCGCAACAGTGCGTGGGTGTCTTTACTTCACACGTGTTCCACTTTATTTTTTTAATAATTTCACTTCTTATTTGTTTTTGGTTATTTTCAGTTTCAGCTCTTAGTTTTGTAAGTTGTTTTTTTATTAGAAACAAGTACATAACAGTTTTACACCTGTTCAAGATTGGTTATGCTCTGCAGGAAAAACATATTTAACCTTTACAAAGTTGACAAAAAGTTAACATTTAGATGAAAACCTGAACTTTCTTTATAATAGGGATACTACGTTTGACACACCTTAAAAAACAGTGTTCGGTCTTGATCAACTAAAACTATTACTTGATTACTATAAAATGCTGGTTAATTGGCCTGGGACCTACATTTGTACTTTAGGTCGAGTTGAGTATAATGTCTTGATGAATAGTTAACTGCGTCTACACTATCGTATCGTATTGCCAATGCATTTCGTTGACTTCGTGAAAAATGCATGATTTTTCACATTGTCTTCTGTAACTTGAAAGCTCTATAAAACCAGACTAAAATGGAGAGGAAAGTCGGAACATTGTTTCGAACAACAAAGTTGATTAATAGTTATGAAACTGCATCTGCACATTTTCTCGTATCTAAACTTTTGTCGTACGTTCATTGATAGTTGAATGCATATGCAACAGCATACTGTATCGTATCTACTAAGCTGCCGGTACATGCGTTGATTGATAGTTAATTAAACGTGCACACTCATTCAGTAATGACCTGTCAATGATGCAGGATAATCTGTGTCAAGTAGCTAAACCTTGATTGTGGCGATCGCTCTCCAACGTATCGTTCTGTGAAGCCTGCTTAATTGGTATTTAGGTATATACACCCGTGTTCGTTGCATGTTGACGATGGATTAGACTTCAACTGAATTTTATTCATAGCAATTATACACATTTGGTAACTTTTGGGCTCCTGGGTTCAGATGATACGTGCCTTATGTTTGTTATGTGAGCTTAATGGTTGCTCGTTTGTTAAAGCCTGCAAACTACAGATAAGTGTTGGCTTTTATGGGGCGTATTCCATCATTGGTCTCAGCATATCAATCCAGGTTGGAATGCAACTCACATATCCTTTAAGAACGATTTGTCATTTTCTTAATTAAATAATAAAACAGCAAATTGGCAAAAAAATGTTCATTTCACGTGTTTGTTTGTGCACGGACTACATTCAAATAACTCATTATTATCTGATTCGCTTATTGAACTATATGTAGCTCGGTCACGATATCTTGTTACTAAATTTAGATCTGGAAATCTTTTACCAAACATTTTATTAATTGGGCACATTTTTTTTGTATATTGACCACATGGGATGTGAAAAGCTGCAATTCATCTTAAGTTTGAACGCGCGCCTAAATTTGAATGGGCGCCAAAATGATTACAGTATTTATTTTTGAGTAACAAGAAACTGTGACCAAGCTTTATGGCTTATATTAATGTGGCTCATATAATATCCGGAGAGTTGGATGTAATGGTGTTAGTTATGTGAGCCTGACTGGATGCGTTTGGTTACGCGTCCAACCGTGGCACGGCATATGATTACATTGCATGTATAATGTCAAAACCCTACTTCTGTCTGAACATAAAACTATAAAGCAATCCAATTCAATTTTCATCTGCAACTGTTCATTAGATTTAGATATACTGGTTCATATATTTGTAAATACATAGTTTTCAACGGAACCGACACCTTTTGAATGCATTGGTTTTCTTGTGTGGTATATATGAGGAGCGGGCGAATGTGGCTTCAATGAGCCATAGCATTTGGCATCGTGTTATGTTGTGCCCTGGTGAGAACAGTTGTTGTTTTATGGGCTGCCAGTTGTGTGCTCTCTGTGGACACACATACATATAGAATATATTTGTATGTGTGTACGTACATAAAGGCCATAGCCAATCAAAGTCAGTTAAGCCATTTTCACAAAATAATCATAGTTCAGGTGGGTTTTATTTTTTCTTGTTTGTTTAGTTTCTGAGTACTATGTATGTTGGTATGATATAAAGGGTAGGCCAAAAATAAGAAAACACTCCGTTGGGCGGTGAACAACCTTTTTCATCTAACATCTTCAATCTTTTTTTATCCGGTAAGAAGGTATGTACATACTAATGTATTATTTTTTGTCTCCTTACTATAATTTGTTGATATGTAGATCTTTAATTAACATACGCTTGGTTTTGTAACAATTTTGAGAGCCATATATGTTACATATATGTTGCAAACCTAGTTTTCCATAATCGTTTCCTGTGTTTTCTGTATAATAGTGCCAATTATCATTATATAAATATTATAAAACTGGTATGAATTTTAAAATTTTTTGTACCTAACCAGAGAAGGTACATATATCAATGTCGAAAAATACCCTAAAATCATATAAATACTAGACTTTCTAGGATTTTTGCACTATCACGTTGTATGTAAGTTGAATTCTAATCTGTTAATAAAACACACGAAAGTAGTTAAATTCAGTAATTTGGTACCGGGCGCTGCAGACGCAGGTCATTTCGAATTAGTCACCGAGTATGGGCTTAGTATACATACAGTATGTACATGCGTGCCACAACACAGTGGCGGTTGACAAGTCTATTCGACCAGAATCCTACAGGTACTCTATTTTTCGTTTAAAGTTGAACTTGAATATAAAAATTGCTGTCTCTGATATAAAATAATTTGTACAAGTGTGTTTCAGTGTGGAATGAAGTATGGACTATTGTCGGTGAATATAAAAGCCGCTAGTGGCCAAACACAAAGTCAGGTATTCGGTATCGGTATAGTGGTTATGGGTATAGTGGTGTGGTGCAGCAGCTACTTCACTTGAGCTCTCTGCCAAACACAAAGTCAGGTATTCGGTATCGGTATAGTGGTTATGGGTATAGTGGTGTGGTGCAGCAGCTACTTCACTTGAGCTCACTGCCAAACACAAAGTCAGGTATTCGGTATAGTGGTTATGGGTATAGTGGTGTGGTGCAGCAGCTACTTCACTTGAGCTCTCTGCCAAACACAAAGTCAGGTATTCGGTATCGGTATAGTGGTTATGGGTATAGTGGTGTGGTGCAGCAGCTACTTCACTTGAGCTCACTGCCAAACACAAAGTCAGGTATTCGGTATCGGTATAGTGGTTATGGGTATAGTGGTGTGGTGCAGCAGCTACATACTTCACTTGAGCTCTCTGCCAAACACAAAGTCAGGTATTCGGTATCGGTATAGTGGTTATGGGTATAGTGGTGTGGTGCAGCAGCAACACTAAACGCATTTGGTTTATTCGGTCTCTTTCTTGAACCGAGTTCTGTTTTTTTTCATCACAATTTCTTTCGACTACAAATTTCCGATGTTTATTACTAGTGATTTGATTGTTCGAATACTTATATAAGCCATGAACTTGATTAATTAAAGTTAATAAAACAGTATGTGGGTAGTATTATATGTTGTTGACATTTGTGGTAGCACAGTAGCTCTGGTTGGCTCAGTGATGCGTCCATAATGCTCACAACATTATCTTGCCTTTTACCTACGGCTCAAATAGAATGTATGTCTTTAGATTTAGTCATTCAATAAAATATTGTTTTTAAAAAGCGAATGTTCGTATTGAAACAAAAACAAAAAAATTACTACTTTTGGGAAGGGGAAAATGACTATTCCTCGAGCTGTGTTTACGTATTCATATGAATACATAAACGTATGTACAATAAAGAGAGCCTACTATAAAAATCCACGTTCTCTAGACTGTTTCGTGTTTCATATATAGAATTTAGAGTAATTGGAACATAAATAATTAATTCAGTTATATTTATAGCAGGCTGGCGGGTTGCTGCAATGCAACCGTAATCCCAAATGCAAATTGCAGCCAAACCGTTGCCAATTCAGACCCGACTACGGCCTATTCCTGTGCTATTCTGTATACATTATGTCGAATATTTATGCTAGTGTTTCCAATTACGATTCATTGCTGCTGGCTGGGGTGTGTTTGGCAGTTCCGATGTTTCTCACCATCAGTCAGCCAATTTCTCTCTTAGTTGGTTTTTGGGTACGGTCGCCGTTTCCTTTTGCTTTTCGATCTTATGTATTGGTCCATTGTGTTGTTGTTGTGAACTCTCTACAGTAGTAGCAGACTGAGCTGTTTAGCGAGAGCAAGCAATACGTTTGTTGTGTTACGGTTACAAAAACAGTCCAAAAAATTTATAAGTACATAGTCACGCCCTGGGGCTCTCATGTCAAAACAAACCCGTTAGTACATATGTGTTCTTTTTACACTTTTGACTTTCTGAATTTCGTTGACGGACATCATTGTTTTCTGAGAAGAGGTCAGCCAGCCATATGTAAAATTGACATTTGTTTGGCCACAAACTGTACATAAATAAGGTGTTAGTTCGGTCGGTTGAACTCATAACAGTACATTACCGTATACATACTGGATGATCTGGAAATGATAGGTGCTGATAGACAGATAATCACTGACCGTACATACAAACGAGCCCGTTATAGGTTTTAACTGATTCATGTTAGTAGTCACAAAAAGGGTTTCGGTACACAGATCAGTTGAGTCATAAGTAAAGGGAGTCTTTCAACTTCGAGTTCGAACCCAATCTCGCTTGGGTAAACTAAAGATGGCAGCCATAGGTGTGAGGAGGGCAACAATTCCGATAAATAACCGTAATGCCTCACTGCATATATAAAGTGGAAATATACACATTTTACATATCCACACATGTATGTATGTACATATGTACTTTAGATCGAATGGCTTCTTACCTACATATGTATACCGGCTACCGCCTGGTCCCTGCGATAGAAAATCATGCCGCAACGAAGACATCTTGGGGATAAGTTTTTCACAACAGCGGTTTCCCTTGCTATAAAACAACAGTTTCGAGTTATTCGTTTTTTTTTTAGTTTGTTTACCGCTAAAGTCAACGTAATTTATGTGCTTTCTATCTCATCGAAGACCAGTCCGTGTGTCTGCATTTCATAAAGGTCGTCTCGTCACACTGTTTACTCAGTTCCGAGTACTGTCAATCTGAGACTGGACTTGATTATATTGCGCTGGATCACTTAATTCTGTGCCGTACCCTTTGGTTTGATTGTTGTTTATTACATAAATAAACGATTCCTGTTTATTGTTTTGGCTCAGTATCAGTCACATTGCAATCACCTGCTGATCAGCACTATATTGATGCCGGCACGATCAAGCTGTATTATAGTAAAATCGGTTCGGTTTGTAACACGATCAGACTTTAGTCAGTAGGTATTGACATGGTGTACAGGGTAATAGACACCCTGTAGCAGCATGTCGCTCACATAATTCCAGTTTGTGCTAATGAAACTCGAATATAAGGGACACTGGTACACAGGCATCTGACCCGAGTATGGGTTGGTCACGAATGTTTGCTGCACATGATTGGCGGAGTGCCATCAAAATTATAAATTGGACTCCAACACCGTAAATGGTGTCGGCCTTTTCTATTAACATTTTTATGCATTCGTTTTATTCAGTGAATTCATTCATTTTATGGAAAAATTATGAGAACCGATACTGTAGTTTTCATTTCTCATACTCTATGTACGAGTACGATATTATTCTACTGTCATCACCTGCTGGCTATGATCTGATTGTCTGTATGACTTTCCTGAATATTGACGATTTAACGAAAACTAATTAACTACATGTATTCGACTACTTCTTAATAAGTTGGAGCAAATTGATGCCACCTGTACTCTCATATTTTTAATGAAAATACCAGCAGTCAGTATGGTCTCTATGTACGTATGTATGTAATGTTTGGATTATCAAGTATCAGCAATGACACTGAAACAGGATGCAACTGATGTAGGCAAATGGATGTAACTGACTGACGGGTTGTGTACGCCTACCCGTATGTGCCACTCAAATGACATCAACTTGATACTCACCGTATCATTCCGAATCCAACCGAAACATTCGTTTTATTATGCTCATTACTTATGTATATGGTGGTTGATTATGGTCGAGTCAATGATCAGGGATATTATGGTTTTGCCATGTTCAATTCCCTCAAACAAATTTTTGAAAGTCCGCGCTCTGTTATTATTTTGATTCCAGCCGTTCAAAACCATGTTCGCGTTTGTTTCAGTTAAACAGTAGTTTCGTATGTTGGGTTTGTGCAAGTGGCAAACATTGAATTATAATATGCAATTATCACTTCGAGTGATTTTAGACTATTTTTGTTGAGTCAATGACGGCTGCAGATCGCAGGTTGTGCTCACTCCTGCTGAAGCCAATAAGTCACACTGCATAATAACATCACAGAATGATGTTTTCGTAGTGGCCAGAGAAGTTGATTAAACTGACGGGCAATCGCTGAAACCTCGGAGCAAAGCATCAGGGTCTGTGTCTGGCAGGTTCACAAATTTAGTTAAAGCGACAATGAATTGACAGGCACTCGGTGTATGCCTTTTCATGCATGACTTTATTCGGTTACGTTTGTTTTCGTAGTCTTTAGAGTACGATTCCTCAATGTCAAACGCGAAGAAACCGAATAATTAAACTGAAGTTTCATTGCTCTGCGTGTTTGTGTACATAAAATCCCATGCACATTTTGGGAAACGTTGATCTTAATTGATTGAGATAACTGGACTAAAAATGCTCATTGAAAAGTCACTATGAATGTAGATGCTTTTTTTCGTCTTTCTACTAGGTGATCATTTACTTCCAGAACACAACCAAGAAAAAAGTTGCTGGGTGCAATCTTATATTGAGTCACCAGTCAACAAAAAAAGATGGATGGGTCGTTAATTATCGCTAATTCTAAATGTTTATGAACTGTTACGATCCGTAAATAAATGGTAATATGAATCGGCGCAAGGAGCCAAAGGCACCGGTCAAGTCGACGTCCTGGTCTGGTGTGTTTGCCAAGGCTAGAACGGCCAGACACGCGTCATCATCAGCACTCCTAACATCCAGTTCAAGTTGGACATAACTAATTATTACACTCACTCACTCACTCAATTATTACACCATCTCATTCACTCGCTCATTCACTCACTCGCTTATTCACTCACTCACTCACTCACTTGCTCATTCACTCACTCACTCACCTACTACTCACTCACTCACTCACTCGCTGACTCACTTACTCACTGCAGCAGCCACGACCACACCCACGTCCTTGCTGGCCGCCGGCGCTACAGCGACAACCAACGACTCAACGGCAGATGTGTTCTCTGATGTTCTATCAGATGAGAATGACGATGTGTACCATGTGACCAGTGAATGGGACATGCATCTCGATGCCATCCAGTTAGTTTATTGTTCACATTACAACACATTTTTCATTTCTTACAGTCTTGAATTCTTTTTATTGATGAAAAGTTCTGCTGAGAATTCGGACAACGGGGGACCATTCAAAAGTTTAAAGAATATGTCTACTGGGTTGTTGCTTGTACTTGCGCCAATGGAGTCGTGTTCATTAGTTTAGTATATAGATCTTACATCATCCAATATGAGACGCAACAAACATGAAGAGAATAGCAACATATTTCGATTGCTACAGATTTGCTGTCATCGGAAATTTTAATTACTCAATTTTTCGCCAGCAGTCACATAGGTTTTCATATTAAAGTTTACCTCTTGAACAGCAGTAAATCGGACGACATGCTGGGTATGCCAACGAATGTCGGACCTTTGCGGCGGAAGGTCAGCGTGTCCAGACTCATGTACACTCAGGTTATTGAGTGAGTCTGAGTCAGTCAGTCAGTGAGAAACTCTTGTGTGGGTGTAAAAGTGAGTGAGCCAGTGGTGTGTGAGAGAGTGAGTGAGTTAGTGAGTGAGTGAGTGAGTGAGTGAGTGAGTGAGTGAGTGAGTGAGAGTGAGTGAGTGAGTGAGTGAGTGAGTGAGTGAGTGAGTGAGTGAGTGAGTGAGTGAGTGAGTGAGTGAGTGAGTGAGTGAGTGAGTAGGAATGGTAGTGGAATTATTATTTGAGAGAGTACAGAATGCGTGGGGAAGAGATTGTAAAGTGTTTAGTGATTGACTATGTGGGTGACTGGGTGAGTAATTTTGTGATTATTACAGGTATCGATCAAGGAGGGTTGGTTGTACAAGCAGCCACGATCATTTCAGGTTTGCGCTACTTATTGCTTGTTTAATATTTTACTTGTCAATTTCAATTATGCTCCGTCTATTTAAATTTTTTATAGTGAATACATATTATTAAATACATTTTATTTTAGCGTTGGAAAAAGCGATATTTCTGGCTGAAGCGCAATAAGCTGTTCTACGCCAGTTCAAAAGACGTTGGTTTATTAAGCCAATTTCATTTTATTTTGTATATTGTTTTCCCATTGTTTTTTTTTAATTAGAATTGCACAACTACGTTTGTTATTGTGCAAGTTATTAGTGAACATGTCTCGTTAGGGTTGTTGCAGGAGTCGATAGTGAACGAAGTGGATCTGACGAGCGTGAGTGTGGCCGAGTACAGTGCCAAGTCGAACAGCTTCTGTTTTCAGGTCAGATTAGTATTGGGCTGTTTAATCGTGCATGATTGCATATTAATGTATCAAATCATCATGTATCCTTCATTCAGCATGAAGTCAGCGCATGAATGTGCGAAATTGATTGGGTGTAACAATGCGAGTTGTTGTGATGTACCCATATATATAAGTTTCAGCTGATCACTCCTCGTACCGTACTCATGTTGGCCGCCGAAAGTCGTACGGAGCTGGAAGAGTGGATCAGTGCGCTCAAGAGCACCAAACAGCGCAAACCATCCGTTCGTTGCAATCAACCTTCACATATTATTGTTGCCTAGTTTTTGTATTATTGCATGCAAAAATATTTTTGTTATTGATGTTGTTGTTGTTAATTATTAATTATATGCTGTTGATGATTGAATGGTATCATGTCAAGTATTGTTTAGGCCAACACGGAGGAGTACAGTGCCGTGGTGAACGGTGAGCACTCGTGGTTTGTATCGTCACATAACCGGCCCGTCTATTGCAATGTGTGCCGTGAGGCGCTGGCGGGTGTCGCCTGGCATGGACTCAGTTGTGAACGTTGGTTGTCGTTCGTTGCAAAACTTTATTTCAATCACTCAATATTCTATGTTTTTTACTCTACTCTTAACTTTGTCTTCAGTGTGCAAAATGAAGGTGCATAAGCGATGTGCCGCTCGCGTTACCGTCAGTTGTAAGTGGACCACTCTCACTTCGGTCATCAGTTCATTCGATCAGTCGTTCGCTGACTTGATCAGTGCCAGCTCGCATGAACAATCTAACGTTGTCAAGGTATGTGTTGTTGTTGTTGTTGTTATGGTTGTTGTTGTTGTTGGTTGTTGTTGTTTGTCGTTGTTGATGATGGTTATTTTGTTGTTGTTGTTTTTGTTTGTTGTGCTTTCTAACTATTGAAAAATGGTTTCAGACGATGATGCCTCATCAATGGGTGGAAGGCAATCTACCAATGTCTTCTAAATGTGCTCTCTGTGATCGGGCGTGCGGGTCGGTTATGCGTTTACAGGTACGCATTTTTATTGAGTTTGTTAAGAAGTGTATTTTTTTCAGTGTTTTTTTTTAATATTGATTGGATACTTTGTATGTAATAAGCTACATTACAGGACTACACTTGCTTATGGTGCCATGTTTGCGTTCACTCGTGTTGTGTGCGCGAATACCCGAGTCGATGTACCCTGGGAACGGCACATTTGTCTGTGCTGCCTCCCGTTTCCATCAGGTATAAAAACGTCTTCTTTCAGGCAGTCATTCATTCACTCAATCATTTTCTCATTCACCTTATCATTCAGTCAATCATTCGTTAATTCATTCACTCAATCATTCGTTTATCGTTAATCTACTCAATCATTCACTCAATCAATCATTTATTCACTCAAACATTCGTTCATTCTCTCAGTTATTCACACAATCTTTCACTCACTAACTCACTCAATTATTCTCTCACTCACCCACTCACTCACTCACTCACCTACTCACTCACTCACCTACTCATTCACTTACTTACTCATTCATTCACCTCACTCACTCAGATGTGTGAACTCTAATGGTTCGGCGGATGTGTGTGCCCGTGACATGTGCTCGCAGTCAACCAGGAACACAGCGTTGCCTCTGGTTGTGTTTGTGAACAGCAAGTCCGGTGACACCCAGGGACTGCGGGTACTTAGACAGTTCAAACGACTGCTCAATCCAATTCAAGTATACGATTTGATCAATGGCGGACCACAATTTGGGTTGGCACATTATTGGTGGCTCAATAAGCTTTTCCAGTTTTTAGAGAAAAATAGATTAATCATGTTATTAATTGTTGCAGTCTGCGTCTGTTTTCATCATTTAAATCGTTTCGGGTGCTGGCATGTGGAGGTGATGGCACAGTGGGATGGGTGTTGAGTGGTATTGATGCCCTCAATCTGCATTCTAAGGTAACCTTATTCACCTTAAGATATGAAACATTTTATATATTTTTTAATATTTATCGCGAACCGGGTTTATTTTTAGTGTTACGTGGGTATTTTACCACTTGGTACGGGTAATGATTTGTCACGGGTACTGGGCTGGGGCCATGCATTCGAAGACAACATGAGGCTAAGTAATCTGCTCAAGTGGTATGAACGGGCACAAACGGGCATGCTCGACAGGTCTGCTTACTTTTGTTAACGTTCTTGTTGTTGTTTTTGTTAATGTTGTTGTTGTTGTTGTTGTTGTTGTTGTTGTTGTTGTTGTTGTTGTTTTTATCACTAACATTTTATTGTTTGAGGTGGAGCCTGCTGACGCATGAGTTGCCAAGTTTGGGCGGTACAGTAAAGAATGGTGATCGACCTCGATTGGTTAAGGTTGGACTGATATTAATTCGAGTAATCATAGTTTGTTTTATTTTATGTCATACTTCTTTTTATATATCAAAAAACTATTGCACTCTTCCAGTTCTATATTTCTAAAAACACTCGAATGTGAGTCTTTCACTCTCGTATTTCTCGTCGTCCGATGGATGCTTCCAACACTCAAGCGTCAACGAACGACTATTACAAACTCTTTTATGATTCTATTCTTTTTTGTCACATACTTTCTCTTTCATTATTATTGTGATCTCTATCGCAATTGGCTGGACTCGTTGAATTGATTGCAGGCTTGGAGGTCGGAGAGCTCGTTAACGGTTAGGTGTTGTGGCGATTTTTCGTGATTTACACCAAGGCCAATTTCTGGCAATGCTTATCATTTGAAAAAATTATTTGTTCAAACGAATAGCGGTGCCCCTTTTTGCATGCTTGCACAAAAAACGTCTTTTTTTGTTCATCACCAAAAAAATTCACAAAAAAATTATTTCAAATTTGTTTTCATGGGTTTTGAGGTGTTGGTGAACAACGTCAAAAGCCTGTTAATTTGAAAAATTTGTTCATTGAAGGTTTTCAGTAATGTATTGTTCATTCATTCAAGCAAACATTTTCACACATTGAGTGGTACCATCTAGAAAAAGTAAGGGGCGTTTTTGTGCAAGCATATTTTTTGTATGTGGTAGGATTATGACCCTAGCATGTAGATTGTTTTCCTGCTACTAGGTGACTGGTTATATTATCAGTCTATTCTGATTTCTGTAGGTATATACTAGAAAACGCGTCTCATTATTATAGCTGTGTTGTTTGATGCGAAGCTTAGCTTAAAGGATATCATTATCATTTATCATATTAGTATTAACTACCCGTACCTTTTGTTTTTCTTGCCGTGTTAAATATGATCATAATTTTGAAACAAAACTTGGTTAACCATTCTCCTGCTAGTTTATAAGCGTCTGATGTTTTGTCCGATAACCAACGGTAACATTACCTCTTGTTTAACCGATGTCTTATTGATGCATGTCGCGTTCTCATAGTCTTTAGTTGTTTACCTGAAAATAGTGATCGATAACGAACGAAACGAAACCACTCCAAACATCAAAATTTCGTTTAGGTTTGTTTCGTTAGTGGTCACTACTACTTGAAACTAAAGCAACTGGTCATCTGTAAATGGGCAAATGAAATGACTATTGATAAACCGCCGAGTTAATAAACGTGTTTTGTAATTGCAGCAAGCAACGAGTCTGGACAGTCGCAACATCTCATTAGAACGGTCAGCCTCGTTTGACAGACACGCCGCGTTTGGGAAAAATTTTGAGTGTTCGGTGGACAACCATGTGAGTCGGATTCTTGTGGCCAATGATGATGCAACCGCCATATCTAGTGCCAAGTTGGTATAATCTTTTTTTGTTGATCAATAAAAGAATCGGTTTATTGAAGTTGATATTTATTGTTAACGTTTATAGTTGAACTTTATTGGTAAAGTTTATACTTCCAAAGCAATTAAATGTCGCTCGCTCGCCAATCCCTTCTTCTTTACGTGATTCGTTGCAGAGTCTTGTGCGAGACTGTGAAAACGTTTCTGGTGAATGTGGGCGAGATCTACAGACAGTCGGAAGAAGGGTACAACGATGATCATGTTGCGTTCAAGGTTAATTTTTTAGAACAAGCATTTAAAAAAATTCAAATTTTCAATCAAAACTACCGTGGTACATTGATTTGCTATCCAACATGCACCTGGAGAGTAACCGTATCTTGATTGCAGTGTTCACATCTGCAACAAAAACTGGACAATCTGTTGAAAGCGCTGCGTCAGGAGTCACTGCGAGTGGAGGCACAACGCGAGGAGTCGGGTATTGAGCGCGAGGAGTCGAGCTCGGACGATGCCATGCCCGATCTGTCGCCCAACACCAGTGAACGATTCAAACAACGCGTTAATTTGATTTTAATGTTTTTATTATACGATTTGTTTTGTTTTATTGTTCCTTTAATAAAAAAATTCGTGAAAAATCACTCCTCGGATTATTGGTTGTGTTTGGCCAGCTGCACACTCTCAAGTCTTCTTTTTCAGTAGTCGTGATTGCTTACGTTTCCCGTTGTGCAGTCAGTTGTTCGGTGTACATCTACATTTTTAATCACTATTGAAATTGACTATCAGCCGAATCGTTATTTGTTAGCCCAGATTTGTGTTGCAGAGATTCGTACAACGGGAGCACCTGATGTTACGTGCAAACAGTCTGAAAAAAGCAGTCAAGGACATTGTGGATCATGCCGATCGGTTATTAACTCAATATTGATGTTGTTGATGTTTACGTTGTATGTTGTTATCATTGTTGCTAGTGTTGTTGTTATTCAACAATTTATTCATTGCAGAGTGGTTGACAGTGCGGCGGAAGTTGCCGCTCAGACGGCGAGTACATCGCGAAGACGCAGTCGTCGTCAGCGCCAACAACGGGCCATCAATCGACAGCTGCACAGCACCAGGGACATCAAGACCAGCAGTCCCATTAAACGGCATCCCTCTAGTTGTTGGTTGTCGTTCACAATTATATCCACTATTCAAAGTATCCATTGTTCCATATCTTACATCGATGAAATAATACATATCTTACACATGTATTTGACGATGACTTACTAAACCTACACCAATGCGAGTTGTTGTTGTTGTTGTTGTTGCTGCTGTTGTCGGTTCTGTTACTCGATTCACAGCATCGGTGAACCACACATGATTGACATGATGATCGTATGTGTACCTACCGTGTTGTATTACTTTAGGAATGTTTTAGTTAGATGTCTGCCTTCGATGGTGTTGCATAATTTGTACGTTTTGAGTTTCAGTAGTGACGAGTAGCCCGCAAACCACTCGCCACATGCAACAGCTCATATTCAACAACTCATCGTCACCACCCATCTCACCGATCGAGGTGGTCAGTGAGGGTTTACCTTTGATCACACACCCACAAACCATATCAGGTTATTGTTTATAGAAGTTTTATTGATGGATTTTTTTACTTAAGTGAGTGCGTGAGAGAGTGAGTAAGTGAGTGAGAATTTGATTGTTACAGACGTTGTAAGGACGACTTCCTCATCGAACGCAGCTGACTGGATGCTGGGTGAGTCCAGCAAGGCAATGAATATCTGCAGCACCTCCGATACGCTTGGTATGTGACATTTTCGTGTTATTATTATGGAATGAACTTTTTAATCTAAAAGTAGAAATGAAATGAGATTTGTTATGCAAGTATTGTGTTTTGCAGATGATGAAGACACGAGTTCATGTGGCGCTCTAGCCACCCTGCCTCTGACCGGACAGTCCGAGTTGTCCGACCTGAATGTACCGGATTCGAGCACATCACATGACCAGCCGTCGTTTCCGAATGCATCCAAGTCTAGAAAACATCGCCAGCCGTCACCCAATAGTTGGAAATAGTTAAGGCCAAGAGAATCCTAGAAAGTTAATTACAACGTTTAGTTGAAAAGACTAGAAAATTTGCAAAAGCCAAACCTTAAAAGGATAGGGAGGGAATTTCTGTCGAAAAGGGGAATAAGCAGTTTTCTGGTAGTTTTATGAACACCTTGAGGAACTAGTTCGAATTTTTTTAATAGTCAAATGGTCGAGAGATACACTTGACATTTTCTCGTCCGCTGGTGGATTGGAGTAGCAGATCACAATCGAATGGTCAATAACTACTGTATAATAATGTTTAGTGTTTCGCGTTCGTGCGCTTTCTCACCGCAGCGATCCGAACCTGCGCCAGATGCTGATCGGTGACTCGTCGCCCGAGCTCGCTGTCCCCCACAACCATATCGTCAGGAAACACTCATTTGAGAGCAGCGTTCATGGTTCGTATCGTTAAAATTCATACATTTTCATTGTCTAGCATTTTTTTTCTTTTTCATTTAATTTATTAATATTTCTTGATTTCACTCAACCGTTGCCGATCGAATGGTTCAGTAGTTTTTTGATACCATTGCTTAGCATATCACCATAGGCTGTCGTAAGACTGTATTGAACATGAGCTAATGTAAAAATCGTGTCTGCTTGATCATGAATGCAATTGCGAGTCGCTTTTATGATTGCAGCCACCCCGCCATCGGTATTGCCAGATTTACTGGAAGACCTGAACGGGCGTGCGGCGGCATGTGCCAACCCGATGAGCGATATGCCGCCTGCCAGTGCCTTTACCGAAAAGCATGTCATCAACAACTATTTCGGCATTGGATTGGATGCAAAAATAGCACTTGAGTTCCATCGGAAACGTGAAGAATACGCCAGTGCATCCAGGTACATATAATATTTGACTGATCAACTATTTAGCTGGATTAATGTACTATTCCATTTAATCACCTGAATGAACAATCGACGCAAATCTAATATTTATCTCACTTTAATACAGATCTCGCAGTAAGTTATACATATGGTACGGTATGTTGGGTGGCAAAGAGTTGTGGAAGCGTACCTACCGTAACCTGGAGCGACGAGTGCACCTGATGTGCGACGGCCGTCCCATCCAGTTGCCGGCATTGCAGGGACTCGTCGTACTCAACATACCAAGCTATCAGGTTAAATAATTCGAGGAATCGAAGCTACAAGGTATTTGGTTTTGGTTTTTGCGATGTGATGAATCTCACGGTATCGCTGCCCGTTTGATTGGCTGCTGAGCAGCAACCAAGATAGGGATATATATAAAAATTTCGGTCGATTTTGTGGTATAATGATTCAAACTTTTTTTATGAATTCGTATTTTTGATTTTTGTACTAACATATTTTTTTGTAACTCCATTACGGTTGGTTGGCTCAAAAACTAATATTCTCTGTGACGGCTGAATGGTTCGAATTTTGGCTCCATCCATATTCCCAACGAATAACAGTCTTTTTATTGAAATTACAGGGTGGCATGAACTTCTGGGGCAGCAGTACCACCAGTGGCAAGCGAAAATTCCTGCGTCAATCCTTCGATGACCGAATATTGGAAGTGGTAGCGGTGTACGGGGTAATGCATTGCGCCACCAGTCGAGTCGTCAGACTGCAGAATCACAGAATTGCACAGGTGGGTATACCCTATTGTTGACCTACAACCCGGTCGACAACAACGAAGAGAAACTGACCGTTTCAGTTTGAATTATCGATGGACATGGAATGAATAGAATAAGCATACTGCTATGTTGTTACTTGTTGTAGTTGTTGTTGGTTGTTTTTAAAGGTTGTTGACTGTTGTTATTGTTGTTGATGTGGTTGTTGTTATTGTTGAGTTGTGTATGTTTCAGTGCCGTGAAGTGGTTGTGCGCATCACGGGCAACCAGCCGATCGCGATGCAGGTGGACGGTGAGGCGTGGATGCAGCCGCCGGGTGTCATCAACATTGTACATAAGAACAGGGCACAGGTGCTCATTAGGAATGCCGTTAGTTCACTGCTATTCACATGATAAACAATTGCATTTGAATGACATGTTTTCCGAAAATTTTCAAAATTGTACTTTTTCTAGTTTGCATGTTTATTCAGGGTCAGTTTCATCACCATAACTGCTTCAAAAAATTTCAAGTCACCAGAATAATCATGAAGACAAAACTGAGTGAACTTATTGTGGAAACAGAAGGTGGCACCACATTGTTCTTGCGGCCTTTCAATTGATAAACGTGAAAGTGTTTGGAAGTAATACAGATATGCCTTCTAGCGATTCGACGCCACTTTGCGCACCTGGGACGAACAGCAGGTGGACCAGGAACATCGGGTACCTCGGGCACTGGCCACTGCTTACATGCACGATGAGTGCCAGCTCATTCTCTCATTCATACACAACGCACACATTTTGTGTCACACGTTGGTGCTCACTCACTCACTCATGAATTCACTGTAATGCACGCACTTTGTTCCAGATAACTGTTCGTGTAGAAGATTGTTACTTTGTAAAACTTGTAAACTTTTTTACCATTGGATCATATCGTCTAACATTACAGACTCACGTCAATGACGGATTCGTCACGATTGAGTTCCAACGTGAGTCAGTCGTTGATGGGCACAACTGTGAGCAGTTATGATCAGGACGAGGATGACACTGGCTGCCAACAACCCGTCAACGAGCATTTGATTCGACTCACTCAGATGGCCACCAAAACGCTCGACAAACTCTACCCGCCTCATAAAAAGCTGGACTGTGCGGTGGGTTTGACAGAATGCTGAATGTTTTTATCTGATTAGAAGGAACTTTGCGCATCAAACGATCAATTTGTTAGAGTTTGAAAATTTTAATAATGGATAATGGAAGGAGAAGGAGGCGTAATGCGTTGCCTTGCCATTGTTCTATTAGTCATAACTTATGGCTGATATTTGGTTCGGGAGTGTGTTTTTGGTTCACCTTATTCTTGTTTGGTTTCGAATTTGTTATGGTGACTGTTTCTGTTCATCAACTAGCAATATTTTCTAGACATTTGGCTGAGGTCTATGTTGACTCAGAGGTTTTCTAAGTTCAGCCAACATCCAGACGAAATGCAAACATGCCTTACACATGGTCATTGCTCTCAAGTACATGTGCTCGTTCCCTGCACCTACATACATACATTACATGTAAGCAGGGAAATGTGTGCTTTTATTGGGGTGATCACATAGACTTGTAAGTTGTAATGGGGCTCATTACTCACCCGGTTTATGTAAACGTTGCATTCATAGACCAACTTCGGGTTCAGCTATTACGCAAATCTTATTAACGTATCTGAAAATCTAGAGAAACAATTAAAAAAACAATATATGAATTATTAACCGTTTTATAGTCAGAAAATTGGAATAGTACAAGTTCGTTTCAAATAGTGATCATTAAACGAGCAGTCACGAGGTCTAGTTCATATGTCTGTTCAAATAATGTAATTTGGCGCGGGCATTATTATAGTGAGTGCGCCTTATTTGCCAATGGCACATTACTGGTATGGACAAGCAGGCAGCGTGGTGTTTGCCCATCTGTACTTGTACGTGTACACAACAATGATACTTTGCGTTGGGCATTACGGGTACTCGGGCCTTATAACACATTGAATAAATGGTTATCATTTCGAGTTTGACTTTATATGTTGTTTTCCCATCCGTTGTTTTGGTTGAATCATTCCATTTCTAGTATCGTAACCCTTCAGTTGTCTGTCGGAAATGCGTCAATAATAACTTCATATCCGGTCAACAGAAAAAGATGATCTGTTTTATTTGAATTTATATATTTCTTGTTCCGGTATACTTCAGTTCAGTTGTCAGTCGGAAATGCGTCAACAATAACTTGGTATCCGGTGAATAGTTGGAGGTGATCGAGCAGCCGGTATACATACGTATGAATCATAGAGTATACATTCAATTTATGGAATAAAAGAGTGAACACATGAAATAAGGATGCGTCGGAGTCTACCACTGGTGTACTACTACCCTCCACATACGGATTCTA
This sequence comes from Daptonema setosum, assembly GCA_964036265.1. Lineage (NCBI taxonomy): Eukaryota > Metazoa > Nematoda > Chromadorea > Monhysterida > Xyalidae > Daptonema > Daptonema setosum. Next base: position 15,105,343 of record OZ038447.1, read on the forward strand.
CAGGCAACAACGGTAATACGTGCTCTCCGATGGTATACATGATCGGTAATGTGCCACAGACCGTGCCACACAGGTCGTCCACACCCAACGTACATCGACTCGATCAACGAACCCATTACGACCATCGACCTTCGTTACGACGACGATGCACCAATGGCATTCGGTCAGTCTGGGCACTTTCGGGTAATGCCTAAGCACTACCGGATGAGAAAGAGAGGAAAAAGTGGAATTACCCCATTTTTGGCAATTTCAAAAAATATAGTTTGTGCCTCAAGGTGTAGGTGAAATGGCCTGATTTCTGCTAATTCCCTCTCTTGAATGTTTTGCTCGTCCGCCAGTGAGTCAGTGTGCGGCACTTTCTGATAATCCCTAAGTAATTCTTGCTAGCCAAAAATAATTAGTATGATAAAACATTAAATGCGGTAAAATGGTGACTGGCTGTTTGCAGTCGTCTGGGCTCAAGCTTCAAAGCGCGAACAGCGGCCCGACTCCGTGATCGTAACGATGGGTTGGATTCAAGTGTTATGGGGTCAACTAGCGATCAGAGTATTGCCAGGTTACTGGGGGACGCCAGGAGTAGTCGATACACCGTTATTGCCGACGGATGTGAGACCAGTAATACAGGTTGGTAGACATTGTTGACTCACTTTGGTTAACAATCACACACATGTACAGGTTCATCAAGTGTCAGAAAGTTTATGTCGTCGGTTCATTGTTTTTTTATAAAATTTTTTTATATTCAAAAATGCTCACTTCAAAAAAAGAAGACCAACAGCATGAATTCACGGAATAGTTGATCGAGAATCCAGTATTGTTTTGTACCGTGATTCAGCACCGGATGACTGGTTGGTGGGGTTTGCGCCGGGCAGTCTGATGTTGTCCCATCCGTATCTCGTCCAAGACATGCACCATCATAACAGTCGTACCAACGACAACCACGATGATCTCGAATCGCACGATGCCCGCAGCTGTTACGATAATTTTACGATTCGACCGCGACGGGTGGCTGATGGTCAAGTGCCTTTGAAACAACGACCAGTTACGGCTGATAATACACCGGTTGTTACTATGTTATACCCCATTGTTATTGTGGTTTTACAACAACAACAACAATACCCCATACACATGTATCGAAAATGATAGTGTTAGCTTTGTCAGTGGCAGTGCCAGAACCATGCAACTTGTGTAAGTGTGTGTGTGTGCGTCTTCTTGACCAGAATGTCCTTTCATTTTGATCACTCAGGTAGTGATAAGGGCTTCGACTCAGTTGACTAATAACAGCGCATTACGCTCCCATTATAACTACTTTCAAAATCTAAGGAATCTATCGTCTGATGCCCATGTTTTGTACAAACCATTATAGCAGCAAACGTTACTTAGCGCATTGAAATCAGAGGATGATAGTGAAAATTAATCACTGACAAGTGTTTTGTTTTCTGACTCACACTGTACTATTTCAGACACACATGAACCAGTACCTGAAGGACACGGTGTTGAGCATGGATGCCCTGACCGATCACCTTTGGCAAGAGAAGGCACGGGTGGCCATTGCCTCTGCCAACGACGATATCGAACAGGCAGCTGCTACTCAACCGGTTGGATTACCGTTCAGATTTCAGTTTTTTTCATTGACTTGGCTCGCTTATAGTCGGTTTTACATTGAACGATTACCAAATTAACATGAGTAAACGAGAGAAAACGTTGAAAAGGTTGTTGTTGAAAAAATTCATATAAGGGGATCATCGACACGAAAATTGTACGGTTCAATGCCAATCAAATCGAGTGCTCATGCCAGTACTTTCATGGCAGCGCACCCATCTTGATGCCCTAGCTATGGCCTTCTTATTTAGTTTCTCCAGTTTCATGTTTTTGCAGCCACATCCGCCATCAATGGACGAGCCTGAATCACCCTCGTACAGTGCACCCACTGCCAGATTCCTATCCAATTCGTCTCCCAAAACGGTCAATTACAAGTTGGTGGCCTACGGCTACATCCTCTAAAAATATTCCGCACAAACAAATACTTACATGTTCTTTTTTTCATATTATGTTTACCAGGGGTGGGCCGGGTTTTTCGGCACTTTGCAGGGGGTGGGGGGGGGTAGAATTTTGAAATCTCAGTTTACCCCCGAAAAGTGGGGGGGGTAAGGTCGGGTAGGGGGGGTAGAAAAAAAATTTTTTCGCAAAAAAACCTAGTTTTTTGCTTGTTTTTGCTAAAAAATCTTCTATTATAAGGTATAAACATCACATGTACCGGTTTTTTCAGGTTTTAACCAAGAAAATTGACCCAGAAAACGTGTTTGTTCGAAAAAAAATTCTCACAGCCAAAATTTTTTGAAAAATGAGCCTCAAAATCGAGGTTTTGAGGCCGATTTTCTCAAAAATTTCGAGTAGGGGGGGGGGAGGGGTAGGCGACCTAAATTTTTGTCTAGGATGGGGGGGGTGCTACCCGCCGACCCTGAAAAGTGGGGGGTAGCCCCCCCCAGCGGCCCACCTCTGATGTTTACCATATACTCCTCCGTTTAATCAGGAATCGTTTCGAATTCTATCGTGCCGTGGAGCAACTGCAGCAGGAGTTGGATGCTGTAGGTGAGATACTGGCAGCCGATCAGGCTATGGCTACCTATACACTTCAGGTACATAGTTTCAATCGAAATCAACATATTTAATTTCATGCTTAGTACCGTTAAAAAGATCTCTTATGACGAAAATGATAATTTTAGTCGGCCAAAACGAGTGGCATTCACGCGCCCCCGAGCCAACACCACTCGTCCGTGCCCGTCATCGTCGCTTCCTCAACCACTGGTCTCCATGTACCCGATCGTCCCTCTGATATGTTCGATTCATTTTCACCCGAATCGACGAAACGGATTATCCGCTCGCAGTCGGACCGACCGATCTATGAGAAGAGTGCTGGTCTGGCATTGACCGATCGTGGGGCCAGTCCCTCTTCAAAGCCCATATCACCTGGTATTGTGCAGCGCGTTAGTACTATATCCCCAATTTCAACATGCTCAGTGTTTATATAAAAAGGTTTATTTACTGTTTAATATAATTGGTTGTCGTTTAACAGCAACATAAATGGTTTGTTCCAGAGCTCAACCGACTCGCACACGTTACGCAAGCAGCAACGAAATCAGCAGTCAACCTCTGCTCACAGTCTGCCTAGACGTTAGTCTCACTTGTGAAAGTTAAATAATGTAGAATTTTTGTCCAAAAATTTAATAACGTTTCAATTCTTTAAATCCCTGGAAATCCATGAAGGACTATGAATCTGTTATGAATTGAAGTTATTCCACCGAAATCGAAGGTATCTGTTTCAGGTTTCTCAGCCTCCCGACTCGGCAAGTGGCTGCGGAATGCGGCTGCCCGACTCAAAACCAGACGTCGATCGAGCACACCTGCCGTCCAACAAACTGATCCCGATGAAGCCAATAGTACGTTTTTTCAAAGCAGTTGTGCGCTTCTTCAGCTCACGTAAACTTGAAATTATTATAAATTTATTTGACAAACTTAGCACAGTGAAACAAAGATACTAAATATTGGTACGTTGACGGGGATCATCGTACTGTTAGTTAAGATTACTTCGTGTTAACTAATCACTACAGCGTGTACGGTTATGCTGTAGTTATCATCCAATACATATCAACTTACTCGTCAGTTTCTTCAACCTCTCCGGCCATAACGAGAACACCATCCGTAAAAACACGTCTATTCTTCCAGGTGCTTTACCAGTGGAAACGTGGAGCGTGGCGCAAGTGTCCGAGTGGCTGGCAGACGTGCTCAATTTGCCGGAATACAGTAACGCGTTTAGTCAACATGAAATCGGTGGTCACGAACTGATGAGATTGAATCGTAATGATCTGCAGGACATCGGGGTGCACAAAGTTGGACACATCAAACGACTCGAATCTGGCATTCTCAGGTTGGGCAACATGTTTGCTTTTTAGGGGTAAAGTTTGTCCGAGCTGAAAGTTGGACCGGAACGGGGTTCCAATGATTTGGAACCCATATTTGTGTTAGTGTGTTACTATGTATACCGATCTTTACATTTTGGTTTGTGTGTCAAATAGAGATCGTAAAGTCGACATACGACGACGCAGAATAGATTTATTTGATCGATTTATCTGGATCACCGGTTGGTTGTGTTCTATCAGAGTTGATCGTAAACCAAATGTGTGTGATTGCAGATTATCTGGCAGTGAGCAATGTGGCATCTCGTACCGAGTACCCTGCAGTTCATCACCGAGTATTCCCAGCAAGGAGGCATCAGCCGAACCAGCCGATATGGTGATCGATGCCTCCATATCTGCCCACCATCGATCCCGAATGGTCAAGCACTCCAGCTCTGACTCAAAACCATCCAACCTGTCCAAAGTTGACGAAAAATCTATCGTTTCGACGGCTTCCAGTGCTGATGTTCAGAACAATAAGTAACGTTTTTGGCTCTGATAGTTACAAAACGCAAGTTTCTTTATTTGTAATTCGGATGGCCCGTTTAATCAACGTCATGGCGTGGCTAGTGATCACTAACGAACGAAACGAAACGAAATTTTTAAGTTTCGTTTTGATTGATTCGAAACGAAAATTCCGTGTTTCGTTTCGTTAGCTACCGAAACGAAGAAAGTTTCGTTAAGGGTTTCGATAAGGTTTAATAAACTATTTTATTCTTACAACCGAACCTCCATAGACACATGAGACGTATAGCTCACGTTTCATAGACACTTCCATTATATAAAACATTAGTCGGTGAGTCAGCGAGTGAGTGAGTGAGTGTGAGTGAGTGAGTGAGTGAGTGAGTGAGTGAGTGAGTGAGTGAGTGAGTGAGTGAGTGAGTGAGTGAGTGAGTGAGTGAGTGAGTGAGTGAGTGAGTGAGTGAGTGAGTGAGTAAGTGAGTGAGTAAGTGAGTGAGTGAGTAAGTGAGTGAGTGAGTAAGTGAGTAAGTGAGTGAGTGAGTAAGTGAGTAAGTGAGTGAGTGAGTAAGTGTAAGTGAGTGAGTAAGTGAGTGAGTAAGTGAACGGTCAGATAGGTTGTTCACAGTTACTGAAAACCCACAAATCGAATCGAAACTCTTATCGAAATTTTTCGTTTCGGTAGCAATCGAAACGAAACTTATGGAATTTCGTTTCGAGAATATCGAAACGAAGTAACATATTTCGGGAGGAAGGTTCGTTTCGGAAGTTTCGATAAGGTTCGTTTCGTTAGTGATCACTAGGCGTGGCTTCGTTATACTCCAACATGGTATGCTATGTAACACTGGATATGTGTTCAAGCCTGATCACATATTTATCACACTTGGTAACGTGCTTTACTGCTATTACACACATCTCACATATCAATGGTTGTGCTTCACTTGAACTGAATCTTCATCTCTATTACCTATCTATCTTCAAAAGTCCACATTTGAATCATATATTTATTCGATAAACATTCGTATGTACGTAGTACACTAAAATAAACGACTGCTTCTTCAACGAGATTCTATCAACGTTTACAAATCGATCAATCAATACTCATGTTCTTGCCCACTTATACGAAATAATTATTGTAACGTTTGGTTGTCATGTCAAAACTGTAACAAAGATAAATCGTTAATGAATTACGTAAGAGGTACATGATACATAATTAGTGATTATGAACTACACGTTTCATGTGGACATTTATTTTTTTACAAAATTCTAATAGCTAGTTAATGTTGTATTTCTTTGTTTACCATGCTTATTTGTTTATGCAACTTGCCATTTGCATGTTTGATTGTTTGACAGAATCTCACACCAACGTGTAACTGATAACAGGCATGCTTTATAGTTTATTTGGTTTCATTAAAAGTCACAGCATTATATCATATTTATTTGTTATCCACTTATTTTTTGTTTTGTTTTAATGGTATATGCTGTTGATCATAAGCCATTTGTTTTGAACGGTCTTGACTCATATCTTGAATACTCATAAAGTTCAAGAATAGTTGACTTACGGCTGATGTCTTGTTGGAATCAAGAGCAAATACATATTTTCTCAAATACACATATTCTCGTCATGGGTACTTGTCATGTTTTACATTAATTACCGTGATCCATTATATGAAGGCAACGTTTACTCTTGTTCAAACGATCATCGATTCAAATCATTCATATATTTATACATGAAGATGCCTAATGCAGAGTAACAAATTATAAAGTACGTTTAAACTTATCAACCTTTGGAATTGTTATTTGAAACACAGCGTTTGAAATATACATGATACATGCCGATTTTGCACCGAAAAAAAACAAATGACCACGAAAATCGCACACTTTGGTATAACTCACAGTCATAACAGGTTAACACGATTGTTTATGCACCGCTCACACTTCAATTGGGCGTTTAAATTATACTAAAAGTTAATGATAACGAGGGAACAATGAAGTTGGATGAGCCCAGAGTGAAACCAGCCAACCTACGTTAAGTATGTATTGATAATTGGTCACGTTTTATCGCCACGACTCCCGTCGTTTTCACCTTGAGCAGTTCCGTTCATTAATATGGTATACTTGAACGCTACCATATCTATAATATGTATGTTCGTTCAGTGCAGGTAATAAAGCAAAGCATCCGATACAAATCATGTCGAGCAGTAATACACACCGGTTACATACTGTAAATGGAACGACTACAGGGTGGCCTACATAGAACCACTGAATTCTCCATCGACAATCTGTTTTGAAAAGCCTTTATGGTCATGCAGTTGGCAGACAAAAATGATACTGATATCACGTATACACCGTAAATAACCGAGTAGATAATCATTTTCTTTGGAGTAAAACTCCCATAAAAACTTGATGCACGATTTCTCACCTTATGATAGAATATGTAGCCTTACAAATTATATTTAATCGCCGTATTCATCTTCTTTTAAATGAAAATACTTAAAAATAAAAATCTATTGATACATTGGACAAATTTAACTCGGTTCTTGGTAAACTCCACAATTACTTGGCCACCCTGTAGTTTGTATGACTGAAATCGATCCACTTGCTATGTAACTAACGATCAAGAAAATAGAAGGATGGCGGCAAGGTTGCGACGCAACACTAAGTAATCCATCATGTTAGCTGACTGTACATGCTTACACTAAAACACCACTTTTACCGGCGACCTCGATACTCATTAGTGAATCATCAACATTTGTATTTTTGTTGTTGATCTTGATATTGCGGTTGTTTCACAAGATTCGCTGTGATTTTACAAACGTATTCAGTCTGATACCCGTTACTGACCTGTGGCAGTATGTAAAGTTTATCTTATTATTACTTGATCTTGGTAAAATATTATTGCATTTCATGAAATCCGGTAGCCATTCATACAATAACAAAGTAAGGTTTTTTACTTCCCATTGACCGAGTCTTCGATCAGAATGCAGTCGTAAAAAGGGTAAGTGTGAACCCGTGATATATAACTACATACATATAGTGTAGGATAAGTGTGAACCCGTGATATATAACTACATATAGTGTAGGATAAGATAAGATAGTAGATAAAAGACAACATTCCGTGTACCGACAACAGTCATGTTGCCGATCCTAACAACAGCCAATTTGTATCTGGCCGTCAACAAACATGGTGGGCGTTGGCATTGGCTACAAACCAACCAATCATGCCAATACACTTGTTATTGCTTAACCGCTCACTCACTCACTCACTCACATCAGTTCTCAGTCTCACTCAATAACTCACTCACTCACTCACTCACATCAGTTCTCAGTCTCACTCACTAACTCACTCACTCACTCACTCACATCAGTTCTCAGTCTCACCGAATAACTCACTCACTCACTCACTCACATCAGTTCTCAGTCTCACTCACTAACTCTTCCACTCAAATCCGAAACAAATCCATACATGAATCCCTGTCTTCGCTATACAAAAAGCAAGTTTGGTTCATTTTAATCAAAAATAATCATCACAATCAGTAAAATTTATTGTATTGTGCATAAATAATGAAGTATCCTGAAAAATTTACTTCATAATGCCAAAAGTTTGGCTGTTAGGACGGCTAAAGTCAGGGCAATAAAATCCACAAATATTGTTATAATTAAGTTTAGTTATTCTTCCGAGATTCAACACCATGATTTATTTTAAACATTTTCCAAAACATTAGTGACACTGTATGTATATATATTGTTTCGCGTTCTCATCATCAGCAGGTGACTTGTTTCCCTCATTTACCGTATTCGTATCGCTTATTTGCTTGTAGTCACCGTTCATTTGTCATGTTCTTTCACTGGCGACGTCTGAAGATATGTATCGTATGTTTTATATGGTGGCGCATCACATCGGCTCGCATTTTCAAACACCGAGTAAATAGGTTTTTGAAATATCGTTTTTCATCTGTTGACGGTGAATTTGTCAAATACCTTCCCTCTGAAAATCTGGCTGTTCCGCTATCAAAGCAGCAGGTGTGGTGTGATCCTATCAAGCCGAATATTTTACCTGCAGTTATCAGCTAAGCTTTTATCTTCATAATCCGTTCGAATCTAATGTTTCGCATCATGCCCTTTTTGCCGCATTCCAGATGAATACGGTGAGGCGATTCACAAATGTCATGAATTCAGCAACAAAATGTGTATTTCTGTTTATTCCTCTTTTTCTCAATTGAACAACTGAAAAGTCTGAGGTGATGATGATTGTCAAGCCGATCCGGCTTACAAAATGAACACAACATACTGCCTTTCTCCGTCTATCCGTTTTGAGTAATTGGGCAGGTTGCTACTCCAGTTCCCACGATGATTGGCATCTAATTTGCAGATATGTACATTTCTAACTTGCTCAATCACACTTATTTTTCTCACTGACTTATGTGCTTACTTACGAAGATCACCGTGATTTATATGAACAGTTTATTAGGATGCTGCATTGCTCATTGTTAGGCAGTTCAATGAACGATTCAAGCTCATTCAGTTATGTATGTAATTTTTGTTCCAGAATGGAATCAACAGTGCAAACATTATGTATTTTATGTAAACTATATTATTCGGACGTAATTGAATGCTGTTTTCAACATATTTTGTTCATTAAGTACAGTTAATGTCAGTCCGTTTATAGGACAGTCGGTCAAGATGTTAGTCAATATGACAGTCAGTCAATCAGTCAGCCAGTATGACAGTCAGTCAGTCAGTCACAGTCAATATGACGGTCGGACAATATGTCACTCAGTCTACATGACAGTCAGTCATGATGTCAGTCAGTATGACAGCCATTCCGTCAGTCAGTATGACAGTCAGTCAATCAGTCAGTCAATAAAAGTTATGTAATTCGGTGTTGGTTGTACAGTAAGTTGGTCAACTGTTGTGTCAACCAGTTCAATTGTCAGTCAATCAGCCAGAAAGTATGACAGTCAGTCAGACAGTATGTCAGTCAATAAGTCAGTCAGACAGTCAGTCAATCACTATGTTAACCTGTCAGTCAGTACAAGTACATAAGTAATTCGGTATCGTTTTGATTAAGTTGGTCAACGGTTGTGTGTCTGCCAGTCACAATTGTCAGTCAAATGAACGTGACGAGTTCGGTGTCTAATACCCGATTAGCGCGACCGCAAAGGCAATGTAAGTTGGTATTTAGGGTATCGGTGATTTATCATCTGTTGTCCTGATAATCCGTCATGTTGTTCGACATTCCACACAAATCAGCGCGTAATCGGCGTTGATGAGACCGGACACTTGACACCGTACTACAATGTTTATAGTTACAGTACCTGAATGTGCCAGATGACTGCCAGGTATGTAGGAAGACTCCATATTCTGTCTCCACTTCTGTTAAACCACTATACTGTAGATGGTAACTGAACTGTTATAGTGGTGTAGATCCGCCCGCCGTAACGTTGTAGATGTTGTAGACGCAAGTAAACATAATACGTACAGACAGACTGACTGACATGCGGCATGATTTAGGGTTGCACGCAGTATTTATGTCATTGATTATGGTGCAGCGTCAAATCCATATCCAGCAGATCATTATCGTCGTCATATACTGCACTTTATGCTTGACTTGGTTTGCAGCACGCAGCAGCAGCACGCGTGTTACACGCACAGTCGAACGTGTGTCCAGCTCACACCAGAAATCGTAACCACACCAATATCCCACTTATCTTTTATAACTGTCCAGAAATGTTGAAATTCTTTCTTGAGGTTTCGACACATAAATTTGTTCCAACCTTCCTGCAGAAGGTACTCTTGTGTTTTTAGTCACCCGCCACTGCCGAGCGTAACATGCGACACGACATGGAGCAGTGTGTTGCTGCCACACCTGCAACTTGCAACACGCTCTTGTCACATACTCAACCACTATTATCCAGCGTCAGCTGATTTTACGCATTCCAAATACATGTTTCTCATGTTCAAGTGAGTTTCGACATTAACCAAAACAAGTGCCGAACTTGTTACTTGCTTTGAAAAAACGTGAAGAACGCATGAGACCCGTTCGTTGTTTTCATCCGCTGTTTTATATAAAGATCATTCGCAACAACTCTACAAATTAGATAAATCATCATTCATTTTTTCTACCTCCGTGACCGCTTTTTGCTGTGTGTTCTGCTCTTCAGCCATACATACATAGTCACCTGAACGCTGAAATTCACCGCGCACGTGAGTGGTTCACTAAAAAAATATCTGCATTCCTTACTCGAACGTAGACGTAGTTTTAATTCGATTTTCGATTGCAACAAAAAGGTTAACCCAGTTAACAGATGGCGGGAACTTCGGTTCTATCGATCCCTGCAACTGTAGTTTGTTGCAGACGTAAAAAAATTTGTGTTCGATTGTGCGATTGTCCCGCGAATTGTTATTTTTTAAATTAGCAAGATCGGTAAGCCCGAACAACACGTTACATATCTATTATGTGTACATGACGTGTTGAATAATTGGGTGTTGCATGATCAGTATTACATCGGAATGTATTCTACAAAACACCCGGTTTCAGCTAGAATATCAATGCAGCAGTTCCGATGCTGAAATATATTAGTTATTATGATTTTATAAAATGAAGTGATCAACCGTATCACTTGTTGCCATGGCCATCATAAAAGTCTCGAATAGAGTCTCCTATTTAACTTATTCAATGTTTGCATCCGCCATTGAGTAACTCGATTACCTCAGATTGAATTCAAACAAAGTGATTGCTTTATTTTATTTTCATGCTTGTTAACAGCTTCAAACATTGTGACGTACATACAATATATCTTATGTTACTATCAATTCTTTTAAATTCAAAGGTACGATTGCGTAGTAATTTTAACTCCCAAATTTGCATGATTTACCTTTGTCACATGAGCTTTTGCTTTGTTTAAATATTACTCATTTGGAACTTTAAACATAAATTAAATAGCTTCAAAATATAATTATGTAACTTGAATAGCTTCAATATTACTCATTTGGAACTTTAAACATAAATTAAATAGCTTCAAAATATAATTATGTATAATTATGTATCGTTATTTTTTTAAAGATACACTTGTAGTTAGAAATGTATCTTAAAGTGAAAGGTACATTTCCGGTATCAACAATCTACTTAACGTTAGACATACTGAACAGAAACTAACAGGTCCAAACAGCAACTTTTCATGATTTTTCTACCAGTTAGTCTGGAATAAAGAATAGACTCTTTTTTCCTTGTTTTATTTTATTTTACTTGCCCTGTAATTGTAGAAAACTGACGTGATTGTAATTTTTACGTATCAAGCACTATCATTGTATTTATTGTAACGTATCAAGCACCATCATTTTGTATTTATTGTTCTCTGCGTATTCCGATCGTTTTATTTTCAATATGTAATCTTTGAGGTGGATCAGTTAACCTTAACATTGATTAGTTTGCCTTACGCCCGAATCGCCATATAGTTTGCTCGATACCAATATGATAACCATACCGTGAAATCTTTACGAACCTTCTTACTTCTAGTCTAGTTTTTATGTTTATGTATCGTTTTGTCGATTACCCCATTTCCCTGTTTTATCCGCCGCCAAAGCACGTCCATCTAACGAAGCAATTGCCCGCATTGTTTGAGGTTCGTGATATTTGATCTTGAGGCAGCAAATTTCTGTTTACTTCAGTCAAAAATCCTGAACATTTACCTGGTCTTAATCTGAACGGCAATGTTTACATACTTCGTGCTGGATGTATGTATGACGTGTTTTTTGTTCTCCTTAATCTCCATTAGGTAGGAATGCATGCATGTTAGTGACTTGACGTATTCTATTAGCGCTGAGTGGGATCCGCACTTTATCCGGCAGTGCACGACAACGTTCGAACATCATACATTCAGGCATGTTATCAACTATTTATTATGTCATATTTTGAGTAGTTTGTTAGTTGGGCATCCGTTATATGTATTCTATAATAGTAATAGGCACAGTTTACTTTTTGTGATGATTGAAATGATCATTTAATTTTAGATTTTTGATTCATTTCAGTGGAATTCAGAAGAGCAGAAAATGAGAATCGTTATAAAAATGTGCCCCACGTATAAAGTTTTACAATTAGGTTCTTCGCAATGAAGCATATCAATATAAAACTTATGTTAATATATTATGTTACTTTCGCGCATTCGTTTCGCATTCGCATACTTTGTTTACTTTTAGTTTTACTTTGTATTATATGTTGCATCATGCGTGTATTATGCTCTGCAAAAGCATTCCACCGTATTTGTTTTGTTTTGATGATGCGAAATCGGATTCATTTGTTTTATCTAGGGTATGTTTTGAATGCTTGGAATATTACCACCTCACCTATTATTTATTACCGGTAATAAGTATGATGTAAAGTGCACTATAATATTGGCTATGTGAGCGTATGTGTGCATGCATCATCATCAACCAGCAATTGCACCATTATATTAAAATAGTTTGTCTGGCGGGTGAAAAAATGCGTTCTGCGAAATATTACGTTGGAAATGATGTTTTGATAATCCAATTTAATGTTTTGTTATTAGGATATAGATATGATGTACTAATATGGGTGTGTAGCATTTCTCTTCCGCTGCTGATAACGCATGCAGGTCATCGTCAGCCGTGTGCTGCACAGTGCACGCACGCACGTACAACATGCACTATAACACGCATCCACTGTACACAACTATACTTACTATGTACTATGCGTATAACACGGCGTGTACCGAGTATACCCCTCTGTTTTTGCGGCAAACATCGCACCTAACTCTAATTTTCTTGCTGCTCTATGGCTGACGCTGATCGGATGATCACGGGGAAATGGTGCAACTGTAAGTTTACTTGATAGCGGAAGCCAGTAAATAGTGGAACGCTATTCTGACTTAGGTGTATCCTGAAAAAAGGCTCATTTACTTTAACGGCTCAATCATTCACTCAAATTGAGGTGACAATCGAATTGAATCTGTCTTCATTTTTGTAGTATTGGCACGCAACGATGTCTATGTTATTAGCTTACCGCTCGAGCAACCGGTTCTCTGGCGCTGTTAGCTGACTGACTAAATGAATGACTGACTAACTGGCTGGCTGATTGACTGACTGTCTGACGGACATTGATGAGCAGACAAACTATAAGGTGAACATAATTGGAATCGATTCTGAATGAATGACTGATAGCGCGAGCGTTCCCAATGGCAAGCCGATTCGGATAATTCAGATCGCTAACATGACTAATTTATTTTTGTCTGTTATTTGGCAAAAGCAAGTCAAAACGTGAGTGTGTCAACTTTACAATGGGGGGGGGGGGGAGTATGTAGAACTTTATATGATCTATTTAAATATATAGAACAAGTCGAAAAAAAAGTCCGGAACATCCGTTATTTCACTTGTAACTTGAAATTTCGTGTTGCCTTGATAATGCAAACTGAATAAACCTGAACCTGATCCTGAGAACCAGCTCAGGATTACGGTTCGTATAAATTTAGTCTGGTAAATTATTCTAATTAGTAAGATTACATGATGTTCAACAGGTGACTATTTTTGCGCACCAACAAACCGCACTCTTCCCGTTGTAAAAAATTTAAAAAAAAGTTTATTGAACATTCCGGTTCATTGAAACCACTTCACGTTTTCGTGCAGGAGATTATTGATCATAAAATCAATTGAACATGAACAGATGAGTACGATTGGATTTTAATCGGTGTTGGCTATAATTTCAGGTTGGTTTGCAGACCAATCCCTGACAACTAAATAAAAAATAATAATTGTCCACCTAACTCAGGTTATGCACGTGCTGAAAAACGTACGCGAAATATTTACGCTACTTTCCAGCTTAACCACGTATGTGAATCGAGATTTATGTCTGATAAAATGAAGTGAACATATTTACAACTGACTCTAACATCCACAACATCTACAACAGACTGCCACCTATAATTGCTCATATTTTTAAATAACCCATAATTTAATTAATCGCCCGTTATACACGGTGCACGTTAAGCAATATCCAAATACCGTGAACTGGTGGATATGTCTCTAGATAAAGTCCCAGATACTGAAACGCTTATTGCCCATAAAAATTTCATAATAAAGCACCAAATCCCGGATGTATGTAATTTTTTTGTATTTACTGATATGGAACAGAAATATAAGTGCTACCTGTGTGTTGGTTAGGCGCGGTCGTTGCCTTGTTATTTGTGTAATTGCTACATACATATAATAGCTGTAATGTAATATTCTACAAATCTTTTTGCCGTTAACAGTGCACGCATAACTTTGCACTTGCACTACACGCGTATGCTTAGGTACAACCTGGTGTTGTGTAGTTCACAAACTATTTTGGAGTCGGTCAATGAATCGGCCGGTAATCAAGTCCAGATTTTTTATTTTCTTTAAAAGGACATAATTCGGTGGACCGTCTGTAATTTATTTATTGAAAGCATAACCCAGTTTAAAAAACTGATTGCTTCAATTGATCAAGCCCATTTTGTTTTGATCACTCTACAAAAGGGCAGGGCACAACATAAAGTTTAGCACCCTTCCTCTAGTACTATAATGTAGTATTTCCCATGTAGAGTATGTACTATTTTACGTACTTTGCACAACTGGATGTACCGGTTGATTAGTTGATTTGCTCGCACATGCTAATAAAGTTGCCGATGTAGACTGCAACTCGTCGCTCATTTACCTTCGAATTAAAACTTCTTTTTTCTGTTTTATGGTGGCTTGCTAAATTGAACCGACTATGTTTTTATTGGTTTCTAAGTCATGAATGAATTGTGTAGCCTGAATTATAGCTGTTTGTATTCATTACTGATTAGCCTTTTTAAATGGAAGTTTCGTTCTGAAACTAGTAGTTGGTTTTTTCATGTAGTATAGTTAAACGAGATAAATTTAAGTCTAGTAAAATCTTATGATGAGAACTCAAATCTTCTTCTTGTTCGGTGTTTTAACTTTGGTTTAATTAAACCCCTTTATTTTGCAACATTTATACCTTATAAATTCGTTATAATATTTATTCATGTGTAAGTGTAACAACTTTTTACAATGCTATGTACTCCATTTTTATTCTGGTTACGCTACTTTAATGTGTTCTATTGATTTTATCACAAACAAATACAGACTGTAGATCTTATCAATTACTTATTGTAGCGGACTAGGTTAGTAAAACTCGTTCCTGGTATGTTGTTACTACAAAATTGTGTTAATAAATAGCTCCAAATTCACGTGTATAGTCAAGTTACTATTTTGTATGTCTAGGTAAATTAAAACTTTGGTTTTGTTCGTTTAAATGCCTGAATTAAGTTCAGGTACACCACGGGCCAATATCATCATCATAATGAGTTACCACCCATGTTAGTGAATAAAATACGATAACCACCATGCTACCCCACCAACATCACATTGATGGAGGCATGATGAACGGAATGTCATCCAATCAACATGCTTCCAATGGTTCACTTGTTAACGGCGATCCCAAGTTCTACCATTACTGCTATGTCTGCAACACCCAACTCAATTCCTGCAAACAAGCGCTACTCCATTGTTCCGGCAAACGGCACAAGAAGAAACTACAGTTTCTGCAGTCGAGAAAACATACTGTTGGAGGTGAGTTAATTTTTTCTGAAATCATACTTTCTAATTAATACTTGACTTTTTGACTAGATCAGCAATTTTAGTGTTATCTCTTATGATATACATACAGTAGTTATGTAGATCGGTTACAATTAGACCAGTGTGAAAAACTAGAACACAGGTCAATAAACTTCTTTACTGGTGTCGTCCAAAGGAAGGTGGATGAAAAAGGCTAGAGCAGTGAGTTTACAAGAGTAGAACGATGGTGTGTAATTGAATGAAAATGTGGTGTAAAAGAACTACTGTATGTATAAAATTTGTGTAACAATTACTAGTTGGTGTCAAAGAACGTCTAAATATGACTTAATTATTGTATGTATGTGGTGTACCTTTGCTAAATGACTGACTTGTAGCTTCGATGGGTGCTACGAGTGGTTCTGTAACCCCGGCACCAGCACCGGTGTACGCCACCCACAACTACAACCAGCAGAACGGTATCTTGGGCAGTCTGCCACACCACCATGCTGCCATCGCTGCTCACAATCATTACTTCCCTCCCGGACTGGTTACTCACATACACAACTCAAACACAACATTTTCAAATATAATAATTTATCACTAAAATAAACTCAAACACAATACTAACCATTTATTCATGGCTACATTTGCCTAAAAACTTTGTTTGATCTGATTGGTCGTTCGATAACACCACCGACTCGTTATAGTATCCTTGATTGTTTTTGTTCATAGATTGATCGCTGGCTGCAAATCATTGCAAACATAAGGCTGGCAGACATGAAATTCATTGAACGATGTGACGGCAACTTTTAACTATCGTTTACATTACTCATAAACAGAACTGAATTTTATCACCATTGAAAAAATTTTACACTCATAGAGAATACGAAGTGCGACTCGAAAAAATTGCTGACTGAAAACAAGAAAGAGGACGCTCAATCGAACTAATGATGCTTTCTGATCAATTATAGTAATATAAAATTGCAGGTACCATCAGTATCTACGGCTGACGGTTCTCGACCCACCTGGATGATCGGTCCACCCACCAGTGGACATAACCCTCAATATATTAATGCCGCTCAACCAACTAATAATCCTCATGTCAGTTCATCAATAATACTCATTGATTTACGCACGCTTATTTTAATTATGATTTCCCACGCAACATTTTCATCTTACAATTTCTTCATGGTTCAACAAAGCTAAGCAAAGAAAGCACACATATGACAGACTTTTGTTGATAAATATGACAAAAAACGTTCGTATTGCAGGTTCGACCAGTATTGATGCAGCAACTGGATTGCAGCGCGATGCAACTGCAACAGCAACCACAACAACAGATGTCTGCAACGTATGTCATGCACGCACCATTGCAACAGTGCAGTCAACAACAGCCAAATGTCAACCTGCATTCTTATAGGTACGCAATTTTTTCATTCAACCTGTCTAAAATAACTTGTCACATTAACCAAAACGTTTTCACGCCGAGGAAACATCGTCTCGGGGACACGTTTGTCACGTATTTAACTGAAGTAATGTATAGTTCTAGTAGTAAAGACTTTAATAACGTTGCTGGTTGGTTGATGTTTCTCTGACAAACTGTTAAGAAGGGGTTAACGAAAGCAAACAACATGGAGAAAGCACAAGTGAACGTAGTTTCTTTTGTACCACGCACAGATATGTACATAAAGTGGCTAGACCATCAATTGCACGCATTAACTTGATTCTTTTTAATTACTTAATTATATGTACTCATGTAAATAAAGTTGCAGTCCGTCCCCACTGCTTCTAACGGACAGCAGCTACAGCGGCGGACTGCGATCAGCAGTGATCAGTCCATCGGAGACCTCGTCGATATCGTCCGATCCGTCGCAGCCATCGCAACGTCGACAGATGCACGTACTCGTGGCACATGCTTCCAATACCACAACACCTTACAGGTACACAGTTTGGTACAAATTTTTTGTTATAGCGTATCTGGGCCATCTGTTAATGTATGGGAAACTAAAAACTGTCACCCCGAAACATCACTGTGTATGGCCGAATATTGTCTGCCTCTATTCAATACAGACAACACATAATGTTTCAGGAGCGACCCCTCTCTGTTTCCCGCGCATTAACAGACTGCCCGAATACGATATATGTACAACAAACAGATTGTCACCAACTACTATTTGATTACACATTTACATACACGTACGATTACATTTGATGCCGAATATGCATCTTCAATTAGAACCGGTATATGCCAGCATCTCTTCATTAGCAAGAAAAAATTTGGTTGGATAATTTTCTTCTTCCAAAATGTTGGCCGTGATGCTGCTATTTTGTGCTGATCACAATTATAAAGTGCCATGATAGTTTAATGCTTTTGTTCAGATGTGCTGTGTGCCACAGCCAGTTCACAACGGGTGCCCTGCTGCATCAGCATCTGCAGGCCGCTAACCATTTCAAACCACACAGTCACTCATTTTATGCCGGTCAGTTACAAAATTTCATCGTGCTACAAAGTTTTTTATGTGTAAGATCCTATGAAATTGGTAGAAAAAGAATAAAAAGTTTATAGAAGATTAAATACACAAAAAAAGATTTAATTCGGACTTTCTTAATTTTCGAAGAAGAATCTATGGTTGCAAATAAAAACTCCATCAACGAATGAATTTTTGGTGTTGTTTGTGGTCTGTGTTTCTGAAATGAGATTAATTATTGAATGGTTTTGAGGCGAAGGCAACGCATCGATCAAACGGACCGGAGACTCATCAGAGACGGAATCGTCACATTCGACCGGACTGTACTACTGTTCGGTGTGCTCCATTGCCGTTAACAGTCAGGCACAGCTACACTCACACAACAATGGTTCAAATGCTTATATACTTCAAGCAAACAATTAAAACTTTGTCCAACTTTGTAAAACGAAAGATGGCCTTTATTCACTGTCAATGAAACTTTAGAAGTGTCGAGATAATCCTAGTTTAGCACAGTGTAACACTGTGATGATGGTGCAATGTAATAAAAAATGGTTTGGTTGTTATCGGCTTAAGTACTGTTTATTTAATTCATACCTGTTTAATTTGTAGGTCGTCATCACCGCGCACGAGTACAGGGTGACACAAAAGCGAGATCGGTGAGCAGGGCATCGAGCACCAGCAGTGAGACCGACCAGACAGCCAGAGACACCCAGGCTGAAAGTGGTACGTCAGTCACTTATTTTGTAAATCTGATCCAAGATTCCATATAATCTACGGATATAGTATGACAACACACTTGATGTTTTTATTGCATTAAAAGTATCTTATGCATTCAAGTATCAATAACAAAACAAATCGATTCGTTTCACAAGGCACGGTTACACCTAATATACTAAGCCTGTTGCTAAACAACTGATGAAAATAGCGAATTAGGATATAATAGTGAGTAGTGTACAATATAATATAATAATAAGAGTATTATATAATTAAGGTTACACCTCGGGCAGTGGTGACGACAGCATTCGATGTGTATCAGACGGGGAGTACGTGTGCCAGCCGTGCTGTGTCACCCTCCGATCCAAGTCGGATGTACGTCTACACCTCGACTGTCCACGACATCAACAACGCGTGCTCAACCAACACAACAAATCGTTCAGACGCAAAACACAAGGCTCCTTCAGAAGGGTGAGTCATTCAATTATGTGACACTACTTTTTTACTGGGACTTGTTCATTACTGAAGCCAACAATGCACACTAATACCATATATAGCAGGATGCTGTTTTCGTAGTGGCCAGTTAGGTTGAATAAATTAATGGACAATGGCAGAAACACCTGAGCAACCCGTCAGCAATCAGGATGTGTCTCAAGTCAAGTTTCGAACTTAGAACCACCAGTTTTCTAGTCTGGTACCCACTAGACTAGACAGGCGACAAAATACATACATATCACTATTTGATTAAAACTATAATAATTTGTGTGAAACAGGTGTGATGCATTGTTTCAGAAAAGTGCAGCAAACGCAATGAGCACGACAACGCCGGTAGTAGCCAAGGCACTGCAATCCAATGGAGTCACACTCGTGAGCCCATGTCTCGATGTTGATGCCTCGTCCAATATTAATCCATCATGTACCACATTAGTACCATCACAAACGTAGTGCAACCCATCTTACAATCTTTTCACGTGTACAACTTTTCATGAAAACTGGGATTTTGAAAGGTACAGTACGCCACAGTCAACATAATGCATGTGTATGCAATACGTGTTTATGATGCAAGTGAAATGAATGATCTGGCATATGTATCAGTAGGCTGAGACGTACCTTGACGACCACCATTTTGTCTCGAATAAGAATGATCCCATTTTGATACAATGTTGAAGCAACTATTTCTACACATTTTCGCAACAAAACCACATCGAACTAGGAAGGATATGTGAACAACTTAAGTACAGCATTTATCATTTTGACCTGTCATAGTCCAACTGCAAGCATGCATTAAGCACGTATGTAATTGATAAAACAAACGTTTGCCAGTTAACAAGAAAATGGAAACCCGTTTTACGTAAGTATGGCATGCAATCAAGTCGGGCTCTAACACGTGAATTCACAATTACTACGATAACCGTTCACAACCAGTACCCATGTATCACTGGCCAAAAACATACGATGCCTGCCCTTTACTATACCCGTGATTGTACCTTTATTCCGTGTTACTTACAAGATTAAAGTAGTGTGCCATTTCGATTGTCATTCACTTCTTCCACCCATTTTTGTGAAGCTACTGTGTAAACATCCAGCATGTATTCATTAACTATAGTTCATGCAAAACCTTGTTACCGTGTAATTTTTTTCAAATAAAATAAGGTAATGTAATTGTACCGGATTTGGTGATGCTTGAAAAACTTGTGGTTTTTCAGTTATACCAATTTTAACAGATAAATGTGAATGAATTTTATATAAAATTTCGAGTTCAATTAATTATAACCTGTTAGTCTTGATTATAATTGTGTAATGAAACAAAGCAAAAACGAATAAATCTACAACGATAAACAGTGAACGACAGAAATCGATTCGCAAAATGACAAACCAATTTCATATATTGTAAGACACGATTTCCAGCGACTAGAACAAACGAATAAACGATAAAAGCAGTAACCAAGAATAAAGAACAATTCCAAACAGAAAATATCAAATGGAGAACTAACGCAATTCCTGGACGGCAAAGCATGGAACAAAAAGAACGATACATTGAACATTATACAACAAAACAGACAAACAACTTTAAACAATCAATTAAAGCTCAGACAAAAAAATAACAAATTCAAATTAGAACAACGTTATGGAAGAACACAATCAAGACCACGAAATCGTAGACCAAAAACGGAATCACGATGTGAGAGAACAATACGTAATCGTTTTTTATATATAGCCACGAAAATAAATTGTGTCGCACCATCTCAGTTATATAATTCAAGCACACGAAAATGGCATTGACAGCTGTTTTGCACTTTGTAACGACAACCACTAACAGCTGTCATTTTCAGGTGGACAAATAATTTTACCACGCGACACAACTTATTTTACCGGTTATAGGTACGGTATCAGAAAGGTCCGAGATTGGCAAAGTGATGATGATTGGGTTGGTTGTTGGGCGTGTGCGCTCGGGGCTGTGCTGCCGACGGGCTCTTCCGACTGATCTTGGCCGACTGCCACATTCGTTCGTAATTCGAATTCTGTGACGTGCTGCAAACACACCCAAAACAAATTTTTTTTCAAATTAACAAACAAGGACAGCGACAGATGTAGTTAAACAACTTTATAACACCAGTGAAACCGGGGCCTAAAACGTTTTTATTACCAAGCAGCAACAAATTAGTGTAACGTGTAAGTATAGTTATCCGTCATTTTCATCGTTTAGCACAGTAACATACGCTAAATTAGTCAAACAAACTTTAGTTTATATTTGTTGCTGATTTGATTTGTGAACTAGATTTTTTAGTGAGAAAATTTAAATTGATACTATACCACACAAAATATAACCTGTTTGTGGGTGTCTTTTTCAACCCGAGCATTTTGGGTGTGGTAATCTCGCTGACAGCCGGACTCGCGCTCACCGCCGTGTCACCGGCGTTCTGACCAGCACCCGTCCACGCGAACCCGTTTTCCTAAAAATATCATTTATATATAAAAAAAAGCATCACATAAAAACGCGTGTTTTATATCACTCAGAACTTTGTAGTCAAAAGGAAAAACGCATTGAACGGAATGAATACATAGTTAATATAAGTAATATAATATAAGAATAACGAACTGCATTAGCGGGAGTGCTGGTAGTGACACCGTCAAACGACACCAACAGTGGATTACAGGGCGTGCTTGGATTCGATTCTGAAATTACCAGCGACCCGATCAATAATAAAAATAAAATGAGTAACGACCGCCAAAACGTAATTAGCTGCAAAAATGTGAATGACAGGGAATAAACCATTTTTTTTCAGATTCAGTTATAAAACCTGATCACCGGAAATTCAAATAAATACAAACTGCCAGTTCCAGGAGTGCCCTGTTGACGATACGTGCCGTGCAGCTTGGGTGTCTTCGGTGAGCGGCTTTGCCTAAATGTATTGAAATGTAATACATGATTATAACTACACAAAAAGCAACATTGCTAATACAACTGCACTGTACTGGAATCAATGACGGACCGGGACGAGCCCAACCACCAAGGATCAAGTCAGTCAGTCAATCACTCAATCAAATAGTCAGTCCGTCAATCAAGAAGTCAGTCAGTCAGTCGGTCAGTCAATCAGAATGTCAGTCGGTCAATTTGTAAGTTAGTCAGTCAGTAAGTAAATCAGACAGTCGCTCAAGCTCAACCAATCAGTCTTAGTCAACCTCAACCAGTCGGTCAGTCCATCAATCGGGCACTCAACAAAAATATCGTTGAGTGACTGACTCAGTCAGTCAGTCATAAAGTCAGTGGTTCAGTCGATCAGTAGGTCTTTCATTCAATCGGCTAGTCAGTCAGTCAGACAGTCAAGAGTTCACCCATCAATCAACAGTCAGTTGATCAATCAATCCGTCACTTAAACAGAAACAACCAATGCCGCCTGAACTCAGTAGACAGCCAGTTTCATTAGAAATTCAATCAACTAAAAGGAAACAGTCATAAAATATCCAGTCTTGGGTTCTACTTGTATACAATTTTTCAACCCTCTTGGAAAAATCTTGAACAGCAGAGGTTATCTTTTCTCCTCGCAATCTGCTTGAGCTTGACCAATACCCAGGCTCACCCCTGATTGTACATCGTGTATCTGAAGTCGCCGGAAAACATAAACGAACTGTTGCAGCATTTGTTTCATGGCGTCTTTCAGCTGCCGATTCTCATCCCGTAAAACACGCTGGTCTTGCACGGCTTTTTCGTATTTTCTGGAAATTACAAATTTGATCGACAAATTGAAAAGAAGGTCAAGAACATAAGATGAGGATAACTATTATACATAATCAGTATATTTCCCAGTTGATGGCCTTTTTTATGTTTTGTCCACTCTTCGGATATATACCTAACTGACTGAGCCTGCCTGACTCGGTTTCACTTCTGAAAGTGAGACGAAAATTATGGTACTCCACAAAAAATATTTCAATCCAGTTATTTGTCAATCTGGTAAGTCGAGAGAAACCTCAATTGGTAAAACTAACTTTTCAAAGTCCTCGCGTTTCTTGGTTTCCTGCTGGAAGTACTGAACCATGCGACCGGCGTGTTTCAACTGGAATAATATAAGCAATCCTCATACTCATACACATTTCGGTTCCATTCAATGTATGTCAAATGGTGAAAAAATCAAGAATAATTATTGTTTGGACGTCTGTCTAACGTTAGATTGCTGATACCCGAAATGTACCTTTCACTTTGTAAGGTACATTTCTAACTACATAAATGTGCCTTAAAAACACCATTTTAAGCAGTTTTTTGGTTCAGTTGGAGAGGTTTGAAAAAAATTTAACAAGAAAAAAAAACAAGGTAAAACAAGGACAAAAACAATTGGCTTGGCATCATTGTTTTATTTGACAACTAAGTTCCAAGACATACACTGGTTACATCGCTATATATTGTACACGATACACGTGATCTAGTTTATTATACGTCATAAGTATACGTGATAACTCATTCTTCCATACATTTTGAGAAATAGCGGTCCCCATCGACAACCATGAAAAGCCGTGGTAACACACGAGAAAAAAATTCTAGGTTTTTCTAAATTTCACCCGATGACAGAGAAAGTAAAATTTTTACATGTTTTAATATAATTTTTCAAATTTTTCTCCCCGAACTACGAATTATAACATGAGTTTACTTTGGTTAAGACGCACTTGGTTAAGACAGTACTTGATGTAACGTTCACGATGCACCGTCTGGAAGGACATGACTTGACGAAGCTGCTTATCGTGACGTTTGGCAAGCTCACGGGGATCAATGAAGAACAGCTGTAGGTCAGATCGCATCTGAATAAAATACATGACAGTTAGGCTGGATTGCATTTTTGGGATCCGAACCCCTATTTGACCAGACCCCTATTTGACCAGACCCCTATTTGACCAGTCAAATAGGGGTCCGGACCCTTATTTGACCATGGTCAAATAGGGGTCTATTGTCCTCTTGGACCCTTATTTGACTAGTCAAATAGGGGTCTGGTCAAATAGGGGTCGGTCAAATAGGGGTCGGTCAAATAGGGGTTCGGATCCCAAAAGTGCAATCCAGCCGACAGTTATTTGTACTATGTTACGTCGTGCACTTTCTAATCGTGTTGCGTGCCAATTTTTTTCCAAACCTGTCTGTTGATCTCAACGGTACCCGTGGCTTGATTACACACCTTACATGCTGGATTTGCAGCTCCTAAAAATAGACAATCAATAAAGAGAACTGAAGCCTACGGTTTTTCGAGGCCTAGGCACTAGCGGACGAGGGTCTGTGATAAAAATAACCCCGCTAACCCCGTTAACCCCTAACCCCAAAGTGATAAAAATAACCCCATGCTCCTAACCCCAGATTGATAAAAATAACCCCAAAGGTTAACCCCAGATTGATAAAAATAACCCCAGATCCTAACCCCAATACAATAAAAATAACCCCAAGACAAGACATTCAAGAATGAAAGTTAATCAGTAATCGGTTATTATTACTATTTGCTCGAACGGCAATCGCAAAGGGTGTTGCCTGCTTGCCAAAGTCTCGAATTCTGGTGCAGTTTGAACCATTTGATTTTTTGTACGGCTTCGGCTTAGTTCCGAAAACAGACTGTACGTTAGTAAAGGAGATCGCCTAGTATGAGGCTAAGAGTTAGTTTTCAGTTTAGGCTTAGGCTTAGGCTCTGTATTTGGGATGGGCTTGGGCGCGCAGCGCTCAAGCCTTTGCCAAATACACAGCCTAAGCCTAAGCCTACACTGAAACCTAAGTTTTATGCCCCCGCCTTGGGCCGTTAGCACCGCGCAGCGGAGGTGCTCGTACGTTTGTTCATGCGGAAATGCCTTTAGCCTAGACTAAATATGAATTTATGGGTCAGATGTCGAATCGAGGGCCAAATAGGCAAAGACGCTGCAATATATCAACTTCGACATCTATATACTAACTCTTCCACTCACTGACTCTTCTACTCACTCACTCTCACCCACCGTTCAAGCACGAGCTCAAGCCGTACCGTTTTTAACTCCTAACCCCGGGGTTAGGAATCCGGGGGTTATTTTTATAACTAAAATTGGGGTTAGAAATCGTGGGGTTATTTTTATTAAAACGGGGTTAACCGGCCACGGGGTTATTTTTATCACTTTGGGGTTAGGGGTTAATGGGGTTAGCGGGGTTATTTTTATCACACACCGCGGACGAGAAGGGGAGGGGAGGGAAAAGTGGAATTCCCCCCTCTTTGGCTTATTCTAAAAGTGGAATTTGTTACTTAAGGTGTAGGTAAATAAGCCTAGTTTCTGCTGATTCCCCCTTTTTGAAATCATTCCCCTCCCTTTGAAGGTTTGGCTCATCCGCCAGTGGGCCTAGGCAAACCTTTATTAATGCAAACTTCACAGAACATATGACCGCATGACGTCAAATAGAATTTTGTTTCATCTCCAGACGGCTGAGAATAACAGCTGTTGCAATGCACCCAATCCGCCATCAGGTTGAACGACACAATGTTATCTTCCTTTCTGTAAAAAATACGTTCTAATGCTCATATTTAAGCTTAGCAAACCAAAATATTCTTTGATTGGTTATCGCAGTTCGTGTGCACGCAAATAGACAAGAATAAGAATAACGAGTATATTTATTTAAAATTTAGCGAAGCAGCAACATCGCAATACGCTTTTGTTTTTCAATTTTTCAATAAAAAAATTCAAAATAAACTGGGCAAATTTTAGAAACTGAAAAAATCCAAATAAAAAAAGGCGCGAAATTTAAATTCAAAATTTAAAATTTTAGGGGTTAGAACTTAGAATTGTGATTACGTTTATAAATTTTTACAGAACCATTAACAAATTGGGTTACGATAAATATGAGTTAATGTATTAAAATTGACCGGAAGGTTCTGGTATATTCCTAATATGCGAAAAAAAGATTTACGGGAACATTTTTTTGCAATCCGAGGCTGAAGCTGTTCTCTTATCTCATAGAGAATCCAAAATCCAATGCCACTTTGGACCCGTCCACGTCCAACTGCCGGCTCTTGAGAGAGACCCCAGCTGGGTAGTGTTAAAGTATAGGCAGGGCTCTCCTCGAGAAACTAGTTTCTGGCTCAGCAGCTGAGACTGGTCTCTCGAGGAGCCCGGTCTATACTTTAACACTATCGAACTGGGCTCTCGAGGAGAGAGCCGAGGGCTCTCTTCGAGAGCCGGCAGTTGGACGTGCACGTGGCTTTTGGTTGCTAAAAAGAAAGACATATTTTGTGTGAGAAAACATTCAATTTGAATTCTTTGTAATGACATTGAAAGCAACTTCTAATATGTTATAATTCTTAAATTATTGACAACTATAAATTCACATTAAATTTCTGTAAACTGAAGGTAAGTATTCTAGTGGTTCACTAAAACTTCCGTCGGTAAAAAGCACTGCCGAATTTTTTATGAACTCTTAACAAAATCATAGACTCTATACACGGAAAGTGACCGCACCTTTCACTTCATCCCCTCTATGGAAATGAAGGAAATCATACATAAACCCGCGGTTTACCGCTGTATCCTTTGTCAATTCAACAGTAAAACTTCATATGGAATGAAATTTTGATGCCAGCAAACTCTGGCAATTAAAAATCTAGGAAAATTTTTGGGGTTTGAAAAATTGCGCACGGAAACAAAATGTTCTCATCATCACTTCTTAGTTCACCGTAATCTCACCATGGTTTTTCGTAGTTTCCTATATAAATTGTAAACTTTATACAGAGAAACTGTTTGACTCCAAATAACTATTCAATAAAATACCGTAACCTTTACCTTAATTTGTTTACGGTATTACTCATACCCATGGATTAATCTATTATCTAATCACCAAATGCCAAATGTTTCAGTCAAATGTTTCATCAATTTTTCTCTTTTGTTTTTTTACTTTCTTCGGTTCGATATATATTGACTATTTCAACGGCTAACAGGAAAACAACTATACGAATTTTTTTGAAAAACGATAAATTGTATTTTGAATTCAAAAATTTATAATGAGTTAAAAAAATTTCAGTGAGTGAGTGACTGAGATAGTGATTAAGTGGGTGAGTGAGTGATTGAGTCAGTGAGTGAGTGAGTGAGTAATGAGTGAGTCAGTGAGTGAGTGAACGAGTGAGTGAGTGAGTGAGTGAGTGAGTGAGTGAGTGAGTGAGTGAGTGAGTGAGTGAGTGAGTGAGTGAGTGAGTGAGTGAGTGAGTGAG
Organism: Daptonema setosum; assembly: GCA_964036265.1. Classification (NCBI taxonomy): domain Eukaryota; kingdom Metazoa; phylum Nematoda; class Chromadorea; order Monhysterida; family Xyalidae; genus Daptonema; species Daptonema setosum. The sequence continues at coordinate 15,133,219 of OZ038447.1, forward strand.
TGAAATAGTGAGTGAGTGAGTGAGTGAATGAGTGACTGAGTGAGTCAGTGAGTAGTGAGTGAGTGAATGAGTGAGTGAGTGAAAGAGTGAGTGAGTGACTGAGTGAGTGAGTGAGCGAATGAATGAATGAATGAATAATGGAGTGAGTCAGTGAGTCAGCCAGTGAGTGGGTGAGTGCAATATTGAGTGAGTGTGTGAGTAGGAAAGTGAGTGAGTGAAAGAGTTAATAAGTATGTAAGTTGTTAAGCAAGTAAGTGAGTGATTGGTTGAGTGAGTGAGTGAGTGATTGAGTGAGCAAGTGAGTAAGTAGACGAGCGACTGAATGATTGAGTGAGTGAGTGAGCGAGTGAGTGAGTGAGTGAGTGGGTGGGTGAGTGATTGAGTGAGTGCGTGAGTTAGTGAGTAAGTGAACGAGCGACCGATTGATTTAGTGAGTGAGGTAGTGAGTGAGTGAGTCTGAGAGCGAGCGAATCAGTTGTCAGTGATCAACTGAGTGAGCGGATGAGTAAGTGAATGACTCAATGAGTGAGTGTGTGAGTGAGTGAGTTAGAGAGTGAGTGAGTGAGTGAGTGAGTGAGAGAGTGAGTGAGTGAGTGAGTGAGTGAGTGAGTGAATGAGTGAGTAAGTGAGTGAGTGAGTGAGTGAGTGAGTGAGTGAGTGAGTGAGTGAGTGAGTGGGTGGGTGAGTGGGTGGGTGAGTGAGTGAGTGAGTGAGTGAGTGAGTGAGTGAGTGAGTGAGTGAGTGAGTGAGTGAGTGAGTGAGTGAGTGAGTGAGTGAGTGAGTGAATGAGTGAGTGAGTGAGCGACTGAGTGATTGAGTGACTGAATGAGTGAGTGGACTGAACGAGTCAGTGTGTGAGTGAAGGTTTTTCTTGCCTCTTATTTTTATTTTGCAAACCTTGACATTCTTATCAGCTTTTAAAACAACAGTTTTGTTCATTTCTTATTTTCAAATCCAAAATAGTTTTTTTGCAAATCTTAATTAAACATTTCCTATGACACAAAAATTTTGTGCCGCACTGCAGGCTGCTATTATTTATTAAAATCCTGCAGTGCGGTGTTCGGCGGGCTTACAAACATATTCACTATTTGAATAATAGCAGTCTAGTGAATAATAGCCGTCGAACACCGCACCGCAGGATTTAAATAAATAATAGCAGCCTGCAGTGCGGCACAAATATTTGATGTTGAAGGGAATTTCTAAAATTCTTATTGAAAAAAATATTCTGGATTTGAAAATAAAAATTGTCTGAATTTGTTGGAAAATAATCGGACTCATGCCAAAGTTCACGAAAGTAAAAGTTTTAGCAAAAAAGTTCACGCACTCAACTAATCACTCACTCACTTCATCATTTAATCACTTAATTGCTCACTAACTCAATCAATCAATCAATCAATCAATCAACCAATCACTCAATCATACAACCAATAACTCACTCACTCACTCACTCACTCGCTCTCTTTCACTCACTCACTCACTCACTCACTCACTAACTCACTCACTCACTCACTCACTCACTCTTTCACTCACTCACTCTATCACTCACTCACTCACTCACTCACTCACTCACTCTCACTCACTCACTCACTCACTCACTCATTCATTCACTCACTCACTCACTCACTCACTCACTCACTCACTCACTCACACACTCACAAACTCACTCACTCACTCACTCTTTCACTCACTAACTCACTCACTCACTCTTTCACTCATTAACTCACTCACACTTTCACTCACTAACTCACTCAATCATTCACTTACTCACTCACTCATTCACTCTTTCCCTCACTAACTCGCTCACTCACCCACTCACTACCTCATTCCCTCACTGACTCCCTCACTAACTCACTCACTAACTCACTCACTCATTACCTCACTGACTTGACTCAATCACTCACTGTTTACTTACTCACTCACTCACGCACTCTTAAACTCACAAAAATACTCATTCACTCACCCACTGACTCAGTAACTGACTCATTCACTCATTCACTCATTACTCACTCACTCACTCACTCACTCACTCACTCAATCACTCACTGACTCAGTCACTCGCTCACTAAAAATTTTTGACTCATTTTAAGTTTTTGTATCCAAAATACAATCTATTGTTTTTTCCAAATTTTGTATAGTGTTTTTTCTGTTAGCTGTTGGAATAGTCAATATATATCGAACCTTCGGGCCAGTGATCGAGTTCGAACCGAAATTTTCGAAATTATTCGAACGAACAGCCGTTCGAAAATAATTTTTTCGTTCGGACTTGAACCGGACGAAAATCCAAATGTTCGGTTCGAACCGATTCGAAACGAAAACTTTTCGAAATTTTATTTTTTCGAATGATTTTCGATTTGGATTATGCATTCATCATGCTCACTCACTCACTACAGCACTCACCGCACGTCACTCACTCACCGCACTCACCGCACTCACTACCGCACTCACCGCACTCACCGCACTCACCACCGCACTCGCCGCACTCACTACCGCACTCACCGCACTCCCTGCCGCACTTACTCACTGCACTCACCCTACTCACCGCACTCACTACCGCACTCACCGCACTCACCGCACTCACCGCACTCACCGCACTCACTACCGCACTCACCGCAATCACCCCACTCACTACCGCACTCACTCACCGAACTCACTCACTCACCGCACTCACTCACTCACTCACTAATTCACCGACTTTTGTTTTATATATATATTGGGAGTGTGTTTGAAACGTGAGCTATACGTCTCATGTGTCTATGGAGAAATCATTTTCGAAACTGAATCGAAAATAAAAAAAGTTTCGTTCCGGACCGAAACGAAAATTAAAATTTTCGATCGAACGTCAACCGAACGAACATTTGAAATTTTCTGTTCGAAAGATTTTCGGTCCGAGACCAATTTGTCCGTTTCGGTTCGGTTCGTTCGAACTCGATCACTGCCTTCGGCGGCTATTATTCACTAGACTGCTATTATTCAAATAGTGAATATGTTTGTAAGCCTTTCTTCCCTTGTTGATCACTTTTTAACTCTGAAAGCACACTTAATTAACGATTGATTTTATAAGTTAATTTATGTAGCGTTTTTTCAGGCACCGAAGACAGCCAGAGCCCAGAATGACGTGCTCAGCACCAAACAGTCTGGAACGGCATCCTCCATCCGGACTCGGACCGAGCCGTATCATTCACCTCTCAGAAAAACATCCCCGGTTCTGTTTGGAAAGCATGCTTGAATTGAGGAAACAAGAGGAGCTGTTGGTTGATTCTTTATTTAGTTTATTGATCCTAAAAATTTCGGTCATCTTTTTGTTATATACTCAGCTTCATTCCCGCCCTATAACTGGCAAGGTCCAATGATTTCAGGTGTGATGTGGTACTACTGGTTGGTACGCAGCGCATCCCAGCCCATCGTCTTGTTCTGGCCTCGTGTTCGGGCTACTTCAGAGCCATGTTTACCACTGGCATGGCCGAAGCTAAACAACGTTCGTTTGTCAAGTGTTTTTGATTTGATTGCATTCATCATCATCAACTTTATATATCAAAATTTTGAGTAAATAACATTAATCACTTCTAGCTGAAATTGAAATAAAGGACGTCGACGAAAAGGCACTGATTTCCCTGATTGATTTCTGCTACACGGCACGCATAAACATCGAGGAAACCAACGTACAAACACTGTTGCCTGCTGCCTGCTTACTACAGTTGCAAGAGATTCAGGTTATTTCTACTCGAACAAGCAGTATATAAAGGTGTCGGTAAAAATTCTGCGACATATTCTTTTTTACAGGACATTTGCTGCGAATTTTTGAAAAAGCAGTTGGACCCGACGAATTGCCTGGGCATTCGTGCATTTGCTGATACTCATTCGTGCCGGGACCTTTTACGCATTGCCGACAAATTTACACAGCATAACTTCCAGGAGGTTGATATTATTTTTGTATGCCGGCCTAAAACTAGAAACCAGTCACACACCGAACCATGCCGTTGAACTTACTTTGAAGTTTTGAGTTAAAGTGAGAATCCAGAGTGACACTCGATTATTTAGGTGATGGAAAGTGAAGAGTTTCTACTGCTGCCCGTGCAACAGCTGATCGACATCATATCACACGATGAGCTCAATGTACGTACTGAGGAGCAGGTGTTCAAAGCTGTTATGCAGTGGGTCAGGTTCAATCTGACCGATAGAAGAGGCTTACTTCCAAAGGTCATTTGATTTATTTTATACTCATCTTGTGCCACGATGCATATAGAGTGGGGAGTGGTTCCCCCTATGTAATAAATTTATAACTAGACGGCTGCGCCGTCAAAACGGTCGAAATTCGAGCCTCTCATGAGGAGATATAAAAAAAACTCGAGCTTTCATTATTTTCGCTGAGTGTAATTTTTTGTTAAATTCATCAAAGAAACACTATTTCAAATTCAAATTTATTCAGTTGTTATGCCATAATAGCAAAGTAGGATACCAAGTCACAGTGAAATAACGGTCATCCGATTTACAATGACAATCACTGATCATCAACAACGTTCTTGAATGCGCTGTGTCTCAACCCGGGGCTCGAACCAGAAACGTCGGCGAGCAAGGCCGGCGCCTTAACCACTTGACGAGGGAAGCGACAAATATTGCAATGCTAGCGTGAGAAGGCAAATTATCTCTTCCAGCAATTATATCGGTCGATAAGTTATGTGATTTTGAATAAATATACATCATACTTACAGGTACTGCAACACATTCGCTTGCCGTTGGTTAACCCCAAGTTCCTAGTCGGCACAGTTGGCGCGGATCCGCTTGTTAAAACCGACCAGGAGTGTCGTGAGCTAGTTGACGAAGCAAAGAACTATCTGTTGCTGCCACAAGAACGTGTGAACATGCAAGGACCACGTACACGACCGCGTAAACCTGTCAGACATGGCGAAGTCTTGTATGCAGGTTACCTTGTGTGTTTGTGGTTTGGAGTTGGAGGGCGACGCAAATGAATTGCAAAACTGAACTTTTAATGAGTTTTGACTGGTGCGCAAACAGAGTGGCCCGAAAGTCTCTACTCTACCTACAGTTTCCGTATAATTTCAGTAAATTTCTTTACGAAAATCACTTTCATAATGTAAGCTTATGTTATTCTATTTGAACTTTTCGATTTTGTAGTGAATGTGTCTGTTAGTTGGCCGGAAATTTAGTTTGCGAAAGATAATGAGCTTTTTGTTGTTGTTTTTCTTCGCTATTTTTATACTAGAACCTAGAAGACACGTGTTTTTATTGCAGTTGGCGGATGGTGTTCGGGCGATGCCATAAACTCGGTGGAGCGCATGGAACCACGGACTGGTGAATGGAAGTGCGTGTCATCAATGAGCAAACGAAGGCATGTTTTCTTACATTTAACATTTCGTTTAGCTAAATGGATTATCGTGTAATGTCAGATAAACATAAAAAATTGAAATAGTTTTTTACAGATGCGGAGTTGGCATAGCCGTATTGAACGATCTGCTATATGCGGTGGGAGGTCACGACGGCCAGTGCTATCTGAGCAGCATTGAAAGGTTGGGTAACAGTTCATGCTTCGTTTCTCAAGAACGTTTAAATAGGAATAGTGTATGGAGTTTCAACTTGCGTGAGTGTGTATATATTATCTTGTATCGCTGTTGGTTTCTGGTGTCAGGTGTGGATGTTTGATTAAATTGACTTTGTCACTCACTGCCACTGGACGGACGAATAATGGCAGCCGGTTTCTAAAAGTGCGTGTATTTGTCAGATACGACCCGCACACGAACATGTGGAGCAGTGATGTGGCATCCACGTCCACGTGTCGGACATCGGTGGGAGTGTCAGTGCTGGACGGAATGTTGTACGCTGTCGGAGGGCAGGACGGAGTGTCCTGTCTCAATGTCGTCGAGAGGTTGGCTGACTCATTCAAACAACGTTTATTGTGTCATGTTTGTACGTATGTAGGTATTTTATTCGGCATTTAAAAGAATCATAAATATTTAAACGTTTTTTTAAGAATTTTCAGTAGGTTGCAATATAGACTACATTCTATAAAAAGGTGAAAGTAAGATAAATAAATAGTGATGGCTACTCAGATATGACCCGGGCAGCAACAAGTGGCACAAAGTGGCACCGATGACCAGCCGACGACTGGGTGTGGCCGTGGCTGTGCTCCACGGATGCTTGTATGCCGTCGGAGGCAGCGATGGAGCTAATCCACTCAATTCGGTCGAACGGTACGTCACTTATTAGTTAACTCTAGTATAAAAAAGTTCCTTTTATTTCAAGAAAAAAACTGAAGTCACTGAATCGTCTTAGCTCGGGTTTCGATCCGTTAAGTATTGTCTCATCTCACCGGTCATTTATATTTATAGTTACGATCCGCGAACAAACAAGTGGATGACAGTGGCGCCGATGTACACTCGCCGCAAGCACTTGGGATGTGCCGTGTACAATGGCTTTTTGTTAGTTTAATAAGGTATCAATCACTTACTTTTATTATTCATCCCATGCCACTTTCAGATTTCACACCTTTCTTGTTGGGGTTTGAGGTGATTGCAGGTAGCAGGTCGAGGTCACTCATGTTTGTTTGTTTTTCAAGTGTAACGTGTTTACAGGTATGCGGTCGGTGGTCGTGACGATGCGACTGAACTACCGTCGGCTGAGATCTACAACCCTACTACCAATTGCTGGTCGCCCGTTGTGGCAATGAACAGCAGACGATCAGGGGTTAGAACCATTCGAATGCAGTTATCATTAGCGAACGGTATTCTAAACCAAAAAAAGGCCGCCTCTCTCTATGTGAAATTAGTAATACTAGGCAGGCAGTAAGTAAAAGAAAAATGGTTGGCGTTTTTTCTTTAATCGAGAAGCCTGGAATGGCGAGACTTTCAGCCAAGGTTCAATCCAATCGGGCATTGCAAAGCATTCCTGTTCCAAAACCATTTCTGATCAGTTGAGGTTTGCGTATGATCTCAGGTGGGACTGGCCGTGGTCAACAATCAGTTGTACGCAGTGGGTGGTTTTGATGGGACGACATACCTGAAGACGGTCGAGGTCTACGACAAAGAGACTAACTCGTGGCGACATGCCGGTAATATGAATTACAGACGATTGGGTTGGTTCCAACTTGATTTCGCTAGTATCCATTTGTGCTGATTAATTTACCGGGTACTCTTCCCATTTTTTCAATAGACTCATTTGTATTTAATGACAAAACTATTTTTCGTTATCATACAGTTTCTCTTGATTTACCAATGATATACAAATTTTCATTCAGGTGGAGGTGTGGGCGTGGTCAAGCTGGCAAACGAGCATATGGCCAGGATATTCGAAACCACTGAGTGATACCGTCATATTTTGATATTCATAATCTACATATGTCGATGCAATATTGCCAATTGATTGTATTTATTACGTTATTGTTGGAAAGTTTTATAGTTTCACAAAACTGTTTTATTGACTTTAGGCGTTAAGTGACTTTGAAATATAAAATAATTTTAATAGAATACTGGAAACTTAAATGTGTATTTAAAACAATGTGTGCTGTTTTCTAGTCAATAAATATCATATAATTCATAAATAATGGTATCTCTCTGCATCTTCAAAAAACTGAGCCTGGTCTGGTCGTTTAAGTGGTATTCTCAAAGATCATGTTAGGTTGATTGCGCTTCTATAAACTGGATTTGTGTACATTTACCCTGTGATTGGTTCGGCTGATTTAAATCAATAAAAATAGAATGGTGTCGAGGCTGTGTTTTTGTCATCCCTACGTTGATTGGTTGGGTTTGCCTACCATTTAATTTCGTAAATAGTTAAATGTGCTTCAGTTTTTGCTATGTATTTTCCTTCAACTATGAAAGGTAAAAAAAAACCTCAACCACCCACTTTTGTTATCAGTTTGAACGTTATGTTACACTATATTCATCTTGGAAGGTTTTATATAGTCTGTAATGCGTTCACATAAAGTTTATATTTTCCGTAATTTAATTTTGTTTTGCAATTACAGGTGGGTGACAAGGGCATGAGCAGGAAGGCGTCAGTCAGTCAGGTAATGCAATTTATTCTCATCAGTTATCTCTGTGCAACATGATTAACATTCTAACTTGTGGGATTGTTCGACAAAATTTCTGGATATCGCCGCTGTCAATATTTCAGTTCAGAAATATAGCTAAGGGATTTTATGGCAGATATAATAAGCTACGAGGAAATGTACAAATGTTAAGCTTCAGGATGGTGAGCGTAAGCAGCCTCTTAGCCATCAGCGCTCTATAGTCGCTCTCAAAAGCGAACCGAAAGAACTGCTCAAGTTGCTCGACTCACCCGACCTGGAAGTATCGAATGAAGCCTTCACATCACTCAGGTTTGCATTCAATGAAAAACAGATATGCTTTATAGTCATGGCAACTGAGATTATTAAGGATAAATGACAGCCAGGATATCAGACATCAGCAGGAAATCATGGACCGAAATTTTTCGGTGACCTAAGAATGTTATGGTTTGAGACGCTGTTCTTCTAGTTCCATAGTTCGTTAGTAATTAAACTTTTTACGCCCGCAACAGATTGATAAAATGGTTTGTCATGTTTCAGGGAATCGGTGCTGTCCGAGCCGGAGCATTGTGTGGGTGTGCTGGTCAGCCATTACGTACGATTCCCGTCAGACCGGTTGCTCGAACTTATTGCACTCATACGTGAACCCAATGAAAAAGTTATTGTTTTCATCCGTTTGTTTCCACAAGTAAATTTTCCCTCTATGTATGAACCGTTTTCGAAGAAGCCTCATCGACTAATTTCATGGTCACACGATACCTTTGTCATGTGTGCTCTGTGTATTTTGTATGTCCAGGGCCTGGCCCTAATGAAATAAAGAGGAAATGAGTGGAAACTTAGATTTATGTTTTATAGGCGACTTAATAATATTTTGTGTAATGAAACAACACCCTAAGTTGGCAAAAACTTGCAGTACCTGCTAGATCGAATGTGTGAGCATCTGAAAGGCAACCAAATCCCGGCCGTAATCGGTCTGCTGCAGCACATCGCTCATCGTCAGCCGTCCTGGCTGCCCAAGCTCAGTCAGCACTCCGTATTCACACAGCTACTAAAGGTGCTCAATACTAAAGTGGTTAGTTGTCCATATCTTAAAGCTTAATCATACGGATACGGATGTTGTGACCTCGTATGTTGTTAGTACGGTCGAGTCGAGAGTCATCGATAATTTGCGGTTATCGTATCGAGAAACATTTTTTGAAAACAATCTGTCTCTGTCACACTGAAAATTTCTGATTTTCATCACGCGAACTTATTTTCGGAGTTTCGTTCGATGTAATTCGTAAATGCTTGAATGGGACACTACAGTACAACACCGTGTACATTTCACGGATGGGATACTCGCGTGTAATTATAAAAAAGTTTAACATAACAACAGTAACAGGCACACTTTCAGTCAACGAGCGCAGAGCACGTGCAGAGGATCGTATCGGGTCTGGTGTGTCTGTGTATGTTACTTCCTCAGTGCGCCCTTCTCACTCATGCACAATTGACCGAATTATGTGTTAGTCAACAACCATTTTCCTACAGCCATCTTCTCAGTTTATCTTTTTCGAAAACAGATTGGTAGTCCATTTGATATCGTGGTTTTTTGTGTGTTTCAGATCGTGATGGTACGTGCGGCTCAGCTGGTTCATCACTGCGGTTCCCGCTACCAACAACAGGACAAGGTTTCTATAAATAATTGCACTTGTATGACAAAATTTGTTGGCAGTGTCTGAAAAAGCTATATCCATTTTTATAATATATTTTTTTTAAATTAGAGTAATTTTTTATAACTTTGCAGGATGTGATGCCGATCGACCAGCAGTCCCTGCAGAACATCCATTGGGCCACCCAGCAGTACTTCATGCGACTGTATGGACTCTTCCCGTGCAATCTGGTCAACTTTCTCAAGTCGGTTTACAATTCAAATTATTCATACTACTTTTAATAAACGCTGTTTGACAAACCCATCTGGTTACAGTAGGAGGTCGTTTTGTGTGTAACCCAGACAGACGAACTAATAATGGCTATATGTGGGCTTTGTGGTGTCGGTTTAGCGTACATCAGTCAATTATTTCATTATTTATATTATTATGTCAAATTGCAGACAGCAAATGAGCAATCAGCACGCGTCGAATGCCACAAAGCGAGTGTTCTATGGTGTAATACAGCCGATGTTGTTCACTGTCCGTCTGCATCCCGGACTCATCCTGGCTAATCGCGAGATTGAACTCAGCAGAGAAAGATGGGCCGGCAAGGAAATACATGATATCGTTGATGAATGTCAGCAGGTGAGATGGGTAGAAGTAGAATACATTACTGCCTGTTTGATACCCATGCAGTTGGTTTCGTCCAAGATATAGATTTCTTTTCTGGACGTAAGCAACCGGTATATGTTAAGTTTCGACCTGTTCGATCACATTCGTCAGGTTTTTTATTGACTGACCTTGTTATACACGGTCAGGTATGAACCGACCGGCGTTAATAATTATTAGGGTAAATGTCTTGAACCAGAGCATAATGATTCAAGGAATGCTCTAACCTCTAACATGTAGTACCTCATGTTATGCTTTTATTGTTTCAGGTAACATGCGATGGTCAGTCAAGTCAGCAGGCCGATGCCCAGATGCTCGATATGTTGCCTACCAAACCCCAGTCAAGTCAACTTACTCGCGTTGTCAGGTTGTTTAGGTTTTTGTTTTTAATTTAAGGTATACAAATTGAACGTAATTTCCTTCGGGGAGTGAGGTAACCTACCGCATCAACCACCAAAAAAATCCTTGATTAACAAAATATTGTATCAATTGCTTTTATCATTTATATTTTCAATCACTGATTGTGATTGTGTATTATTAGTTCGTACGCGACGAGCACGATGACTGTGGATTCGGGTGTGGTCAACACGGACCGACATCACCTCACTACCGTAACCACGAGTGCTGTCGGTGGCAGACCCCTACAACATATCCATGGTATTTACACAAAATATTTTGTTTATTTACATGAACTTAAGCCATCCAACATGTGCTTCCTCATGAAAAGATTTCCAACGCATAAGACTATTTCCCGTCATGAATTAAAGTTTGCGGTCTACTCATGATTATGTTAACTGAGCCACCCAGAAGCATGTAATAACATTTATTTTTTTTAATGTTAAATGTATAATCATTTGTATTGGGTTAGAATTGCTCATGATGTTAAAGCCTCGTCGCACCACCGAATGTCTGCGGCAGGTGAGTCGGTAGGCCAGATGCCGTTGACAACTCACGACGACCCGAACACGTGGCCACTGCATCCGCATGTCACATCCGCATCATCGCGTCCCGTGTCCGCTGTTTCGTTCCAATCGATCGCCAGTTCAACACTGCCCATCACACCTTCATTGCATCCGGACAGCACCCATGTCAAGTCGTCAATGCACAGTTGGTTGCTTGATTACAAACATGAGACAGACATTCCTCCAAATGGTAGGGTTTTTCATTCAGAAAGGGAGTGTTCAACTTTTTAGAACTGCTCAAGAAATGGGTTTTTCATTTTGTCGATCTTCCCTGGTCCGCTAGTGCAAGTTGAACTAGAGGCGCTTGATATTTTTGACCTATGAATGTGATTGTACGATGGACACCAATTTAGGCATTGCGAATGTGCCGGTCTGGACGAGTATGTCTGACGAGCCACATACCCTGACGACGTCCGTATCGGATGCAGTGCTCGAACGACACGACCCTGCGCAGGGTCATGTGCCCCTGTATGCCATGATGACTGTTGATACACAACAACAGGTTACCAAACGTAATATGTGAGTGTATTAAAATTCCGAACTTACTGTGAAGCAGGCAAATTGTAGCTATAATGTGTACATAAAGTCGCATATAATGTCTTATATTAAGCCACGCCCACTATTATTAGCTATCTATTCACATATATAATGTACGGGCCATTTATGCTTATGTCATTCATCGGTCGACCTTAACTTATATGCTACAATAAAGCGTTTGGCGACCACGACTAAACCAGTCATCAACACCTCACCAGTCATCTTCAGTAGCTAAATTGCGCACTATGCAAACAGCTAACCTCAACTCATCAGCTTTTATGCATGAGAGTGAGGGTTGTACGGTGAATCAAATGTTTCAAGTCATGATCAGCATGCAAAGTGAATGGCGTGAAGAACGCAAAATGCTACAACAAGAACGACTACAATGGCAACGCGAGCGTACTGGCTTCATGAAACATATGGAAAAGATGTCGCAGCGCAGCGAAGGAATGAAGATGAAGCTCATCGAAGCGTTGAAGGGACTGCACAAGAGAAGCGCCCGAGTCGAGAAGAAGTTCTGCCCCTTGCATGGACTGGGATCACACGGAGAGGCCGAGTGCCACCACTTGGGGAGGAAGAGAGAAGAAGGTCAGTGTTCGGGTGAAAGTCAGAAAGGATCAGATAAAGTTCTCTCGGTTACTAAAGATGAACCAGTAAAAAGCCATCAGAAAGACGTACCAGATCAGAAGCAGTCAGTGAAGAAAGAGAAGAGACGTGAGATTAGACGTCAAACAGAGGAGGATTCACAGCAGAAAGATCAGCTGAAGAAACTTGAGTTAACGATCAGCGCACATAAAGTTCAGGCAGAGAACCAGACAGCCCGTATAAACAGCTATAAAGAAGAACTTTCTAAAACATCCATTGAGGTACGTCGTCTGGAGAAGATCGTTCAGCAGTCCAAGGATCTGGCGGACAAGAACTTTGCGTTGGGGAAGGAGTTGGCCGAAGCGAACAACAGTCTGGCTGAGAAGAATGCCATGATCGACCAGCATCTTGAAGAGTTATCGGATCAAGACCACATCATCAAACAAAGCATCCGCAACAACAGAGCCAGCTGCGTCATCATCAGGGAACTCATGGACAAGTTGGAAATCTGCCGGTGCCAACAGCCAGATGAACTGCATGAACTATTGTGCTTGAGTTATGATCACTATCAAGATATTCCGACCGATTTTCCGCCTGGCATTAAATGATCTATTTTATGATACAAAACCTTATTCTCAGTCTATAATATTCTCGTAAATACCCTCAATTCTGTCTAAATGGGGGAGGAGTCGCATATAATGTCTTATATTAAGCCACGCCCACTATTATTAGCTATCTATTCACATATATAATGTACGGGCCATTTATGCTTATGTCATTCATCGGTCGACCTTAACTTATATGCTACAATAAAGCGTTTATAAAAAGTGGTTGTGATTTAAGGGAGTTGATTTATGGTCACCGTCAATGGCCGTCGGTCTGAACACTCCACCGGCTTTGAGCAGTGCCTTTGACACCATTGGATTACACACAGACCAAGGTTGGAGTATTTTTCATTACACTGCTGATGATGGTTGTTAGACTAACAGCCGAATCTGTATTTTTACGTGTTCTGAATAATCTACTCTTACTGTTTTGCTCTTAACTATGTCATTTTATCTGCAGGTAATCGTTCGCGCAACGCGTCCGTGGTCAGCAGCAACAGAAGACTGAATCGTCGCGACAGTCTGCGCAACGCACAACCCAACCTTATTATTGCTGATCACAGAAGGTTGATTATTGATCTGTTAACTTAACGTATGACTATCACCAGTTTCCGTTGTCAGGTTCAGGTAATTTTGATTGATTTGAATTTCTTTAATTGAAAAAAAGGCTTGTTTCAGTCTGGAGTCATCATTTGGTGGTTCGCAACCGCCGTCTCGCCACCACAGCTTCCGAGCCCTGCTCTCTCTGTTCACTCGCAACGGCAGTCAAGGCGAGGCGTTGGACAAACACGCTGGTGCGCGCAACCGCAACAACAAATTCAATTCACAATTGAGAAATTGTTAGTTTTACTTGCGCAGCATCGAGAAGTTCGGACATTTTGTGCTCACTTCTTAATGTAAATATAATTTTCAGCATCGCACAGTTCCCTGCATCGATCTTCAATGCTAGAGCCATCCATGCTGGAACTGGACGGGATGTATTCATTGCCACCCGAAGAACCCGGCCGGCCGCTCGAAGTCATCCACAGTCGTCATCCCAGTATTGTTAGTCGTTTTGACATTATAAACACTTTTTATAAATACAAAGCAACAAACCAGGGTAGTCTATCGAAAATTAGAAAACACAAATTAGATGTTTTCGACTGACTTCTTACGCTCGCCTTGGGCTGAGGATTAATTTGACGATATAAACGAAAAAAAGAAGAGTGTATTTGTTTCTTTGCTAGATTCTACATCTTGTTGATTTGAATCACACGCATTTTTTGTTCTCGTCAAATGATCAAGTGGGTTTTGTTTGATTATGATATAACCCGTAACAGTTGCATCTGGAAGTGCTCAAGCGTCTGCGTCAAGTTCGTGTTTCAATTGTTGATTCGCTGTTTCGTTCCTATTTCGACCGCTACCTATTCCATTTTATGTACATATGTTTTCCATCTGCGCAGGTGGTTCATTTGGATACGATTCCTTCGGTTGATCAGGTAAAGGATCCTGACTCCTGACTATCTGTTGTAGTCTGATTGGTTTTATTGGTGTCAAGCAATGAATGTGCAACTAATTTCGGATCATTGGTAAATTGGTATTGGTAGCCATCACGCTTTTGCGACCTTTTTCGGTTACTGTTACTGCTGAATAATTATGTTGCGCTGGAACATGCAGAGTACATTTCACTAACCTGTGTTAACCCACTGGTGACTGGTGTGGTGTTTGCCTAATAATCCTTTGATCACCAACATAACTGTTAATTTTTACCATTTGTGTGTTACATTCAATGGTTTTCTAACATATGACGCTGATAACACGGAACGGAGATTAAGTTTATAACGCTGTTTGATTTCCACTAAATTTGATAATTAACATGGTTTTCATTTCAGATATCGGCAGCCGAGGAAGCAGAAGAAGCTGTAACGAGTGTTACCAATTACAATGACCTGATAGATGAAGTGGTTGAGGACAATGACGATATAAGGGACCGTACACCCATGAATGGTTGGTGGATTTTTTATGTCATTTTTTAGATGGTATTTGGGTTGAGTTGAGTATATCGTAAATGGCGGTGCAGTGGGTTTCGCATTTTGCTCGCTGAGTTTTGAAATGGGAATAAAATTGGAATGTGTGAAATTCAGAGAGACTGAATGTGTAAAAAAATTGGGTTGTACGCTCGAAAGGCAGCACCAAGTGGCAGTTTTCCTCATTGTTCGATGTGTTATCTTATGATAGTTTGCTAATGGTTTGTGACATTGTTTGACACAGACATGTACGTCATGTCCAACGAGCAATCACTGAGTCGTCTCACATCGAACGCCGATGACACGGCATCCAATGCTGGGCTGGACACATCGCTCGATACCGTACAATCGCATAAACATCAAGTTAGTTATTGTGCTGCTGTCATTCACTACTTGTAGTAACAAACAGAAATCTACATTGAAAGAAATTAGAGAGAGAGTTGAAAATGAATCGTATAAGACGTGTATATAATAAGTATATGATGCAGGATGTGCCAATTGTAAATCAGTTTTCGAGCACTGTCAGCAGTCTGTCACGGCAGCGATCGTGTACTGGTTGGTCCTTTTTGCAATCAGTTGCGTGCTAAAGTTTGTTTTATAAAAGCAATTCACGTTTATTTTTCGATTTACAATCATTACTAACCAAAGCAGATTACGTTTATTTTTCGATTTACAATCATTACTAAAGCAGACTACGTTCATATTCGTGGAAAATATGCGCAAATCTGTGTGTCAATTGGCAACCAAACTAACTTTTACTACAGATACCCTACCCCAACCGGGCACTCTCTACGTGCGAGATTTCATGACTCGAGTGAACCGTCAGCGCTTTGACAGTCAGTGCCATCAGAACGTTCAGGTTACTTAAATAACATGGTTCATCAGGCTCTTTGTTGTCAAGATTGAAAAAAGCAAAGTTGGTACCAACTGTTAAATCCCTGCTTTCGGCGTTTCCGCTTAGTTTTCAATAAATAGTTTTACAGGAGGACCTGATGGAGTCAGGCAACGAAGGTGCCCTCAACCAGACGCCCATCCGTGACGTCAAAATGTCTGATTCGCCCAGCCCGAATTTTGGCAGCACATCTCGGCCATTCAGGTTGAATATTTTCGCGTTGTCATTCATTTGTCAGATGTTTCATGATCATAATACTGAAGTTATATTTACGTGATGAGGCGGTCAAATAATCATTTTATATTAAAATCACTGTTAATCTGAAATATTTCTCATTTCTCAGATGTTTCATAATCACTGAAGCCATATTCAATCATGTTATCCAATCAATCATCGATGTTGGAATACAGTGAACGTTTTGTAATCAAATCGATTCAAATTGTAATCAAAGTTTTGTAATTTGCTGCAGGAAGCGCTCGTTATCATGTCCTCAGAAGTTTCCTGCTCTGAATCGGCGTCTGTTTGTGGCTGGCACAACCATGCCAGTTGGAGGCGTGCCCGATGTAGCCAAAGCTGCGACCATGGCCAATCCGGTTGTGTCCGTCGTCATACCCGATGTGGCACATCACCAAATACCAATACCCATTCCCGTAACACAACCACTGCTCACTCAGGTTTGTCACAACTTGCTTTTATTTGTCATATGTAAACAGGTTCCAAGCTACGAAACCCACTGATTCAGTTCAGAAATCCTGTTTAACTCTTTTCTGAATAGAGGGAAAACTATACATGTTATACAATACATTATTCATGTCTACAAATTGACATGAATTTATACACATAATGGGCCCCAAATTAAGAAAATTTTGTGTTTGTTTAGACGAGTGTGATACGTCCCGAGCAGCTGTCGGTTATAAACACGACCGACCCAACGCACTCGCACCTGTACCGCACCCCGGTGCACGTGGCCGATGTGGAACAGACGCAGCTGTTGCGCGATTACATACATGTCAGTTAAATCGTATCAGCTTTATTTAACTCAACTTTTCAAAAAGACACAAACGTAACATAATAATTTTTAGGATAATGTGTTGTTCATATTGTTTCTGATTTTAGTTGAGCATGTTTCAATTGTTTGTATTCGGATATTCAGGCAGTCGAAACGAAGATGTCTAAAGGTGGTCAGCCTACTCAACCTGTTGACCCGACACTGTCGCACATCGACGGCATTGGACAAAATTTGCCCGTTGAGAAACAGGTAATTTTATCAACTACATTTTATGTGCATCTACATTTATAGACTTTGAATGTTATGTTACTTTGTAGGTGGAACTACTACGCAGTGAGTTGGTCGTTTACCACCAACGACTCATGTACGAGAAGTTCATATCACGACTGAACACGCAGCGCGCCCGACGTCTTTATGGTTTGTTCTAGGCATCAACCGTTTTTACTAATACTATTGCTTCCTTTTTCCCATATGTTAACAGCTATTTACCTTTGACATAGGGATTGCATGTTGAGTCAATTAACAACTTGGTGTTTTGGTTCAAGCGAAGTGATGGAGTTGAATGTTTATTTATATTTTTGTGTATTGTGTCTTGTATTTTTATTATTTGACTGTTGCAGGTCGTTACAAACAGACGCATTCGCAGTCGTCCGTGGCCGACACGGATCGCAAGAAAATCCGAATTCTGGAGAACGAAATCGATAAACTGCAGTTTGGCATCACCGAGTTGAGGAAGGATCACAATCAAGCGCTGCAGGATAAAAACGATGTCGAGTTTCAGTTGAGGAAACAACTGCAGCAGACCAATCAGGTTTGCATACTAATTTAATTACTGAACTTGAAATTTGATGATTGGTTAGTCCTAAATTCACAACTTTGGTTTTATGGTGAACCCCATATGTAAGTGATGAAGCGGTTTTTATTTGTCCTGCGCTCACCAAAAGACGGCTCGCCAATCCAACCTCACAGTGGGCTTCAAATCCAATCCATGAACACAATTATCAGTTGGGTATAGTATGTGTACTGATTTGTTTTGTTCTTTTGCAGCATATGCACGCACTGAAGATGGAGTTGAAGGTGCAATCGATGACCGCTCAACAGGAGGCTGAGGAACTGACTCAGCTGCGTGCCGAACTGGGATCGAGTGAACGCAAGCTGCAGGATGTGTTGATGGACAAGGAGAATGTGATACGCGAACACGCCATGTGCAATAACACCATTGAGAAGGTGTGTTACTGTTACACAATGGACATGCAACTCACTATGGCTAGCAGTTTCAATATACTGACACGACAGTTCAGTTCAGTCCTACGACACAGAATTTCATCAAAAAATAAAGATAAGTGAAAAATTTTCATAGTACCATGCGTTCGGGAAAGCTAGTCTGAGAAGCAGTTTCAGTAGAGCTACGCAAATTTTCTGCACTATAACATGTTTCGATTTCTTCGGTGGTTTTGACCCAAAAATGTGTAGTTTGTAAATCCACCGCTTCACATGCAATACAGTACATAACATTCACATTCCGATTACTTTCACACAGCAGTTACTGTGCTATATAAATAGTGTTACGTGCTCATTTTTCAATCTCATAATCGCAATTATTGCAGCTGCGAGCGGAGTTGACCGACAAATCGTCCGAGTTGTGCAGCAGTCAATTACTGATACAGACGCTCTATGGCGACCGGGCAGAGCTGGCCTACTCCAAAGCCAAACAAAAATTGGCCGAACAACTCGTTACTCACACCGGTGAACAAGCCGTACATGAGGTCAGCTTGTTTCCACATTTGCACAAATGTCATTACTGTAGTTTTCATAGTTCATCCGGTCGTAACGATTGCCGTTTTACTACAAAAGGTTATGTAAGAAACACTCGATTTTACGGTTTCACTAATTGATATGATTTGATCACTCATTGATTGAAAATAACTTTTCTAGTTTGAATCGTTATTTCAAGTCTCGAATATCGAAGTAAATGACTCGTAACTGACTCAGTTATGATGGCTTATATTTCAGGTGAACTCCGCCAAACGTCGGGCAGCCAAGGCGAATGCCAGGTCAGAGGCTCTGGCTGTGAAAGCACTGACACTCGAGGACAGGTGTGGTGGATACATGCGGCAGATACACGCGCTGCATGCACAGCTTGATGAACAGGTTGTTGTTAATATGATGATTGTTGTGAGGATAATATAGAATTTTATTATTATTTGCAGGCTTCATTGCAACAACAACGGCTCAATGCCGGCGATCAAAAATACCAGATTTTGAACAGTGTAGCCCAGCGCCAGGAGGCCCATATCATGCAGCTCTACGCACAGATTAACTCGATTGCGTTGGTACATATAGATTTTGACATTGTTTTGCTTGCCTTCTAAACCTTTGGTTCAATATGCACCAGAATGTTGTATAAATTAATATTTCAGTTTTGGTCTGCAATCAGGCAGCAAATCCGGTAAATCGGAAGCGTTACCTGCCACCTTGAAAAATATTAGTGTGCCTCAGCGTATGGGCACCGTGGAAATTGGTTGGTGTTGTTCTATTCACTTATTCTATCGGTATTCTATTTCACCACGTACTAGTTTAACGTTCTTCCTAATTTTTGGTTTACCTTTTCGTGGTAGGCGGACTCCAAACTTATTGAGCCAGCCTGATTGCTTTTTTAATCCATCTGACTAGAGTGCTTAACAAACAAATTTCCAGGTGCATCAGTAGACAGTTCAGTGGGCGGCACACCAGTATCGTCAACCGTATTGGGTACGGCATCAGCACCTGGATTCAGATGGATGTCCCCTCCCACACCCAACCTGTCGATGCCAAGGCTTAGCCAACCAACAAATGTGTACATCAGGTTAAAACCTGGATTCATTTTTATGAGACGACTAAATGGTATCCCGGTCTTCCCCATCATCAGTGACATATTTATATCACTTAATTTATAGACAATTGTTGTTAATGGTTTGTGTTTCAGAGCGACGAGTCTGGATTCAGCCACCGAAGAGGCGCCCGGGTCACCGATGGCCTACAGTCAGTAATTATCTACATTTGGTGGTAGTCATGGTTTACTAATATTAGTTTTTATTATATTAATATTATTAACATTATTATTGTGATAAATAACTATCTTCAGAGGTTAGCAACATAAGTATCTGATTGTTGGAAGTGAAAATTTCAATCCTCTCTTTCATTTAGGATGTGTGTTCTATAATTTACGAAAATTTGTGGCTTACCTCTGGATTAAGTGTTTTTAATGTGTAATGACGAGTGCTTTACCCGATTTATCATGTTTCCTCACTGCGATCGTGCTATATAGTTTGAACTTTTGTTTTGCTGATGCAGCAAGAATCGTATTTACATTAAACCTGAGCAATCTGTGATTCTACGAGTACTATTGTATACCACTGTTGCTATACTGTTTAACCAAATCTGTTTTGTTGGCTCGAATCGAGATTATTCGTATCGGATAAATATGGTGAATGAATTTGAAATTCCTGATCTACGGTTGGTGTTGTTTTGGTTGTGGTAAAAGACGAGTTTTTTTAATTGAAATGATGAAAAATCACACGAGTAGTAAAAGGTTCATATCATGAATAGTTTGTAGCAGAAAGTCAGTATTGCACATATTTGGACACATTTTTGGTAATGAATAGAATAGACAGCAAGCACATACATATCAAACAATCAAGATTATTGCACATTCCATTTCTACATCGCTGGCGGACGACCCAATACTCCAATGAAAAAGGAATTTTCGCAGAGAAGGTGGAATTAGCAAATCAATAGTCAAGAAACAAAACATACTTTTTGGAACTGCCAAAGAGGGGGGAATTCCACTCTTTCGTTCTTCTCTCGTCCGCTAGCGGTGGCACATAATACAACAAAGCAATACGATATCACCTGTACACCGTTCTCGGGTTGCAAAGTCCCAAAAACTCCAACGTATTCTGAATGGCACCGGGTTCACCAGGCACCTTGGGTTCAATGGTGTTTGGCCTCTCAACAGGCGGGTCTCTCTCTTTGAGCACTGGTCTCGAAGCGAATATGTCCAGTGGTCGCTCACTGTCCCTGATTCCCACCCTGATCGGTTCGGTACTTGATGGTTCTTTGGGTCTGATATCCCCGTTGGAGTCAAAACTGAAGCTGAACTCGTGGGCGGGTGGTGCCTGTCGATTTCTGACTCGTGGTTGACTGGCCGCCAGATTGTTGTTGACCAGAGGCAAGGCCAGTTGTGCCACATCCAGTCCACTGCCAGCCAGTTTGCCCAGGTCAAGTCCATCGCCAAGTTTATCCACGTTGAGATCGAGTCCAGAGCTGAGCGGTCCCAAGCTGCCGCTGATGTCGTTGAAGAATTGACGGAGACCCGGTGGCAGTGTGTCGGCTGCTGCAATTCAGAAATATACATATATGTCGATTCTGGTAGTTGGTGTGTTCAACAGGGGTGGTAACAAGATAATACGCAGTCTAATTTCATGTATGGTACATGACCAACGATTGACTTTGCCCGAGTCGGACTGCGATGAGCTGCTTCTGCCCAATACGTCCTCGTTCTGACGCAACTGCAAAATGTTTTAGACTTCTAGAATATGAATGTTTGGAAAAGTATGTATGAATAAAAATGCGATATACATGTAGATCACTTAACAGCTGTAAGTAAAAAGTTCGATGGATAGTTTTGACGCAACAAGAAATTTTGAGTTAAAACTAACGGGTACTTCACCTCCACCATCAACTTGGGTGTTGATGACTTGTACTGGCGTTGCTCGATCACTATTGCTGATCAGAAAGGGTCTGATGGCCGATGACGTTAATTGGATCGGTTCAGATGATGATGAACCATCCGTTTTCAAGATGGAATTCGGAGATATCTGTAACAACATAATTACTGATACATTTCTCATCACTCTACTGAATCACTTTTATCGGATATTAATTTCTTCGTTGCACTGCATTTTCTGTTTGAGATTCCAAGTCAGATGAAAATTCTTAACGAAGAAATTGTTCGCAATGTTATCATTATTAGGAAACGGGGAATTTCGTATGTCGCAATGATTTTTTAAGATGTAGATATCAATAAAAATCTATATTTGTACTATTGTTCCTCACCAGCACCAACCTCCTGTCTAAACGCTCCAGTATTATAGCTTTTGGTCGGGTCAACCACCACGGCCGGCAGAGTCAGATGATTACGATTCACGTAAGATTTATATGGGTATGTTATGGAATTGGGCGATTCGGTGGATTGCAATTCAGATGAGTTTATATCAGACGACGATTGTGATAATCGAGGATATGTGACTGTTGATACACCTGATGTAGTTGTGCTCGTTGAAGTGGTTGTGGATGGTGGCAACGTACTGGTGGATGGTACGATTGCTGACCAGTACAGTGACCAGCTGAATATATCAACCAATGGAAATCACAATCGAATTCAAACTACTTGACGTTTCAATTTCTAGATGACATACATATCTCGCACTGGCACTTGATCATGTAACTTATGTTATGCACACGTTCTTTTGTCGCCTGCCTATCCTAGTGTTTAAGGCGTTAGCCAAGAAAACTGATGGTACTGGTTCAAAACCTGACTTTGGACATAGACCCTGACGCGTTGCATGTCTGCCATGACCCGTCTGTTTGTTTAACATCTCTGACCACTACGAAAACACCATTCTGATTTAGTGTCAGTTTACCTTGTTGGCTTCAGTAAAAATGGAAGAGTCCCATTGAAAAGCATGACAATCGTTTCAACCAACTCGAATGGTTCGGCAAATTGTACGACGCCCTGCTGCTGCAGTCGTCGCCGACCGAACGGATCGCGAGTGGCCGATCGGGTGAATCGGCGGTGATCAACGACGGCCGGATTTGAGTGCTTGGGTGGGTCGATGTGGTCGACGGGACACAGCTGCAGCCACCAACGTCGGTCGCTAAAGTCAGTGATTCATTTTTTTAAATCTTTTTATCTCTAATTTTGTTTAGTCTGATTTTTTGGGTAGACTCAGGATCCAAATTTCTTATGATTGAAACCTACATAGTTGGAGACAGACTCGACGCATTGATCTGAGCTTTCTGCCACTGCCTGTCAGTTTATTCAACCTATTTGTTCACTACCGCAGCACCACTCTGATATGGTCATACAGTAGTGTGCCATGTTGGTCTTAGTAACGATGAAGACCCAGTGAAAATGTATTTGTTTACTTAGAGTGTACTTGATTGTTCTTAATCGCTCAAATTTTCACTCAATCTCTCTCTCTCACTTGTTTGGTTACTTTCTAACTCATATATTCTTTCACTCACGCACTGACGCACTTACTAACTTAATTACTTTCTCACTCCACTCACCTACATACTCATGCAGTCACTCATTAACTAACTCACTCACTCCACTCACCTACATATTCATGCAGTCACTCATTAACTCACTCACTCACTCCACTCACCTACATACATACTCACGCTGTCACTCATTAACTCACTCACTCACTCCACTCACCTACATACATACTCACGCTGTCACTCATTAACTCACTCACTCACTCCACTCACCTACATACTCACACAGTCACTAATTAACTCACTCACTCACTCCACTCACCTACATACATACTCACGCTGTCACTCATTAACTCACTCACTCACTCCACTCACCTACATACATACTCACGCACTCACTCATTAACTCACTCACTCACTCCACTCGCCTACATACTCATGCAGTAACTCATTAACTCACTCTCTCACTCCAGTCACCTACATACTCACGCACTCACTCATTAACTCACTCACTCACTCCACTCACCTACATACTCACGCACTCACTCATTAACTCACTCACTCACTCCACTCACCTACGTACTCACGCACTCACTCATTAACTCACTCACTCACTCCACTCACCTACATACTCATGCAGTCACTCATTAACTCACTCACTCACTCCACTCACCTACATACATACTTACGCTGTCACTCACTCACTCACTCACTCACTCACTCACTCACTCACTCACTCACTCACTCACTCACTCACTCACTCACTCACTCACTCACTCACTCACTCACCAACCTCTTCACGTCATCATAGATTGCCTGCCATTTCCGTATCACCTGCATGCCGGACGAGAACTCGAAGTTGTCGGCAATGGCATTGAGAAATGGTGTGGTAATGCACGATTCATGCCTGACTTTGACTTGTGCCGATTCGCAGCACATCATGCTCCAGCTTAAATAAAAAATGTTCATGCATTACGCTGCATCAAATAACAGCACCAACCACAACCTATGTACTGTGTTAGGTATAAGCAGTTAACAACAGTTCAACTGATATACACTACCTATCTCATACTGTTCCACAAAATATGCATACATATGCTGTCTGCCACTAAACATTTGTCCCACCAACATTTGTTTTTCTCCATCGAACATTCTGCTGATGCCAGCGGTGTACTCTGCATCTTCACAAGTCACGTACAGGTCACCGTTCATCGTGCTGATTGGATCCGTCCAGTGACATGTCTCTGATGCGATCTGTAATAGTGAGTGAGTTGATGAGTGAGTGAGTGAGTGAATGAATGAATGAGTGATTGATTGAGTGAATGAGTAAGTGAGTGAATGAATGAATGAGTGATTGATTGAGTGAGTGAGTGAGTGAGTGAGTGAGTGAGTGAGTGAGAGAGTGAGTGAGTGAGTGAGTGAGTGAGTGAGTGAGTGAGTGAGTGAGTGAGTGAGTGAGTGAGTGAGTGAGTGAGTGAGTGAGTGAGTGAGTGAGTGAGTGAGTGAGTGAGTGAGTGAGTGAGTGAGTGAGTGAGCGGGTGGAGAATCAAGTAAATGATTCAGTGAGCGTGTGATTGAATCTCATACATTCTCCCAGATCTACCAAAACTAACTGTTTCTTTTGCGATGGGACTGCAACTGAACTCATAAGCTCGCCTTCTCGGATTATAAACGCTGGCAAACATGGAGATGTGGAAACCATCAGGACATTCGAATGTATTTCTGAATATTCACGAACCAACTGTGATGAGAATTAAAAAGTAAAGGTGTTTATGTATATTTGAATTTTTTTTATTAACCTGCCAAATTGTATTTTTGAGCTTATAACGGTACTGAACCAGTACATGATCAGCCAGTTGAGTGTGAGAACGTGCTTGAGCATGGTTGTGTAGGTCATGATCATGGTCATGCGATTCACTGCAGCTGAAAAATTAACAAAATGGTTATGAAACATGGAGGTTTTTTTTGAATGAATATTGAAAACTGTCAACAAGAATTTTGTATCGCTTCGACAAGAATAAAGACTCTTGCATCAAACGACTGAATAACATGAAAAATCAGGCAAAGTCGCGTGTGCACATCACAGCCTCACCTTTTTACACGTGATCCGCTTGACTTCACAATTCGCTCATAAGATCTTAAAAAATGAAAGTCGAAATGATTCAACTGTTCATTAATTTGTCATTTTGACTTCATTTTGATGTTCGTTATGAATCACTGAAACTTGACGATTTTGCCGAAGATGTCAGTAAACAATATACGATCAAATCAGGTCACCGCAGATAAATATACATACATTTGGTGTTTACGTTGGTTTTGCTGGAGCTCGTGTTGTGTGTTAAATTTTTGCTGAAACCTTTTCTGAACGTAATTTAAAAGCTGTTTCAAAACTTTTTTTATTAAATTTATTAACGGAATTGAGGCCATGTTTAATAGTGCTCGTGTACAGTCAAATAATTGCTATGTTTGTTTGTAACTTGTTTTAAATTTTGAACGCCAATAAAATTTGGTTTTGTTCGATAAGGACTTTTTCTGTCACAAGCACAAATCGGTCCAATTATCAAGACATGCAAATCTAAAAATCATCGAAAGTCGTCAAAATCCAAGTAATACGAGAACCTGCCGCATAAAGATTATACATAAACGTTGTGCGTGAAATAAAAGGCGTGCATTTGCATGATAACGATTAGTTCAATGAGCCATAAAACACTTTAATGCACAAAAGTTATGCATATTAATGGGAGGCTCATGTTGTTGTTTGTTATACATCGATATGAAGAGAAAGCATTGTACATTTGAGTGCCACCACTTAATTGTTTATATTCTAAGTAGCCGATGAACCGTTATCATCAATAACGCAATCAAAATAAAAAACCATAATTAGTTTAGAAAGCTTTTGATTTATCACTATGTTATATAATTGTTTGCGCGAACAAGATATGATTGTGTTGCAAGTCCGTATGTAACTGTTCTAGAACAAACGACATGGACCACACCTACATTACCACTATCACATATTTTATTTACAGAGTGTAGATTACGATCAGCGTCGTTCAAGGTCGTACAGTCAACTCAAATCGTGGACAGCAAAAAAACAGCTGATTTATTGTAAAAGTGACGAAACACCGTTGGCACATTATAATAAAAATATACGTTAATTGCGAATTGCTTTACGAATTGGTTTATGATTGATGATCATAAAGACATTCTGAGTCTCGTAAGAACGCTTTCTTATAATGGTTATCATCATAGGCATTTATACAAAATTGAAAACTCATAATTGCATTCGTTATAGAAAGTTCTTAGCCGTTGAAAGTGTATTTCTAATCGAAAAAAATGTTGAATTGAAGATGGCTGTCATGGCTGATAGAACATAGTAAATGACTTGTGGTTTGTACGCACTGAAACGGTGAGCAAAAGTGTAACCCTGTTTCCTTCATGCTAAAGGATGAGAGAACCGAGAGGACAAGCTTTTAATCATTCCTATTATGCTTGTATTTTTTTTGAAATATACTGAACACTTCATACTTGGTAGAAGTGTTAAGAATCGAAATATAAAGTGATAAATTATTTCCTCATCCGCTATGTTTTTACGCGTTCTAGTGAGCGGTCACGACGGGTAAGTATTCCAGATAAATAAATGTGTACATGCAACACAAACACAAGTTTATCCGTGTTCGGTGTTGCCAAGTCCGATTCGCGGTTCGAATAATTTTTTTTAGTTCAGAATGATCCCAAACTGTCTTAATAACAATTTCAATATCTTGTTATCCCATTTAGTATGTAAAGGCACGCACATCAGAACTTATGAAACAAAGAAAAGACGAAATATATGAGGGTTCACGTTCAGTAGTCAACTACGCCAAATCTAAAAAAAGAAAATACAAAACAGATGAGTGGTTGCGGTCAACATGGGTTTGTTATAACCAGCCTGACCGCAAGGTCATATCGCAGTCATCCAAGCTTCCGTTTCAAATCAACATAAAACATACACAAACATCGTACCCGCTTCAACACCCGACACGTTAATCATTCTCTTTCATTTATTCCATACACTCTCACGCTCGCAAGAATATCCGAGAGGAAAATTATAATTGTTTACCTATTCTACCCATATTTATCGATATAATAACTAAAAGCACGCTTGTATAAACAACCAGATAATGACGGTTTGTTGATTTATATGTACTTCAGATTCAGACCAACAGTGGGAAGACCTATTGGATGGTATGCTCATTCGCCACCTCCACTGTTCATTGAATACGAAATCACGGCTGGTGGCAACACAGCATAAAATATCCAACGACTCATTTCCGCCATCATTTCATTTTTTAGTCAGATTTAGGCGATTAGTGAGGTGGGAGCATGCATCCGTACGAGTACGCTTATGTATAATGTATTATTCATTACATTTATATTCGAATGACAATATTAAGCTTTGATTGTAGAATCTTGTCGTCTTATAATCTGAAATACTCCGCAATTGCGCAGTAAATATTCAGGCTCAAAAATTCTCAATAAGTTTTTATTCAAGTCTCATATAATTTATTCCACGTCTTTCGCAAATTACAAAGCATAAATATTTATTGATATATAAAAGTTGACAGAACAAGACAGAAAGGACGCATCATTTTTTTTATTAATTCGATCGATTGTAGATTAAGATTCGTTTTATTCTTTTTAAAGAGTGCTATGTATGGAATATAGTGGCAACTGTAAACGAACATACAAAAATACCCAATTGTTCACTATATCACATGTTATCCGCATCTTTTCACGTAAACATCATCAGAACCACCCGTCGACGCGTAGGTGTTGCCGCTAGAAGTTGGGAGAAAGTTATCGGAAAAAATAATGTGATTCCAGATCTATCTAAGAAGCAAATGTTCAGGTTATACAAACATGTTCAAATGAAAATGCATTTGGTAGAGTATTAGAATAAAAAGTTCATAACAGACTGTAAGATGCATATTCTAGAATAACTAACGCCGTGCTAGCCACCTTGTACATCAGGCAAAAGCTCGGATTAAACGTAAACAGGTTGCAGCCCTGAAAATAAGTTAAAATGGTTGAAAAAAATCATGGAATTTTTTCAAATGATGAAAAAAATTGTGGTTAACAAATGAAACAAACGTTGACTAACCATGGCAGCTTTGGAGATACAGTAGTTCTGACAAGTGGTCACGTCGGTGCCAGAGTTACCGATGGCTAACAAATATACAAAATTATAATGTCGAATACATGGTCATGGTGTAATATAATATGCTAAAGTTTCAAGATATGTTGTTACAATCGTAGAAAACTATAACAGATGAGATGATCCGATGCACAGGAATGTTTGTTCATTAACCCGCAGAAACTCATCACGGGTAACACTAATATTGCAATAATAATAACTCTAACCACACTTCCAAATTTTAACTTCATAGTGATGCAATGCAAATTACTAAATGTACATTCATTATACCAACCATCTGACCAAGTTGCACCGGCTACAGTACCACCCGTTACTCCTGACTGCACTTTGGACCAGGTGCAAGAGGTTGTGGTTGTTGGTCTGGTCGTCGTCGTCGTTGTTGTTGTGGGTGTCGTTGTTGTTGTTGGGATTGTTGTTGTAGTCGTGGTAGTAGTTGTAGTTGTAGTTGTTACTGGGGCAGTACCGGTGCACTGATGAATATATAGGTTTTCAGTACCGGCTTTTGGCGCCAGCACATCGGGGGCAACCCTTCAATCATTAATGATTATAAATACACAGTGAAACGTTACGTTATTTGTATTTGTTTACAACTAACGAGGTATCTTTGAGTATGTAGGCCCAGCAGCCGAAAGTGTTGAAGGCATACGCGTTGCAATCCTATAAATTAACCGATATAACAACAAGAACAAGAACAACAACAACAACAACAACAAAAACAACAACAACAACAACAACAACAGCAACAACAACAACAACAACAACAACAACAACAACAACAACAACAACAACAACAACAACAACAACAACAACAACAACAACAACAACAACAACAACAACAACAACAACAACAACAACAACAACAACAACAACAACAACAACAACAACAACAACAACAACAACAACAACAACAACAACAACAACAACAACAACAACAACAACAACAACAACAACAACAACAACAACAACAATCGTACCGGGTTTATAATGCAAGCAGCTTCACAGGCAGCAACTGTGTTGTTGAGGTTGGCACTGCCCCAGACTTTAGTAGCCCCAGTCACAGCCGAGGCATCGATGTTTGATTTGATCAATACCCATCGACATCCTGCAACAAGTACAGTTTGTACATCAAGTTATGACTTATATAAGTATATATCAAGTTATAAAAAATATGCTCGTACGTATCCCTAAAATCGAGTTTTTCATGAAATAAATCACAAAGTAGTATAAAAGTTGGTGAACATATGCCAGGGTCTGTCGCACCTTTTCATTCTGACATAACACAATTATCTAACGCGCTAACGAAAATGACGAAAAAAACATTCATCATAAACTGGTAGTGAATGATATGTTTCATAAATAGCACGTTTTTTTCATTTCGAATCAACACAATTTCTCTGCTACCTATACTAGTTATTCATCTAAGAAGATATTCGGAAAGGTAATCATCTTAACCGCCAACTCATCAACAGAAAAGCTAAACGTACCAGCACATGT
The DNA here is from genome assembly GCA_964036265.1 of Daptonema setosum. Taxonomy (NCBI): domain Eukaryota; kingdom Metazoa; phylum Nematoda; class Chromadorea; order Monhysterida; family Xyalidae; genus Daptonema; species Daptonema setosum. The sequence continues at coordinate 15,163,087 of OZ038447.1, forward strand.
TTTAACGTACAGCTGTTCACTACCAGCCATTGGAGCCTGTTTGGGTAGGCTGAAAAAAGTTATGCAATAAACAAGATTTATATTTTCTTTGCCAGTGCAACGATTGATACACAGTCACTGTCAATTATTATAACATAAATAAAACTAAAATTATGCTTTAATATTTTGATTAAAACGTACGTGACGTCAATCAATTTGTACCAGTAGCAGAAGCTCGGGTTGTAGGCGTACGCGTTGCATCCCTGTAACCAGTCATATTTATTTTATTAGAATTAGTTAGTTAACATAATTAATGAACATTATCTTGGAAATAAGAGAGAAGTAAATGATGAAGCGTAACCAACGGGCATGTCGTTACATCCCTGCTGGCAGAATTCCAGCGATTGATTCGTGTTCATGTTGAACGCTGCAAATAAGGTTACACATATCACTTTATATAATCATAACTTGTATTGTAAACTCGATAAAGTTCCATATAAAGGATAAATTAGGTAAATTTAGCCAATTCAAACAATTTCAGTTCGCTGTCACATTAAGAGAGGAAATAGATATCGAGTGGCATGAAGCAATAACAAAAAAGTCAATACAAGCATAATTATACAGGCCAACTAACAAATCTGTCCGGCCACCGACGAGTTAACGCTGGCGGCCATGATGTTTGATTGTACGAGTGACCAGACGCAGTTGGTCAGGGACAGACACTGGTACGTGAACAGGTCCTCGCTGCCAGGCAGAACGGCAAATGACGCAGCACTCAAATAGGTCAAATGATCAACAACTGGCACTTTTGAGATCGTGGGTTAAGTACTGGGAGGGTATTTTATCTTAATGGTAAATACAGACACTGGTGGACGAGGGAGTAACGAAAAAGCGAAAATCCCCCCTACTTCCTCAGTTACAAAAAGTATATTTTGTTCCATAAGATGTAGGTAAAACGGCGTCAAAACTGAAAATTTCCCACTCTGAAGAAATTCTCTCCACTTTAGAGGATTGACTTTTCTTGGGAATACAGATAACTACAATTGACCAACTTTGTATCAGCTAGTTCGTAGGCGTAGCAGAAACTGGGATTATATGCGTACCCGTTGCACTTGTCACCGTACTTTGTTTTGCAGAAGTCCTCACAAAACGTGGTGGTACGCAGTGTGTTCACAGAACTTGCTGAAACATGAAAAATATTTTAATGATGATTTTTATCGATTAGCATTGGAAAAGTTGCAGTAAAGGGTCGCCATACTCCCTGTGTTTCTCTATGTGTTCGCCCATGTTTTTCGTTAAAAAACATGTGAAAACGGATATGGGAGCAAACTAGTATCTTAAAGGTTATCAATGTGGTTTTATAACAACCCAACCTGCAGCAATACTGGTGACATTGGCAGCCATGATCTTGCTTTGTGCCAGGGTCCAGGCACAAGTCGGGGCTACGGTAGTGGGAGGTGCAACGGTGGTAGTGGTCGTGGATGTAGTGCTCGGCATTGCGCACACTTTGGTGTAAAGGGAACCAGGGCCGGTGCTCGTTGTCACTGCTAAATAACAATACACATTGTAATTGAAACTTCTCTATTACTGAAGCCATTGATACCATTCAGAATGACGGTTTCGTTGTAGCCAGATATCTTGAATTAACTGACGGGCAATATTCGAAACCTCAGAGCAGCGCTGAATGCGTGATCTCCATCTGGTTTAGAACTTAGAACCACCAGTTTTCAAGACTGGCGCTCTACGCACTAGACTAGACAGACGACATTTAAAACATCAACCACTGATTGACGCATAATATTATCCGGCATTGGCTAACATGATTGCACAAATGCTCCCTCTTTGTATAGGTAGCAGTAGAATCGTTCAATGGAATAGGCAACGCACGGTGCATCCAGCCCGTTGAAGATCGGTCGGAAACAAGCCGCGTCACACATTGCCTGAATTAAAAGTTGATGTTTCTGTTGACTGACCAACTAATCCATCAGTCAATCAGTTAGTTAGTAAATTAGTCAGTCACTCACTCAGTCCCACTACCAACGGCATTGACTCCGACCACTTTCGAGAACGGTATGATAGTACTGTCGACATTCGCTTTATATAGTTGAAATGTGCATATGGCGGGCTTTGCAACGGCTGAATTGAATAACGGTAACAATAACAACAACAATAACAGTAAAAACGACGATGACAACAACAACGGCTACCAACATGGATCACAAAGATAAAATTTGTGTAGCGCAACGGTGAAGGTCATGAGTTGAGGTGTGCCAGATATGCCTCCGAACAAAGTGCAGTGCGCTGGACCATCAGCATACGCCTGACACTTGAAACCACCTACAATTTATTGTTGTTAAGGACCTGATAAAGTAATGGAACACATCTGAATTCAATGAGTTATAGAGTCGGGTTTTCATCGTTCGAAAGAACAACATGTTTGATTTAGCATGTATAGTATCACTATCACATGCCAAACCCACGTATGATAACCTGCATTGCTAGCACACGAAGTGGCACAATTGGTAGACTGTATCTTGGTTCTGCTGCCCGCCCAGGGTGTGGCTGCTTCGTCAGTGAACAGACTCGTGATCAAGGTACAGGCTGCAATTAGGTTAGATTATTGGTATAGATAGGTTGTCATGTAACAAGTACATGAAGCTGGGGTCGTCAGTTCGAAACTCACGCCGCTAGCTGTGACTAAAAAGCTGCCCTGTTTCTGGGGTGAGCTGTCTCTGTCTGTGGGGTTAGTTGCTGAGCTCCTCGTTATCATCTTTCAAAGATGCTGAGACTCACTCCCGACGGCTATCTCCGTCAAATGACCTTTGTTCTTCATAAAGGTCTTAAATGCATCATCATGTACATAAAATACTGTATGTTATAATCTTAGATATGAGTCAAGCATTCACCAGCCAGCACAAATCTATATATTAATTATAACAAACCTGACGTTGTGTGAGGCAGGTAAGATACGAGAATACATAGTCCGATAGTCAGAGATCTGAGTGCCGCCATCAGCAACATTATAATACTACTTGGTGAATTACGGTCGTTCGGTTAAGTGTTGAGTATTTGTACCTGCCAACGTAAAACAGACTACTTGATTGGCTTGAAATGGTGCTGATTGAAAAGAGGTGA
>OZ038447.1:15173700-15186200 GCA_964036265.1 Daptonema setosum
TCAAAATTATAAAATAACTTGAACGATTGATTCAGTAAACCTAGTGCATTTACTTATTATCAGCAAGCTAAAAAACCACATGTCAATAATTTTTTTATGAGTAGCGGATTGCGGAGAGTCAATCTTCAAACACAAAACAATTCATTCCATCGATAATTTATTCTGTAAGTAAAAAATGACAAGAGTCAAAACTTAACTCAATTTGATATTATGTCATGGAATGTTATTTGGGTCAATTTAATTCAGTTTAATGTTCTGTTTCACAGCAGTCCGATTCTTGACGGAACTGTCAATATTACTAATGAAGACGTCAGCGCGTACATACAGTATTATGTTTTAAGTGCATGATATGCAACTGGTAAAACGTTGCGTATTCATTACCAGTACATACTGTATTGTACAGCACATATGGTATGAAACTAGTGAAACGTTGCATATTCATTACCAGTACATACTGTATTGTACAGCACATATGGTTTGAAACTGGTGAAACGTTGCATACTCATTACAAGCATCCTTTTATCGCCGTTTTTATCGAACTTAACTTCGCTGGAAGAAATTGTTTGGTGCCAAGTCACGTACGTTTTTAATGTGAAAACAATATTGTGATCTGGTTAATGAACTCAAAGTTTCGTTAATCAAGAAGAAAGTGAAAGATGCAGAACATATTTAGGTACTGTAAGTTGTTACATAAGTTGAGTTAGGTATAAGATTGGTGAAATCAAAGGTTTTATACAACTGTTATACTAAGGAAGAGATAGAATGGTCCATTTGATATGATTATAGATAGCTCTGCTACTTACCGAGAACATGTGCAAAAAATATCCAACTCGTTCGTGCAAAAACGTTATCATATTATTACAATTGACTCAAAAAACATTTGGACACATCAAGTGTTGTGAATAGAACGAGTTACACGACCGTGTGTGAGCACAAGGTGTTTGCTAATTCCGCTTGAAAACAGAGACAGCAGTTCGTTTCTCTGCAGGTCTAATTATTGCAGGTAAATATCTGAAAATAGAAAGCGTTTTTCGAAAGAGCAATGTGAATGTGGTTTGATGATACTCGGCGATAACGGTTGCATGTTTTTATGCAGTCTCCTCCAGTTATGTAGTCACGTAATAAATACTCGCTACCAACATCACCCTGCCTTCATTCACACATCAGACGTCACTACTTTTGTTCGGTTTTGCGCACGTTTTTGGAGCGGAAATTAATAAAAATTTCACATCTGCGTCCGGCGCACCTTTTACTTTCAGGCAAATATGAAATGGAAGATTAAGATATTTCGTATTTAAACCAACACGAAGGGTTGATTAAAACCTATTCTATCAATCGATCCAATCACCAATAACATTTTAATGAGCCATTTTAGTTTTTTTGTGAATATTCCGTGCGTGATGTTTGCAGACATGGAATAAGAGTGTCGCTCTCATTGCGTAAAATAAACAAATATTGTTGTGTACACGATTTAGAATATAACATAATGTAGAAGGATATGAACATAATTTTGATAGTTCTAAGTTATTGTTATCTTGTTAACTTAACAAGTTTACACTACAAATGGTTTTGCAAAAAAAAGAATTAGTTTCATTCAGAATCATCCGACGAAGCGTTTCTAAAGTAGCCTGGACTCATCAGGATTGATCTCGGTAATAACTAAACTATAATAATATGAAAACACATGTAATCCATCTGTGCAAAAGTAATGCTTAACTCATGTTAAAGCTAATGTACTTATGTACTCAACTTACTTGAACATACCTAAATCAATTGTGAATACTATGTTCAGAGTTCGTTAGCTAAATATACAGTACAAACGTACGATCATGAACAGTAAACCAGTTATGGGTTTTATTGGTTTGTTGACTGTTGGTTAGAATTTTATAAACGTACGTACATACGATATAAACATGACTTGTGACAATCTGCCTGTTGTGAGACTCGATTACCATACTAATATTACACAGGTAGTTAGGATGTACAGCTCCGGTTCATGTTTTCCTGTTTTACTTAGGTTTGTAAGTCTCTTGGCGGTCAGTAAGACATTTTAAATAAAAAGAACAAAGGGTAAGTGAACCTTTATTCACGGAATCGTTGTAAGAAATAAAATAATAATTATGTCGAATTGTCTCGATTTCAGCACGCGGATTCAGTTGATGAAAAAAATTTCGAAGCAACATGTTTTTATTTGAGGCTTTGATATCAGCAACTTTCCTAGGTAAAAAAGAAAATTAAATGTTTTGTCGTTGTGTGCAATCACATGCACTCATCAAAGCAATCGTAGTAGTGACGTAGCAGAAACAAAGTTGTCAGAGTTAAACGGACAAAATGTGAATCAATCACACCGCAAAAACGACATTCACTTATGATATGAACGTTATTAGATATGCATGATGAATGTACGGTTGAGTGGGTTGGTGCACTCCGACTTGACTGATCAAACCGTCGTTAAACCAACCCAACCAACCAACCAATAACCCTTGATCACGCCCAAACCCGATTTCCAACATTCAACCATCTTAAATCCGCCTAAATCACACGACCGAATCCTACAAAACTCATAAATGCGCACACTTTCGTCGCTGACGACAGAATCAATCAACCAAGTGAAATGTTCCAGTCGAAATCGGTGGACTTGACTCACTGACGGTGACCGTCTGACTCGTTGCCTGCGCTCAGAAATAACGGCGGATGGTTGACGAAAACATGCAAAACCCACAATTATTAATGATAATTTGCGGCCGACAACATAAAGTTTTAAATAATCCAAGTCTGACTGTATATTAGAACGGGGTGATTGTTGTGTGTTACCACTGGCTTCTCTATGTAACGATCACACTCCATCAGAACGAGGGGTCGGATTCGGATTCACGTGCAAACGAGAATGGTTAGGGGCTCAAGTCAAAACCCATGCTCAATTCTGCGCTCAGCTAATTTCACAATTTCAACACCTTGAGTGCGTATTGAAAGCAGTTCACGGCAGTTATTATTGCCGATTCATGCATTTACATCATTATGAACATTGTACATTCATGAGGAAGACGGGACGGGCAAACCCCACGACACTCCGAATGCATTCAGGCACTAGCGGACGAGAGAGGTGGAACAGTGGAGTTCCCTCCTCTCTGGTGATTTCAAACAAGCTAATTACCTCCCTTTGGAGGACTGGCTCGTCCGCTAGTGCATTCAGGTCATACAAATCCACCTCAGAATCATATACATATTGGGACAAATGTTCTGCAATTTAGCAAATTTAGTCAGCACCGGCTTGAAATCTAAAAATATTTTATCTAAATTACTCATGACAAATTTTATGCAATTATTGTTCCTCTTCAACGTCCTGCATAGAAGTTATATTTCCATAACTCATAACCATAACACAATGATTCAACTTTATTACCGTAGCCACGCAATAATTTTGACGAGAAATCCTGTTATTTTGATGTGAAAACCCCCAACCGAAAAGTTATATAAAAGTGTAATAATTGGTTGAATTTTAGCAAGAAAATGGTTTGGAACCATAGTATAAACGTTAGTATCATAGTATTGATAAATTTTTATTTGGGTTATTAATTTAAATGAAACCAGTTAAAAGGTGTTATTTTTTATATAAGGTGTTTATCACCCTACATGAAACTACTACTAATACTACCATGATCACCTCTACTTATAAGTGTAGTTGTGTTGTGAATATCGTTCCGTTGTATACCGGGTCAACTCAACTCAATACATGCCACCGCGATTAGCAAACAAGTTTTATGATACGATTTATTATTTAGTTTCAATGTTGTTTAGCTCAGTTCACCCAGAACGTACAATATTAAAAAAATATTGGTAGTTGGAAAGGGTATGGTAATTGAGTAAGTTAACGGATAGAATATGTGCATTTTATGATTTTACTGAATAACAGCACCAAACATACGCACAACCAGTTTGTTACCAGATTAACCAATCAGTTTAAAAATGACAACGGTGACTACACAGAGTCAAAACTTAACTTAAAAATTGATATCATGTCATGGCATGCAATTTGGGTTAATTAAATTTAGTTTAGTGTTCTGTTTCACAGCAGTCCGAATCTTGACGGAACTATCTTTATGACTAATGAAGACGTCAGCGCGTACATACATACAGTAATAATGTAAAGTAACATGATATGAAACTAGTGAAACGTTGCATATTCATTACACGCAACCTTTTATTGCCCTTTTGATGAACTCAACTTCACTTAGAGAAAAAAATGTAGTGCCAAGTCACGTACGCTTTTTATGGGAAAATAAAATTGCGGTGATCAATCGACTTTTGCGACAATCGCTATGTAAATCAGAGTAAAGTTTATAGTGCTGAACTGTTTCTTAACGGGAGCAGTTCTGAACAGTTTTCATGTAGCAAAAGCTAAACCCATTCATATTAGAATTAAACAAAGTCTAATTTATATAACATCAAGTTATTAACATAATTTCTTGAATACATTTATACAACTTTGAATTATTTTGGAATTTTATTTTACTTTTTTGGTTTTAGCTGATTAGAAACATAACCTGTCCCAAGCAGCAAGACAAAAGAGTACAGTAACATTGGTGATTGGTGAAAAAGTTGTACATAAGTTTTTTATTTATTCAAAAATCACTTGCGGTAAAGACAAAATTTCCGGGAAAATCCAAGAATTATTCTTTGAATAAGTATTGTTCACCGCAAAGTTGTCGTAAAATATTATCTTAATGGCCGGAATCAGGAAAATATAACGAGTTTATGGTTTTTAGCGAGTCGCGTGCGTATTGAAATTAATAACCTCTAATGTGTTTTGTTCGGATGTCTGCTGTTCGAAGACTGAAGTACACTAATGTGACAGTGTAATAGTCTGGCTATGTATTCTTTCTAACTGTATATTCTACACATAATTACAACTAATTTGACAGGAAGGTTGACTGACGATGAATAATCTGAATGTTTCTAACTATCTACCCGTATTATCAAAGTTGACTGTCAGTCGAACAGTTTGCGTATGTATTCTAACTACATGTCTTGTCGGACGAGTGGCTCATTAAAATAATGGAAAATTTTCAAAAGTAACCATGTAACCGGACTAATTCTGTAGAAGATCTAGTTATCAGGCCACGTGGATAGCATTTGATATCTCCTTCACGCATTTGAAGGCGTTTTCGAAACCGCAAAGATCTAGGGAATTCTCGTTGTCGCGAACGGCAATTGCAGTTAATTATAGATATTAATAGATAAATATATAAATAAATAAATATTAAGATATAAATAGATAAAATATTATAGGTTTTCAATCATTTTAGTTTAGATTATAGGTTAGAGATTAAATTTTTAGATCACGTAGACATACATACAGCACGTTACCGTGATCAAGTTACGACAATCGCTATGTAAATCAGAGTAAAGTTTATAATGCTGACCTGTTTTAACGGGAGCAGTTCTGAACAGTTCTTTGTTGCGAAACCGACATATTCTACATACATAGGTGGTTGATTAATTGGTGTCATCAATACTACGTAATCGCAAACGCTACAACAAACTAACTGAACTCAGTATTATATCTTGGTTTTAATTTTGCTGCTAGACGTCATAAATTTTTACCACACAACTTTATAATAATAGTGTACTTGATTATATGGGAACGCAGTCATTTTTAAACCGAAAAAGCTAAGCAATAATTTTGAACGCGCGCCATTAACTGGCTGACTCCGAACAGGTTCACACGAAAAGCGTTTGCACACAGCGACCAGCAGAACGATTTCAATTCTGAATTTCATGCAGTCCCATACTCAAACATCGACGCATCCGTTCCCAGAATTGATGAAACTCTTATTTGTTTTTTTCATGTAATGATGATCATATGTATTTGTTTGCTTCATATATCGTATATTGTATGTTTATATATACATAATATGTTCCATAACCCAAGAGTTATAACCCTAGAACTTATGATATGTGCCATAACCCTATAATAGTATTGGTATGTGTCATCACTCATGTGCCGAGTTCTTCGAACAGTATCCCCCGGGCATTTCACCATAATATGGCACATATGATTAGAATATCTGTCTCATACTATTTGCATGAGTTTAATAAAGCAGTGGCACGTTGTTTTTGGATGATGGACGATGACGCATGATGGATGTCTTTGCCTAAAATACATTAAACAGGCTACTATCTCTATACAGATTGAACAAGTTTTGCCAACAAAGCTCTTGGATCGATGTAATAGGACGACAGTACATGGCACATGATCATTTGTATGCCGTTAACCACTGGCAGACGAACTAATCCTCCAAAGGGAGGGGAATTTCATCAAAAAGGGGGAATTATCAGTTTTCAGACCATTTTATCTACACCTTAGCAAACAAATTTGAGTTTTTGAAAACGCCACAGGGGGAAAAATTCCATGTTTGCCTACCCTTCTCGTCGGCTAGTGCCACTAAGAGTGTCACTTGGTTTGGCACCCTGTCTACCAGTCACCACCCCATTACAACACACAATCAATTTCCGTTCGAGGAGACACGCCATGGGCCTACTTGATTAGATGGCACGTATCGTGTAACGTGTTCTCCACACTCTATTGGCCATTCACCAAACCATTCGGGACTTTCAACGTGTATGTGGTTGAATGATTGAGAAACACGTTTGGTTCGCAGCCATTCTAGTAAAAAAACAATGGAAATAAACTATTTTTGTTTTGTATGACAGAAGTCCGAATCAAGTAACGCAGTAACTTCTGAAATTACAAACTTTTTATCATAATTTTTTTATAAAAGTGAGTCACGAAATCTGGCATTACGACACACAAGACACAAAGCAAAGAGTGCTACGCTATAATTGGGGAATCCATGTAATTATGTACGTGGCACATGTATTTGACACCCCGAGCCACACCATAACAGTGGCACCAGTTGCACATGCATTTGAGTATATATACCAGCAGCAAAGACACAGGCATCATGCCCATAGTTAGCAAGCACGCTCTAGCGGATCACAATCACTCCGAAAACTGCAATCATTTTAATAGCGTTCTCTAAAAACGTTTTCTGCAATGTAAAGATATCAAGGTTTCAAATAGCATGGATGCCGTTCTTGTATTGAATGCTGGTTTGGCCAAGTCTATGATCCACGGGTTTATGGCACATGCGCCTTTAAGCCCCAGTCAGGCGCCGTGGCAAGCCGCTTTTACGCCGAGATGCAGGGCGGATAAATAAGTTGTTAGGCATGGGAAATGAAGAAGACATGAAGGAGACATGCTTCGTTTAATCGTACTCTGAGAGCCGAAAACAAACACAGCTTGCGACAATGAGCTTTACGGCGTTGTACCCTGATTACCCGCTACTTAAATGAGGTTGCCTCTTTCTAGCCGCCGGTGCCTGTGGCATTCGGTCTATACCCTATACCAGTGAAGTGAGCATACAAATGCACATGCTGCTATTATGAAATACTTGGCATAAAGCCTGCATATACTTTGTAACATCCACAAGTCATCAAGTCATGGTCCACTGATGGTACATGGAGCTATGTTTTTCTTGTTCAATGTTTCTATGAGCTACTCAGTATTCAGTTACTCGGTCAGCTGCCCACGGATTTCGTCATAAACATAAGATTGATGGATTGCGATCATGCATTCTTTTAAACCCGCCCGCTCATCACTTTTCATTGTTATGTTATTTTCATCTTTTACACATAAAGTAGAAATAAACACAGTGATTTTTTATTTCATTAAATCTTCCCTCAGCATGGGTATACTGTATATATATATATATACTATTCTGTATTTAACTCAAACTAATGAGCCCTGCCTCCACAGATCCGTAGAATAATCCAGTTAGATTCCCGCAAAGTATCAACCAACCTAATCTTTACTTGAAAGTTTCAGTTTACTCCTATCAAACTATAAAATATGATGACAAACCATTCTTTTTCTTCAAATTTTATTTTATGTAACATTTTGTTAGTTAGTTTGGTATTGTGCCAGTCTGTGGCATGGTGGTAAATACAAATGCAGTGTTGTTTTGTGATGTTGATGCACTCACGCAAATCACATACGATCATGAATAAGTCATGACTCATGAGTCAGACGATGTGCCGTTCCATGTTGAAGTCTGTTCTGCACTCCTTAATGCACTTGTCAAACAGTTCAAACCACTGCATATTTTACTTACTGTTGTTTGCTACATTGTGTGTATCATGCGTTTTTTTACTCTTCGTGGCATCCAGGTTTCTCATGGTACCTCCTATGTAAGTCAGTTTCAGTGATCTAAATCTAGAACTACGTGCTACATATTCCATGTTCGTACAGTCCAATGGTTTGACGTAGTCTTTTCGTGCAGCAAATTCCTTGAATAAATCATGGTTTCAAATGCCTTCATTTGCAATGCAGATGTGATTCAGTTTCAATTCAAGTGGCTTCATCATTTTATATGCTATTTACATTATCCATTAAAAAGCTAAGATGAGAAGTTGAGCAACGTTAATACAAAAAGAAAATATTGAATATGAGAGACCACAAAAGTACAGTTGGGCGAGCTTTTTAACGTAGAAAAATATGCTCTATGTTCTTCCCCGTTGATCAAAAAATGGCCTAGCGATAATTACCAAGTAATGGCCAGCACGAATAAACAAGATTGATAAGGTGGAGCAGTGGATCTAGTCAGATGACATAAACTCATGTGCCAGCCTTCATTACCAGCAGACATGGCCACTCTCACTGACAGCACCGGCGGAAGAGCAAACTCTCCAAAAAGAGGGGCATTTCTTCAAAGAGGCAGAAATGAGAACAGTTTCGGGACCATTTTACCCACATTTTTATGAAACAATTATACTTTTGGAACTGCCCAGGAGAGAAGAGAAACTAATTTTTTTCGTTCTTCACTGGTCCGCTATGGACGGACAGTGACATTTATTTGTTTTGGTTTGCACTGTGGAATGGGTGGCACAACAGTAACAGGCTTTGATGATGATCACAGGTTGCAATGACGTCTGGTCATGTTATGCAGTCGTATTCAGGTACCGTATACTTCATGTGCACAGTTAGGATGAAACTTACTCAAACATTACACCATCATAACACACCGCCACAAAACTTGTCATGTTACGTTATGTGTTATGGGGAAAAGCCTTATAATTCAATTCGTAACATACTGAAACCTTATCAACATATCTGTTCCAGCTATGTATGTAAGTTAATTTCGTCAACTTGCGAAATGACAAAAATATTGCGTCTTCTACTACTATATATTTTCTGAAGTTCTAATTATAGAGCGCGGTGGTTAGGCAAATTTTCATTTGTAACCCTACTCTTTTGCGGTAATATATTTTCTTACCGGATACATAACTTGACTGATCGCTTGTTTATCACGAGCTTATGTATTCAATATGCCATTAATCTCAATCTTGCCGTCAGGATATCAGAAGCACAGATGAAAGCGGATAGACCATACTATATGTACATATGTACATAGCTGGCTGTGTTTTCTTGGTCCTTATTTTCGACTAGCAAACTGTCAAGCAAATTAATAGCTTGTGAAACTTTTCGTTACTGTTTCATTTATATTTGAACGACTATAAACATTTTTGTGTCAGCTGCAGTTTTATGCATATATTATCAATGCATTAAATAGGTAACGTGATAGCACTTGGTTTTTGTATGTAAGCCAGTTTGTTTGCAGTACTGGGGCGTGCCTTCCCTCGGCCTCATTACCCACTCACCCGTAATGGGCCCCACTCGCCGTCCACCCAATTCTCAAAAGAAATTTATTTTTAAATAGGAGATAATTATCATTTTTGAGTGCCATTTTAACTGCACTTTAGATAAACAAATTCTATTTTCTCAAACTATGAAGAAGTGAGAAGTGCACTTTACATTTCCCCGTTATCGTCTAGTATCTGGGCCGTACCCGTAACACCCGTTGGCATATTTACATGAAAGTATAGGACACAGACTTTCAAACCCCCTAATCATACAAAAAAATTCATGTTAAGGCTTGGTTCCATTGTTTACAAAAAAGTTTCTTCAAAATCCCAGCTTTTGTAGCTTTATCATTTATGCTCATGAATGGATCCAGCCCAAGATCTTGGATCCGTTCCCTTCGTTTTGTCCAACAGCTTTTCAGTTTATTGTTGTTTCTCAGCTGCAACCTACAAACTGAAATCTGCTATCCATCATTTTGTTATCTGGTTTAAATGCACATTCGCTGCGGGATTTGAAGGCAGCTTGCAGATAAGTGATGTTATGTCAGTTAGTGCATTGTTGCTAGGATGAACCGTTTAACAGTTTGTCAGCTATTTTCAGTTAAAATAACAGTCGGACAAAAACAATTCTTTTTCTTCCAGTAACAGTTTGAGTTATGTACATAGGTAGTTGTTTGAAATCTTTATTTTTTAGTTAAACCCCATCCATGAATCAGTTTTCGTATATATTTAGATATTACATAACGCATGTTGCGAAAAATCTAAAACGCTCAAGCGGATTGGTTTTCATGACTCATGAGCGAATAAAGCTGGTGTGAGCTGAGTCAGTAGCAAATGCCAGATTAGCTTAATGTCAAGACCAGCTTATGTGGGATGTGAATGGTCAGCTTTGGGTTTGTATGTTATCTGCAGTAAAATACAGATGACTGCCAGCCACGCAACGCATCCGATGTACCAATTCCTTTACCCTCAATAAATTGATGCACGGATAATTTTTTGCCAACTGACATCGTTTTTTATTATATCATTCTCAGTTGTTTAGTAGACTGAATTCAAATGCATGCCTTGTTTTAGGTAATTTCATGACTGTAAGGTTTTTTTCAGACATAAAAGAAGTGCTCGCTGATTTTCTTGCATGTGAAGGCTCATGTGCAAAAGTCTTACTAAGAAAAAAATTTCAGCCTTCAATGTCTATAGCTATAGCCAGAATATAATGAATGTACCGTTTATGAAAATCATTAACAAAAAGTGTAATGATGCATGGTTATTCCAAGGTTTTTTTCAAGATATGTTAAATGGAGGAGAGCGTATGTAGTTGAGTAGCAGGTCAAGTGTCCCGTACGTGCCAGTCCCATTTCCGGACATTCGTGCGTCACGGCACCTCATTGCCCGAGTCTCACTCCATTTCCGTAGGTAACACACTTTGGTTCTGATATTGCATGCTTATCGACTGAGCTGTTTTTTCTGAAGGCTTACCGACACCATTTATAACTAAGACGTATGTATTCCATCATTGACTTGTTGAGGTCTTGATTTAATATCGGAATTTTTTTTTATAAGTATTATAGTATTTTTTGTAGGTTGTTTTATCGTAAGAACAAGACATGTTTTCGGAAACATTCATCTTCTTGAATAGGCATTCTTTTTTGCCACTTGCTCTTACTGATAAACAGTTTTACAGTTTCATTCATCATAAAAGATATGGAAAATGTTTCTTGCTGACCTGATATAGTTAATAATACATCCATGACCATGCCGGAACCAATAGCTGATGTCCCGCCCACCTATTAGAGTTCAGCCTAATTCATATTCAGGATGTTCCAGAGAGCGCAACCAGTTTTTTATTGAACCAGTCAAGTTACTATTGACTTTCTTTGAATCGATCTAAAAAGCATTCAATAGGTTCACATTCACGCATTCAACTAGAATTGGAATTTGATTAAAACAACTTAAATTTTTTATAGTCGCGAATTTCGACGTCAGACGTTTTAGTTAAACCTAAACGACGGTTGATTACACTCTGATTAACTTGCAAGTCACGTATTCACTCCATCTATCTTTTCATGGTGATGGTTCTCATAACATCGGAGACAACAACATGGGAGTCTCAAGCCTCAATACCAGTTTGTTAGACTCCCCGTTACTGGTACCTAGAGCATAGTAGTACATCGTTTTGTTCCGCGGTAATATAATTATATCATATAAAATGAAAAATAATAACGGTAATATCAGATGTCACCACCGTCCATTATATAAACAATTCTGCGCCACTCAACACTGTGCGTTATTTTGACGCCATTTTTTGCTGTCTGCGACGCGTTATTGCGGAATTTGTGTTATCATTTGTTGTTACGGTGTTCGGTTGGTTAATCCGGCCGTGCGGTCGCGCTTGTTTCCTCAATGTGCATGTCTCCATTATTTTTTTATAATTTTTTTTCAATCTTGATAATTTCTTGTTGTCATCGCTGTTATTTATTCACATTTCATAAGCTGTTGTTCAAACATTGTATCGGTTTTTATAAGCTCGTGCGTTTTTTGTTTGCTCATCGTTTTATGTACGTTTCATTTCGCGTGATTGTCATTTATCATAAACTTCCTTATCTGTTTCACATACTTTGATATGGCATCCTTTTGTTTTATTGGCCTCTATGAGTACCTTTGTTTTATGATCTTATTTAATATCATTTTGCATCCGTTCTTATCCGCTTAATGAGGACCATAACTTTCTGTCTTTTCCTATGACTTCCGAAAACCTGCATGTTTGATGTTTGTTCCATATGTTTGATATCTTATATGGT